>CM077825.1:34338997-34651497 GCA_039720395.1 Liquidambar formosana
TGGGTGTTATATTTTGTGCATTGGTGAGTTACGAGATTCATTGAGCCAATGCACGAGGTACAACCCTTAGTACATGATGCTGATATGACTTATATCATCATATCCTCACCTAACCGCCATCATGCTGATATAAGTTCTAATTAATGTGTTAGATCTATTTCAACGATGATCAATAAACTGAAGTAGTCTCATCCAAGATTGCTGCAAAACGTATTTACACATACAAAATTTTATAAGTACAAAATAAATATAATTTATATATAAATAAATATGTACTATGGATCAATATTAACCTGCATATATTGATACCCACATAGGATCTTGGAAGGCAAATCTAGAGTTTAAAGTTAATTCTATGAGAATATGAAAAGAAATAAAATTATTACTCCCTCCGTCTCACATAGACCATTTTTGCAACTTCTTTTGTCCCAAAATGTTTGTCCACCTTGAAATGTCAAATCATTAATTTTTTTAACTTTCCTATACTACTCTTAGTAGTTTAAATAATTATTTTCAACACAAAACTCAATACCAAATAAAAAATGGTACTTTTGGAAAGTTGGATTTCAAAAAATAACTAATCAATGTAATAATAATTTTTTTTAAATTACGTGTTTTGTCAAATTTGATTTATCTTTATGAGACGGAATGAGTATATATTTCTTAGGGAGAAAAAGTATTTAAGGCATATACGCGACATCAAAGCATTAGTTTGCATGTTGTAATCATTATTGATTTTGTTATATAACATGTTGCATCAGGTCCAACACCCTCTAACAAGCAAAAACGTCAGCACTTTTTGTCATTTTGAATATGCCTCACATCCTAACACATTTTTTTTAATTATAAATGTTATCTCACGTCACATAAGGTACTTATGCTGTAAAGTCAAAAACATTTGTATGCTATGGAGTAAAACTTTTTCTTTTGTTCGATGTTGTCTCACATGCTAATATTTACTTTCCAACATGTTCAATATAATGCAAAACTCTTGCTGAGTCGTGGCTTCCACATACATTTCCACATACAAGAGCTAGCTGAGCTAGAAACTAAATACCATTCATCATTTCATCATACCCATTCTTCACTATCACTTTTATATTTCTTAATGATCAAGAGAATTCTCTGCTCTTAATCTCCCAATATCAGCAAATGAGTTTAGATTAATATTTCTTCATGAATTTAGATCTAATATCACTTAATAAATGATCAGAAGAATTTCATGAGGTTATCAAGCCATTGGTGTATGTACCTATGCTTCACTAGCACTAGGTAACTATGCAGTTTTTCTTAATTTTGGGTAAACAAATGAGTATTAATTTTTTATTTTTTATTTTTGGAAGGGGATGTTAAATGAGCAAATGTTGATCAAGCTAAAATATTAAATAATATCAAATAATTAGGAATTCAACCAACTTAAAATACTTACCGAGGGCAATTTTTATAACCAAGGGAAGGTGATTATTGTTCGAGGTGGAAATCAGAGTACAGTTAGTTCCATCTTTTCTCCCGTCGCCTTCATATCCCTCGGGACAAGAACACTTAAAACTGCCCGCTAAATTTTGGCATGTAACATTGCAAGGGCTTAAAGTCTCGCACTCATCAATATCTGAAAAATGCGTAGCCCATCACAAATAAGTATAATTTACCTCTAATTAATTTTTTGAATTATGCAAGTACAATTTACCTCTAATTATTTTTTTGAATTATGCAAGTACAATTTACCTCTAATTGTTGTTAATTAATTAGGGTTTATTGATGGGTGTCACTTAGCAGATCATATATATTTACAAAATAGTGCAGTGGACCAAAATTTACATAGTGTTTATTTGGATTCCTTTTCATGTGAGATGATAAAATTTTTATTTGGTATCACTTTGCACTCTCTCTCTATATTAATATTAACATTTAATAAAAAAAGGAATAATTGTACTTTATCCACTTCAATTTTAATTATCTATTGCTACAAAATGTCTCCTCTAACGTCAAGAGATGTCACTATAACCCTCTGAGACATGCAAGAAAGGTGAATGCAACCAATGGCAAATAATCAATCATTGTGGAATTGAATGGGGTAAAGTATAATTTTGAAAATATGAAGGATTTAATTGAAGACCTGACTATAAAGAGTTTATAGCATAATTTCCAAAATAAAAATTATATCTAATGGAAAGTCAACAATGGTACTTCCTCAGTTTTGCTTTGATTGATTACTTTTAACCAAACATCCATATTAAAGTAAAGCATTTAATGCATTGTCGGTATGTCATTCATTTTTAACTTTCTAATTCTAGGTTATTAACGTTTTAGTACCACTAACTTTATCCTATATTTCAATATAGTCTACAAACTTTGACACTATGATTTTGGGACAAATTTAATTTGTTGTTTCAATATAAGTCAGCTAGTGACGTTAACTTTATAATTCTAAGGTTATTAACGTTTTAGTATCTTTAACTTTACCCCATATTTCAATATAGTCCACAAACTTTGACACTGCAATTCCAAGACAATTTTAAATTTGTTGTTTTAATATAAGCCAGTTAATGATGTCCATCACTTTAGTTGATGGAATAGGCAAATTCAAAAGGCCCAAGCAAAAAAGAGATGCATGCCTTATCGATGGAAAAATCATCAATAACAAATATGGCACTTGAACTGTTCACAATCCAAAAGTCGTCAATAGTTGTTTGTTGGATTGGTTTCAAAGCCATCTCCTTCCTAAAACTGCCTTCAACACTCTAAAAAAAGAGAGGGTTTATCGTAATGTTTTAAAACCCAGACCGGACCGGCTGGTTCAACCGGTTAAACCGTCGATCGGTCTGGCTTCCGGTCTGGTCAACCCCTTTTAGCCGTTCTAAGTATAAAACCATGTTATTTAAGAAAAACCGTTAAAACCGGCGGTTCAACCAGTGGTTTTTGAGAACCATTCACGGTCTGATAGACCCGAACAGGTTTTTCCTTAAATGGCCATGTGACTTAAAAGGCCAAAACCCAAACGCCGCCCCAACTTAGATGGGATCAAGAAGCCGTAGCGTTTTGCTCTCTCACGGACTGCTCTCTCTAGTCTCTTCAGCATCAAACCAAAGTATGTCATCTTTAGATCTTCTTCTTCCTTCTTCCTTCTTCCATCCTCTCTCTTCTGAGTACTAATCTATTTTTTCTATTTCTTTTTTTGTTGGCAAAAGGCAAAAGCCCCAATTCGTTAAACTAGGGCTTTCGCAACTCCCTAGCCTCGTTGCTATCAGTTTGTATCTTCATCTCTCTTCCTCACTCTCTCTACTACACCACTTTTCTTTTTTCAACCCCTTTCTCAATGCTGTGATGATTATTTATTTATTTCTTTTTATTCTAGACAGTTCCTCAGTCTTTGAAAAGTTAAAACTCTCTCTCTCTCAAACGGCTTATTTCCCATGGTTCCTACTTCCAGTAAAGCTTGTTATTTATTATTATTTTTTATTCAATCAGCTCTTTTGTGTTGTACTGTCCTGTTATGGTTCTTTTGACTATAGACTTGATTATTGTCTATGGGACAATGACTTTTGTTTTAATTTTTGTATATATTCCAATGTGTCCTTATTTCCTATATAAATTACAATTGCTCTAATCATATATAACACTATAAAGTGAGAGATAAAATTGAAAATTTAAAATTAATGAATCACATAACAATGCATTATATAAATTATATCTTAATATGCGTGCTTAGTCAAAATGACTCAAAAAATTTCGAACGGAGGGAGTATAGATACTCCGTCCTATAGCCCTCCGGCCAAACAAAAATTTTACATACCTCACAGCGTGCTTCCAATGACGACGACGACCAATTTAAAATTTTAAAATTTAAAGGAAAAAAATCATCGATCGAATTGCCGCATGATGGGTCTTTCCAAGACCCATCTGAGAAAGTATGGACTGTTTTATGCACATGCCCATGGAAATACAAAAGGCCCGAATATTTTAAAACGAATGAAACCATTCGCTTTGGATCGCTTGAATCAGAGCCTCAGACACCTCTATTATAAGGATCTGACCTAATGGGTCCAAAATTTTCAGTGTACAATGCTTGCTTTAATTGAAAGTTTCAGGCTTTGTTTGAGTATTTTAAAATCTGGATCCGAGAAGATCCTACTTATTATTTGGTTTTTAAATAAATCAACTTATAGTTGGTTTGGAAAAATAAAAAATAAAAATAAAAAATAAAAAAATTTGTGTTTATGTTTTGTTTTCAACAGAAAATTGAACAAATAAGTAAAATAAAATAAGCTTATCAAATAATGTGAAATCAAAACCGATCATACTTATTTCGAGGGCGAACTCTCTCCAAATAGGGGATAATGATGCAGCACGCCAAGGGAGTAAGCATATTCCAGATATGCGTACACACCACGGGCTTTTTTCCTGCTACTGAATCGGGATTCTATTTTATTTTAGTTATTTTTATTAGTTTTAATTATTTTGTTTTATTTAATTATTGTGTTACTAGTTTCCTAGTTAATTCTTACTTATTCTAATAGAACTAGGTTTTCTTGTTCTAGTAGAATTAGGTTTTCTTATTCTAGTAGAACTAGATTTTCTTATTAATTCTCTATATGAGGAGATGTAAACCTTATGACAAACAGTTAAGTTTAGACTTTGATTATTTTTATTATTAATATTGAGAGAGAGTTTCTCCTTTATTTTCCTACTTTTGTGTTCTTGAGAGATATTGATTGTGGTTACTTATTATCTGGTATTGTTCTTGCGACAATCAACAAATTGGTGAAAGCATGTTGATTAATTTGGTGAGTTAGTCTCGACCGCGTATTTTCCGCTGCATCAACATCTCAGTCGGATCTTGGTTCAAGAGTTTTTTCTAGTTCTAAAAATGATATGGAATCAAATAAGTGATTGGTTGGTATAGGTTCGAAATACTCATCTGATTGGGAAAGTTTCATTTAAGGATTGAGAGAAGAGGATACATTGGCTGAGTTTGTAATGAAGGTGAAGCATTGTCGCAAAAAAAGAAAATATTCTAAATCGCTAAGAAGGAATGGATGAAGTACTCTTATATATAAAATACTTGATAAGGACTATTTCATATGTTATTAATAAAATAATGTTTATCTTTTCCGGAAAAAAAAAAAAAAACCAAAAAAAAAAAAAAAAAACCTAATAAAATTTGCTTTAGTTAACAAAGTGATATACTTAAGCATCAAGAATTAAAGAGATATATTAAACAAAGAAGTTGCAACACAATTGCTTCTTAACAAAGCTT
Organism: Liquidambar formosana; assembly: GCA_039720395.1. NCBI lineage: Eukaryota > Viridiplantae > Streptophyta > Magnoliopsida > Saxifragales > Altingiaceae > Liquidambar > Liquidambar formosana. The sequence goes on from CM077825.1 coordinate 34,344,255, forward strand.
AAATTAAAACAATCACAACATATCATCTCATCCTACACACGCGTCCGTGCATGCGGGGAGAGAGAGAGAGACCAACCAAAGCAATCATCGCCCATCATCAAATTCAAAGTTGGCTTGTTTGCTTATTCCATCAAATCCTACCATGTTAATACTAGTAGTACCACCATAAGTGTCTGATAGTTCACCAAGCAATGACTTAGTCTCTTCTGCATTTATATCACCTTCCAATAGTTGATGCTTCTCCATCACTCTCAATCCTTCTAATTCCATTGCTACTTCCTTCATGGTAGGCCTTTCTTCCCCTTCCATTCTTAAGCAGTTCTTCGCTAACATAGCAACTTCCTTAAGTTGCTCAACATTTCCATCATTTAGCACTCGTATGTCAAGAATTTCGAACAAACGATCCTCTTTCATCGAAGTAACAAAATACATAGCTAAATTTCTCTCTTCTTCAGGCCTGTCAAAAGAAAGTGCCATCTTTCCAGTTAGTAACTCCACAAGGACAACCCCAAAGCTATAAACATCACTCTTTTCGGTTAACTGGCTTGTATAGAAGTATTCAGGGTCTAAATATCCAAGTGTCCCTTGCACCAATGTGGTTACTTGAGCCTTATCTAGAGGAATCAACCTCGAAGTTCCAAAATCGGAAACTTTTGCAGTGTAATTATCATCCAAAAGTATGTTAGTAGTCTTAACATCTCTATGAATTATTGGAGTAGAAGCTGTAGAGTGTAAATACGAAAGGGTTCCCGCAGTTTCTGTTGCTATCCTTAATCGAGTTTCCCATGAAAGTGAAGATGCATAGCCTACATTGTGAATATGATCAGAAAGGGTGCCATTGGTCACAAATTCATAGACTAATAAGGGAACTTTAGTCTCTAAACAACATCCCAACAGTTTTACCACATTCCTATGGTTGACTTGGGAGAGAACAATCACTTCATTAACGAATTGTTGAACTTGGCTCTGATCTACTAGGTTGGACTTTTTAATGGCAACTATCTTTTTGTCTGGCAATATTCCTTTGTAAACTGTCCCTTGTCCTCCTTGGCCTAGGATTCTACTTTCATGGTAGTTGTTTGTAGCCTTCTTGAGATCTTCTGCAGTAAATATTTTAACAATTTCAACAGATCCTCCATGGTTGGATAGTTGTTGTTGTAACATAAGACCACCATTTTGCTGAAAGAATTTTTCTTTGAGTTTGTTGAGCTTTCTTTGCCAAAGTCCCCAATATAACAATGAACTTCCCAGTAGTAAAAGTAGGAGGCTTATGCTAACACCTACATAGAAAAAATGATCGAAAAATAGAAAGGGTTAAGACATCATGATTGAGTAAATAAGTTAAAAGAATTGGTTTTGTGTAGAACAAAAGATTGAGTGCAATTATGTAAGGTAAAACTTAAGTTTCTATGTGAATTTTGGTCAACCAAAAACCAAAGATTTGGTGCAATTATATTATGTTGATTAGTATTTATTTTATGTAAGACGAAATGCAAAACAAAAGGCCAATGTTAATGCAGATTCAATACATCAATCAACTTGCCCCTACCATTCAATTTGATATTTCTTAGTTTGCTTCAAAAAAAAAAAAAAAAGGGGGGGGGGGGGGGGGGGGGGAAATTATTACAAAGGAAAATTTCAAATTATGAGCAAAATAAGAAAAAATTAGACGGTATGGTTGAAGCCCATGGTGTTTTAATTGGCCCAGCTTCAATAGAATTAAGTAGCAATGGATCAGGCTCAAGTAATTCAGGCTCGGGTGTTGGCATATCTCAGTCGGATCTTGGTTCAAGAGTTTTTTCTAGTTCTAAAAATGGTATGGAATCAAATAAGAGATTGGTTGGTATAGGTTCGAAGTACTCATCTGATTGGGAAAGTTTCATTGAAGGATTGAGAGACGAGGATACATTGGCTAAGTTTGTAATAAAGGTGAAGTATTGTCGCAAGGAAAGAAAATATTCTAAATCGCTGGCAAGGAATGGATGAAGTACTCTTATATATAAAATACATATAAGTTTTTTTGTTTAGACATAGAGCTTTATTGTCCATTTGAATAACTTAAAGTAAAATTATGTAATGTTTTACAACAATGATCCTTGTGAAATTAGAAATATATTGATTCCAAAGTGCATTAGATCTATTATTGAATAGTCTTTTTTTTTATAAATTTATTTATGGGCAAAGCTAGAGATATTATTCAATAGTCTTGATCAATACATGTCCCATTACTTACATATAAAATGATGCAACCCACATTTAAATAAACAGGTGATATAGAGATTGTAAAGTCCTAGAGTATATGCTTTTTGTATTGGTATATATCCGGATGAGGAGTTTGGAAAGGCCAGGGAAAATAGCGTGGTTTACATCGACGAAGAGTGCAACACCACTAGCCGGCCAAGGTTGAAGGTTCTAACTCTACGTATGTTGCATGTCCTTAGAGTCTTTGTAAGTGTTCTTCCTTTAGTGGATGTTTTTGTTATCCTTGGTTTTTCACCTAAGTTTGGGTTTTCCACGTAAATCTCTTGAGTCTACATAGTGAATGTGTTGTTGCTTCCACTTTACAGTTGAATGGGCTTCTAAGTTAATTTCCCTTGCTTTATAAGTTGTTATTCCTAAGCCAAGGTTGAGACAGTCAAAATGATTTTTCAGAGATCAATGTTAACATGCATGAAAGCAATCTAGAATTTAGAATTGTGTTCATGAGAACACAACACAAAATATATATATATATATTATTTGCTTCTTGTTTAAGATCGAGAGGGAAGAAATATATCTAAGGCAGCATCTTATGGCGCAGAATTCTTATTTTAAGTTTTCAAAAGAAGTTGATCTTCCTCTTTTATTTTTGGAAGAACAAATAAAAATTAATACATAGTTTTTTTGGGGTAAATTGCACTTGAGGGTCCAAAATTTGGGTCAAGTTTCACTTTAGGGTCCAAATTTTAAATCACGTCAATTCAATACTGGAATTATTAGTTGAGTTACAATTTGGGGTCTGCCGTCAAAATTTTCAGTACTATCCCTATTTCGCCCTTTTAATGGGTTTGAAAACCCTATTTTACCCCTATCAATATTTAATAAACCTTTATATTTAATTTAATTAGATTTGAATTTCTCTACCGTCAGATTTGTGTTTTGTAAATGAAAAGTACAAAGATTTATTAAATGTTGATAAAGGTAATATAGAGAGAGAAATAAGATAAAACTTATTCAAATCTGGCTAGAATGGAAAAATTTATTAGTTATTGATAGGGGTAAAATAGGGTTTTCAAATCCATAAAAAAAGTAAAGTAGGGATAATATAGAAAATTTTAACAGTAGGCCCCAAATTGCAACTCATGCAATTAATAATTCGAGCACTGAATTGACGCAATTTAAACTTTGGATCCTAAAGTGAAACTTGACCCAAACTTTGGACCCTAAAGTGCAATTTACCCTTTTTTTTTTTCTTTTTTTTTTCTACTATACTTTATTTTATTTTTTTTCAAGAAATTCGAATTCGAATGAGCAAACGTCAACACAAGCTAGATTTTACTCCATCCGTCCCAATAAAATAGGCCATATATCTTACCTTTTTTCCTCAAAATATTTGTCCACTTTAAAAAGTGAAATCATAAATTTTTGGAAGTTCCCCATAGTAAAAATTTGGTATTTTCAGAATTACTTTCTAACACAACCAAATTATAACAAGAAGGAAAATGGTACTTTTGTAATTAAAAATAATAATTAATGAGTAACAAGTCAATGCATTGATAGTTTTTTTTTTAAATCTACATGTTCTATCAAAGATTACTAGATGAAGAGAGTCTAATAGTGAAGAATTTAATAAAAATACTTACCCAGACCAATTTTAATAACCAAAGGAAAGCGATTGTTGGCGATGGAAATGAGCTTGCAACCTGTTCCATCTTTTCTTCCGTCCCCTTCGTACCCCTCAGGGCAAAAACAATTAAAACTACCATATGAATTATGGCATGTACCATTGCAAGGGCTTAAAGTCTCGCACTCATTTATATCTGAAAAAATGTGGAGCCGTTAGAAACAAGCACAGCCCTTTAATTGTCAGTTGACTTGTATGCATGTATAACTTAATTACCTCAGATTAATTAATTATGCTACAGTGGCTCATTGATGAGTTTCACTTAGCAGATCATTTGTATTGGGGTGGTTAAAAAACATAAAATGGTACTCCATATATGAAATGGGAACTCAAGTCAACAAAGGTGATAAGACATATAACAGTTACCTTGGCAACCATTGGTAAGGTAAGGATTCCCGTGGAAACCCTCAGAGCAATTGCACCTATAGCCAGAACCATTGTCTGAGCCGTAGCAGTAGCTATTCGCCTTGCACGCGTAACTCGTTTGATCCTCGTTGGCATCATCGCATGTTTGATTCGCGATCGCCCAATCGAGAACCAGCGGAAATTCCTTTTCGTCCAGGCCACCCCAAAGATCTGCAGGGGAGAAGTTGTACGCACCGTTCTCGACCACAAACCCATAGCTGCAAGGATTGAAATCCAATACACTTGTGTGTTTGTAATAACTACTGACAGTGATATTGAAACCCCTCACGCCTCCAGGAATGGAGGTCTGGCAACAGCCGATACCAGAGCAAGACCCATTGCTTACATCATCAATGTGTTCACACAGCGACAAACACCCCGTCTTGTAATTTCGTCCGCGGTTCCCATTAATGACAGCAAGGGCATCACAACCGACAACCGTGAACATGTTTCGGGTATTCGAAATGGGGAATTTTGCCAACTTGAGCGACGGCTGCGAATTCCGATTATGAGTAAGGTTGTAACAATCATAGGCCACCGGCAGCGAGATGCGTAGCTGACCCTGGAGTGATATGTCGAGGACTTGGACGTTGCCGAAGAAGGCTTTGGGAGGGTTGAAAGTGGTGTTACATGTGACGAGGAAGTCTTCAGCTATGTGACAGCCGTCGGCCGTACCAAAGGGGTATGGGATGGTGATGTCGCCACAGCTGTTTTGGCAGCCAGGTTGGGGTTGAGCTGATACTGGCATTGCTGTTGCAGCCAAAAACAACACAAGCAACGTGATGAGTAGCATAAGAATTCCATGCGACTCCATGACCTTTTTTCTTTAGCTTTGATCGGATTAGATTTCGGGTATGGCGAAATACCAACAATCCGTTCGATATATAGGACTCTCCAGTGGGCAGGGAATCAAGAATCGTCTCTAGTAGGCCTAAGGACCATTGGCAAACAAAAATAGGCGTTTACTAAGTCAACTCCACAGGTCATTCTATCTACCATAAAATTTCATTTAACCGGAGAAAAATAAAGTGAAAATTTCCCTGCAATATATCTTGGAGTGTTAACATTAAACATGTATTATATTTTCAAACATAAAAGATAAAAAATAAAAATAGAAAATAAAAGCAAAATTTCATTAATTTTCTTTGGATTAATGTTTTTTTTCTCCCTTTTGCTAGGTCGCTATTTTAAGGTCTAGATCAATTGTAACAGTAAAACCAGTTGATATGAATGATTCCAGCGATTTCTTATGATCTTAAGGAATAACGGAAATGTCCAAAAACATGAAGTGCAAGTAAATCGATCAATCAATTCTTATACATTTGTACAACTTTTCTTAAGTATTTTACTATTATATGAAAGAGAGTGCGTCATGTAACACATTTCTTAAGCTTTTCTTTTCAAACTGAGAGCATACCACATGTCATATCCCTTTATTTGGTAAATCTCAAAATTTACTCTATTTTTCAAACTAACTATTTTAGTAACATGTCTATATCACAAATAGCGCCTCATCTTTTTTCTTTTTTTCTTTTTTTTTGATTTTTTTTTTTTAATAATAGAAATTATATTCAAATGTCAACAAATTACATTCTCTTATTATACTGTAATAGATGAGACAACAAGTGGCTCCTCTTCATTGGTTAATAGAACTATAGAATTAATTTCATGAAATTATAGTAAATCCCAAAATTTACTCAGTCTCTTTCTAAAATAAATTCTCTTTTTAAACTTCCCAAAATTTACTCGGTCAATTCTAATATTAGAACTAGACCTGTTATTTGATTTTTGTTTGTTCATAAAGTATCTTGAAACTATATTAAACCGGGTTGCTAATAACAATCAATAAGGTCAGTTAGATCTATTCCCTACATCGTACGGGTTATTACTTGTTATTTATTAAATCCACAAAGTTTGATTTGAAACACGCACCTAAACCATATAAAGCATGGAGTTGATATGCTAATCCACGATTAATTTCTTTGATATTTGACCAAGATTTAAGTTAATGGTTGAAACAAGAATCTCACTATCAAAAAACAAAAACAAAAACAAAAAATGTATTCTTTTTTTATAAAACTAACAAGGTATTTAGACCTTAGGGCAATCTAATTCGTGAGTGCAAGTATTGTCACCACATGCTCCACATTGGTTAACGCTCAAGATAAATTTGATTTAGTGGTTGAACTAGGAAAGAGGGCAAATTCTATGGTACCTAGGCCAAAAAATTGGGTACCATACATATATATAGGGTCACTTCAAATGGTAAACGGTCACTAAATGATAAATGCGTTATTTGAAATAGAAAGTGGATCGCTTCAAATAGTAAATACTAGGGGTGTTGATGGTTTTGGTTAAAACCGAGAACCATACCGAACCAAACCGAACCGAGCGCTTTGGTTTGGTTTTTTTGTCATTAGGTTTGGTTATGATTTTAATTTTAGAAAACCGAACTCAATTGGTTTGGTTTTGGTTTTCAGTTTTAAAAAAACTTAAAGTTTGTAATTCCCAATTCTAATAAGGGTAAAATAGGTAATGGGCTTGTTTTTGTTGATTTTAAGTTTTTTATTGTTTTCTCTTTTTTTAATTGGCATGTATTAAACTAGCTATTAATGTTGTGTGTATTAATGTTGTGTGTAATATTAACATGTTGATATATGTCAATATGTTTCTATTTTGATACAATGTTTGTTTTTTTTAGTTGCTAATGTAATGCTTTTATTAAAAATGTTTTTATTTGGAGTTTGGCATGTCATTTTTTTCATTTTCAATTATTTGTTGTTACTTGATAGGTTAAAACTGAAACCGAACCGAACCAAACCGAAATATAATGGTTTGGTTTGGTTTGGTTTGGTTTTTTTATAGTATGGTTTGGTTTTGGTTTGAGAGGAACAAAACCGAAATATAATGGTTTGATTTGAAATCTTCCCTAAAACCGAACCAAACCGAACCATTAACACCCCTAGTAAATACGTCATTTGAAATAATAAATAGGTATAGTATCCAAAAACTGTGTGGGAACCAAGAGTGGAGGTTGATTTAATTTGGGCCTTCTTATTAATCTAAGGAGCAGAATTCCCATTTTTAAACTTTTCAAAATAATAATAATAATAATAATAATATGAGAAATATACTCCTCTTGGAGATTGACTGTCCCACCCGGGCGTTTTGTCCTTCCATGAAAAAATATCATTTTTTTAGGAGAAAAGTAAAGCAGTATCCGAGGAAAAAAATAAAAAAAAAACCTTCTTGGTTTGAATTTTAAAAGTGATTAAACATTTTAGGATATCAAAAAAAAAAAAAAAAAAAAGATAAGCAAATAAAATGGGACGAGGGAGTATTTAACAATGATACAAATAGGGCACTATGAGAATGGAGCAAAATTGGATTATTAGAATACTTTTTTGTTCTATAATCTAACTTTATTTCACTCTAATTAACTCATGATACCACAAGACCATATTATAATTTACACTAAAAACTTACTCAACCTCATCAAGGCCTAAAAAAAAATTATTTACAAATGCATGTATTTAGAATATAAATATTTTTTTCTTTTTTTTTCTTTTTTCTTATCAGTCATAAGAATAGAATCCAATTCTTAGCCCCAAAAAAAAAAAAGAAAAACATCCAACTATCATGGTACTATATCGGTTTTTCGCTATAAATATATTTGACTGAATGTGTTTAGCAAGTTAAATAAAATTACTCCATAATAGTTATATTTTTTAGAGGAGAATAGCGCCTTATGAGTTACGAGTGTATTTATGAGTTTACCTATATAGGATCATATGAAGGTCTTATGAAAAAAATTTCATTATAAAATGACTGTTTATATCACATTCACATATTAAAGTTCAATGTTATTAAACTACTACTTAACTCCAAAAGTTTAAATTGTTAGTGAATAAAGCAACAATGTAAAGCAAACTAAAAAAATTTCTCTCCACAAAAAGTGTTTTACCAAATTTTCTATTAATTTTGATTAATTGTTGTGTGTTGATTAATTGATTTATTTTAGGCCAACGCTATTGGCACTCCAAGCATAACCTCTCACACTCCTTCTCTTTTGCATATTCTGTATTATGGCAAAAATGCCCCTATTATTCTCCTACCTGCACTCTCCCTCTTCCTTATTTCTTGCGGGACCCACGTCTGATCCCCTCCCATCAAGTTTTTCTCCCCCTCCCCTCCCCCTTCCCGGATTTGGATTTGGATTTGGTGCACAAACGAAGGATCGATGGCACATGATAAGGAAGAGAAATAAATGGCTAAAATTCGAGAGATGCATTTGACGCCCAACGCCTAGCTAATAGCTTTTCATTTTTCCTCTTTGCCCACGTGTCATCAATCCTACATTTACTGTACCATACAGTAAAAATAGCCAACTGCACCAAATCTGAATCCCTCCTTCTTTATTCTTTGTGTACCATTTCCTACAAATCCATCACAATTAACCACAGAACTCCTCATTCCTCTATCTTGTGAAGTAAGCAAAGAATATGCCATCTCCCTGTTTACACTAAAATTTTACCCACTGACACGTGTTATTTTGTGGCCAAAAGGTAAGTCTTTAGTTTATAAAAGAGTAAGAAAACTGATTATTTTAGGCCAAGGATTTTTAGGCCAATGAAATTAAGGCAAGGGTAGGTGGTTAGAGAAGTGATGTCCTCTAGCCAATGATAATTCTAGTCAGTTATAAGTGGGCCACGTGGCAATGGCAATCATATAGTTAGGTTGGTTGGATTTTTTACCAACAAAAGCTTGACACATGTCTTGTGGAAAGACAACTTGGTTTTTATGCATAATATGCCGGTGAGAGAACGTGGGGAGTTAGTGGGATGATGCATACAGTTCAAGGAAGTTAAAGTGGACAGGTAACAAGATTTCACAGGCCGAAGGTAACCGCCAGACAGTTATTTGTTCAGGCCGGAAGTTACTACCAATAACTTTCAACTATCTTCTAAAGTTCAGAATGGACAAGTGACATAAGTTCAAGGGTTGAAGAAAAAACTTCCAAGTAACTCCTAGCAATTATGGAGAATTTTCACATGTGTTGACACATAACTATTAGGTAATTATTTGTTCAGTCCGAAGGTAACCAATAGGCAGTTATTGTTTTAGGCCGGTTTCAACTTCTAGTCAGTTATTTTTTTCACTAACGAGGTATTCATACCTTCGAGCCATCCAATTTTTGAAGACAAGTAAGGTCATAATATTATCCGTATTGGTTAATGCTAAAAATAAACCTAATTTATTGATTGACTCTAAAAGAAGAGTGAGAAATCAAATCCGTGCCTTTTACCACAATTGTTAGTCTTAAACTTTTTCATAAAAATAAATAAATAAATACTTTTCCTGAGACAAGTAAGGCAATTTTTGTTGACCTGTTCTAATTCTTGTTTCTCTTATATTTAGTAGGCATCTAGCGCACCGTTTGAAAGGCCTCAAAAGGCTTTTTTAAAAAAGTAAAAGTTATTTTCATTATTTTATAAGTATTTGGTGAGCCACTCAAACTGTCTTTTAACAAAAGTCATTAAATGAAGGTAACTTTTTAAAATGACGTTTACAAAAAGGCAAAAGAGTGTAACTGATAAAACTAAATTTTTTTAATATTTATCTATTTTTTATACTAAAAGACTTTTAAAATATATGTTCACCAAACATTCATTTTCTTCCAAATGTATTTTTAAAAAATGATGTTTTGAAAACGTATTTTTCCAAATTAAAAAACCTTTTTATCTTGAATTGGCCCACGCTAAAAGTTGTATTATTATTATGATTTGGTTTAAAGTCAAAATTTCATTGATAAAGAACAAGAAGGTACAGCCGAATCCAAACTTTCCTGTTTCTACACATTGGTGACATTTGTGTGCATAAAAGATTGGTAACGTCTCTTTGACGCACGAGGTTTTTATTTATTTATTTAATTATGGATTTTATTCAATTCATAATTCAAAGGAATTGATCAATGAAACTTGTGAGAATGCGACTTAAGTATAGAATATTAGATACGTTCGAGAAGACGGTCCAAAGAAGGACGGTATTTTCCACAGTTGGTGTGATTCTGCAACCTCATTTGAGAAAATGGATGACTCTTCAAAAATGGAGACCATAGGACTACTATTGATGATGACAATAGAAAGGAACGTTAGAAAGTGAATAGGTAATTTAATTAAATTTTAATACAAGGTCAGCAGAGGGTCGGCAAAAGGGAGTTAAAATAAAAGAATGATGATGGCCTGCTGGGCTGATGGGTACATTCTAGAAATTTGTGGAATTCAGCTATAGCTCCATCACCTCATGTGCCATTAATCTATTTCAAGTTCAAAAATTTTAAAATAAATTTTTTTTTTTGTTAATTTTAAATTTATTATTGCTATAGCATCCAGTAAGAAAAATGAATAAGTTTGTTGAATTTCTTTAAAAAAATATAATAAAAATTTTAATAAAAAATCAATAAAATAATTGTTGTAGCTAAAAGTACGGAAAAGATTGTAGAGGTGGCCGACCCTAAAAAGGATGTGGTGATAGATGAGACAGTGAAAAACTCGCATGAATTAGAATCATAAACATCAACTCTAAGGGGATAGATTGAGTGGTTTTAGAGCCTCTTGCCAAGCAAGAGGTAGTAGATTCAATTTTCATTATTCCTTCTCAAGGCCAATTTCATGAACTTTATCTTGTAATTGCCATGTGCATGTGAGACAGGAAACTGTAGGTGCTTAGGGAGATTATTCGGAGGTGTGTAATAAGCATCTCGAAACCTTATGATTCATATATTAAAAATAAATAAATAAATAATAAAAAAGAATTATAAACATCTTTTGGTTGAAAAACTTGGACTGGCCCAATGGGCCAACCTAGCTAGAAAACCCAAAACCTCACCCCAAACTTTTGGGTTTTTGAATTACCAGTTCTTGTAATTTAGTGGATCATCACACTCGATCCAAAATCCACAACCATTTTCCGATGTAATTTTTAAAATATATGAATCAAGTAAGGTAAAGCATATTTGTTTGTTTCGGTGTAATGTGCTAGGCTCAGGGCCGGTTCTGAGTTAGTTGGGGCCCTAGGCGAACTCCTAAAATGGGGCTCTCTTCCTTGTACACATATTCTAAAAAAAAATGTTCTAAATATAAAATTAAAAAAAAAATTTCCTACTACCAAGTACCAACATAAAGTTTGTTTGCATATAAAATTACTAAAATTTGCTTTTATAAATTAAAATGAAAAGAGATGATTACAAAAACTTATAAAGATAGAATACATATAACATACTTGTTGCTTCATAATTGAGCAAAATCCATTTTTACAATATCAAAAAGAAAAAAAACAAATGCCAAATAAAATCTAAAGCTATAATACCAAAAGAAATTAATCAATTACAACAAAGTGTCATTTAAACATTACTCTTCTTGTATTTTTAGATGCAAAATTATTAATTAAGCTAGTATAATTAATTAATGAGTAAACTAGAGAGTAGAGAGTGGAGAGACCGAGAGAGAGCGTGAGATTGTGAGAGACAGAGACTCAGAGAGAGACGTTATGATTTGTGAATGGGAGTCAGGGGAGGAGATGAGAGACAGAGAGAGACGTTGTGGTGAGCCTCTCAGATCTGACATGAGATATAAATGCAAAAGCCCCCCTTGATTCCCGTGTTAAACAATAAAATATTTTTTTTTATTTATAGTTTTTATGCTTTTGGGCTGGAATTGGGTTTGGAAGAATAGGGCCCCTTTTACTTAAATAGGAGAACTGGTCCAAGTGTCCAACTGGAGAGTGGAGAAGCTTCTCTTTGGGCTGATTTTTGGGCTTTCATAACTAGTAAAGGGGTAGGTATTTGGGGGCCCTTTTTTAAGCCCAAAATAGGGGCCCCAGGCAGCTGCCTTGCTCGCCTGGGCCCAAAACGGGGCCTGGCTAGGCTTTATGTTGTACGTTCCCCGCTAACAGCACATACGTGGTCGGTAAACAAAAATTATCTCTTCGTTTCCCATGAGTGAAGTTTTGTTTCATTGGCAACAGATATCTTAGCAAAAAAGATATCCTTTGGAGGTGTAAGGTCTCACATCGATTAGTCAAGGTTTGTCAAGTTTATAAGGTTCTATCTCTTCTTCAAGTGTTAGGTTCTTTTAAAGGTTGAGTGTGGGTTAACTTTATGTATTCTTGGGCTATCCTTTAGTTTATGTTACATATGTGGGCTTCCACATTTATGTGTTTCCTACGTGTGTTTAGCAAAAAAGGAAGTTCGTCCCCAACAGGTAAAGAAACCAGTGACAGTCGCCTCGTGCTCTCTTCACTCTACATTTATATAATTTTTAATTAATTTAATTAATCAATCAATTCAAAACGCTCCAATTCAAAATTTCCCACTGTAAGTTCAACTTTTCTTTTTCTTTGTCTCTCTCTCTCTCTCTCTTTCTCTCTATCTATATATATATATATATATATATATATATATAGTCTTTTCATTATCAGGTGATGTAATTTTGTATCAAGTGCACTCCAAATCTCTCATGTACAACTCATATTTGACCAAACCAACCGTTGGAATAAATTTGATTCATATATAAGTCGTATATGCCAAAAATCAAGTTGATCTAAAATTAAAAGCTATTTCATTCGAAATATCCATAAGTGAGCGATTGTTATTGATTAAAAAATGTATGTTTTAGATTAAATAGCAATCAATTTCAAATCAACTTGATTTTTTGCATGGAACGCCTACATGCCAAAAATCACTAAGTAAATTTTTGGAGTGCACCTGATATTAACCAATATAAGGTACACCTATAATAAAAGGACTATATATAAATATATATGTATATACACTGTTTTTCTTTTCGTTTCCACAAAAAATTCTCTCTTTCGCTCTTTTTATATGTATAATTGTCCGCAAATGGAAGGGGATGATGGTGAAAAGAGGAAGATTTTCGAAGTGGAAAATCTGAGTGAAATAGTTGAATTTAACTTGAGTGATTGGGGTTTTTAAATAATGAAGAATCTAAGAGTTAAAATTTCAGTTTGTTTTTTTTTTTTTTTTTTTTTTTTTTTGCTGGCCTTGTTTCTTGGAGACCATGCAAACTGAGGGTTAGACTTCTTCCATCTGGTATAGGATCATTGCATTTTTACTGTAATTTAATAGCATATCACATGAGGAAGTGATAACAGACTCAAAAGATTATATCTATACTGGGCTGGTGTGGAGCCTATGGAATATGGATGATAGGCATCAGATATTCAGATGGCTTGTACTGAGGCACTTGGGCCTATTGTGGAGGATAAGGAGGTATTTGGGCCTTCAAGTGGAGGGTAGCCTGTTAGCTAATTCATGCAAAGTAAAAATGGTTCAAATGAAGTTGACCATGTGGTCAAGATGCCATTATCTTCAGCTCACATTTCTATTCTTGGGGCAGTGCAGATGGGGTACATGGTCCACATAGATGCCGGTAGGACGTGGTTGATATTGTTAAGTTTTCAACTTAAAAGCCTTAACTATTAGGTGGAGGCTTCAAAACAAATATATGACCATACTTTTCTAGCAATTATTAGGAAGTAAAATTAAAGCATCTTAGTGTGGTTATAGAAGTGGAAAGATGAAGACTTATGGACCCATAAATGCCTTCGGAGAAAAGTGGCTTTGGAACCTGTGGTGTTTTGAAAAGGTTCTAAGTTGAAGGAAAAGGAGGTTTTAGTTGGGGTAGTGTTGCTCCTTGTTGCTTTTGGCAGTTGTTCTTGGTTCTCTATATTAGCTCTTCGTTGGGTGTATGTTTTCCTAGTTTTTGATCGATGAAGCTAGTTCTTCCTTTGTATGAAAGAAAAAAAAAAGTGAAGATTTTATTAGTTTTTAGCTTTTACTCGTTCTTCTAATTTAATAAATGACTATGACGAAGGGAAATCACTGAGCGCCAAGACATGCTTGGCCCGGCCTTCAACCGTAACTAATCCACATGCATGTGCCATCTATGCATAAGCAAAAGGACTAATGAGCTAGAGATATTATACCAAAAAATTACAAGACAATTGCTAGACGAAAAAGCTTAAATTAAACAAACTTAAAAAAAACAAAAGGGAAATCAGAAGGCAGCATCACATAAAGATGCATCCTTGAGAGAGAGAGGGCCACACACCACACACCCAAAACAATAATTGCCCGTCATCAAATGCCAATGTCGCTTGCTTGCTTATGCTATCAAACCCTACCATATTACTACTAGTAGCACCACTGTTAGTGTGAGATACTATTGTTGAAAGTATACACTAATTAATGGAGACAAAAGGTGAAATCCAATATCCAAGACACGATTATATCGCTATCTTTAAGACAAATTTGCCGCCCTTCCAATATAATTAAAAGTACAAAAAAGTTTATATGGCGAATTGTCCCCAGGATACAATGGACCCAGATTCACCTGTTACTATTTTTAAGATTTATACAACCTTGAAATAGCCTGAACTTTTAAAATAAAACAAGAAGAATACCACAAGAAACTTGCCACAAAAGAATACAAAATAGGAGAAAGAATAAAAAAGTTGCTGTGTTATGTTAGACCCACGAATAGACTGGCTGGTATTTATAGATATGAAGTGGTGCCTAAGCACCTATCCAAGGAAATGTCAAAGGTGCCTTTAGCACCAGTTCACTAACCGGCCAAAAGATGGGATTCAAAAGGTGTTAAAGCACCTTTACAGAAAACCAAAAAAGGTGCATAGGCACCTACACATAACTAAAGGGTGTCAATGCAACTGTTCGGCCAAACTGTTCCAAATAGTTATATGTAATTGAATATTAATATAATATTTTAAATATCCAACAATCCTTCCCTATTTAAAAAATTATATATATATGTGTGGCATTCTTAAAAACAAATACATAGCCTAGTAGGTGTCTTTTGGACTTGAACCTCTAGTTAGCACAAATGCATCAAAGTTTCATCAAGTGCTTGGTAACCGCAGTTTTGAATCAAGGACTTTGTGTGACTAGCCAGATACATCGAGCATATCTGTTTCAAAGTAAGTTCTTAATTAGTCCACACGTTTATGGCCATGTGCGTATCCTGTTTTCATGAGTGTCCCTTGAGAAAGGTCTCAATCTCTTTAGAAGCGGCCAAACCTCCTCACTCATATAGGTAAATCTATCAAGGATGTTCTTGTCTTACCATCCCAGTATAACAATATAAACTTATTAAGAGTATAATACTCAACCTCCAAAGTAACAGGAGTTCCAAATTCGCTAGATTTTAACATCCAAGAATGGAATCGAAATAGTTTCTAGCGAAATCCCAACATAAACACTCGTTCGACTTGTTTTTCCCATTGAACCTAGCCTATGTTTCAAAACCTAGGTTGGGTTGCCATCGAATGTGATTGATATTATGTAGACTTTAGTTCCGTTCCTTTTGATGTTTTATTTATCATCTCACGGGCAAGTCCTTTCGTTAAAGGATCTGCCAAATTCTCAATTGATTTGACATATGTCACACTAATTATTCCATCTCTTAAGAGCTCTTTGATATAATTATGTCTAAGACCAATATGTCTTGACTTCCCATTATACATCTTACTCGTAGCACGAATAAGAGTAGCCTGACTATCATAATAGATAGTAATCGACGAAGATGGTTTCTTCCACAAAGGAATTTCCATAATTAAATTCCGAAGCCACTCACCTTCTTTACATGCATCTCTGAGAGCTATAAACTCGGATTCCATCGTCGAGTGTGATATGCATGTTTGTTTCTTGGATCCCCAAGAAATCGCTCCTCCACCGAAAGTAAAAATCTACCCGGTAGTCGATTTGGATTCCATATCAGTATTCCAGCTAGCATCACTATACCCTTCTAACACAGATGGGTATCTTTGATAATGCAATCCAAAATCAATTGTACCTTTTAAATATCTCAACACTCGAGATATTTCATCCCAATGTTCTTGACTTGGGTTACTAGTAAATCAGCTCAACATACTTATTGCAAATGCAATATGGAGTCTAGTACAATGCATCAAATACATTAGACTCCCAATGACCCGGGAATACTCCAATTGCCCTATGCATCTATTAGTGTTCTTCACTAATTTGACATTTGGATCAAATAGAGTTGAGATTGGTTTTTGATCAAAATGACCAAATTTCTTTAGCACATTTTCTATATAGTGCGACTGCACTAGTGCTAGGCTATCACTATTCCTCTTGATCTTAATCCCTAAGATCACATCAGCCTTCCCCATATCCTTCAAATTCATATCAAAATTAGCAGAAAAAAACTTCTTAATTTCTGTCACATATTCTAGGTTGGTTCAAAAAATGAGCATATAATCTACATATAAGCAAATAATAACACCACCATTATTATCAAATTTGCTATATATGCATTTATCTACATTATTGATACAAAAACCTTTTGACAATATCACCTCATCAAATTTCTCATACCATTGCTTAGGAGCTTGCTTCAGGCCATATAAAGACTTTATAAGTTTATAAACTTTCTTTTCTTGATCTGGTTGAGTAAACCCTTCAGGTTGTTCCATGTAAATTTCTTCATCTAGATCACCATTTAAGAAAGCCGTCTTCACGTCCATTTGATGGATTACTAAATAGTGAATTGATGCAAGAGAAATAAGTAAACGAATTGAACTAATTCGCGCTATAGGTGCATATATGTCAAAGAAATCAATCCCTTCTTTTTGTCTAAAGCCTTTAGCCACAAGCCTAGCTTTAAACCTATTAATTGAACCATCGGTGTTCAATTTCCTTTTGAATACCCACTTACAACCAATTGGTTTAGATCCTAGAGGGCAATCGACTAACTTCCATGTTCCATTAGACACAATGGAATCTAATTCTTCTTCAATTGCTTCTCTCTATACAGATGCATTTAGTGAAGTCATAGCTTCTTTATAGGAAGTTGGATCCCCTTCTATATTCATTACAAATCTTACTTCCTTTTTAATTTCCTTTCTATTTCCTTCAACTAAGAAAAAATAGAAATCTAGACCAAAGGAATAGTTTGTAATTCTTGCCTTTTTCGAAGTTCGTGGGTTGGGATCGTTTTGTAAATTTTGTTCATAAGATATATTATTTTCATGTGTACTAGTGTGCTTATCAAGAGAAATATCTTGTTTCAAGTTATCTTTAGCATATACATGCTCAAAAAATTCAGCATCCCTAGATTCTATAATCTCATTTGATACAAGATTTAAAAATCTATAAGCTTTACTATCCTTACAATATCCAATGAAAGCGCATTTATAGGTTTTAGGTCTTAATTTGGATATCTTAATATCAGGTATTCTTACATAAGCAAGACACCCCCAAACCTTAAGATAATTCAAATTCGGTTTCCTATTACACCACAACTCATAAGGAGTCATATTGGGTTTCTTGCATGCTATTCTGTTAAGAATATGACACGCCAATAGTATAGCTTCTCCGGCCCCATAAATTATTGGGACGCCTAGAACTTATTAAAATTGAGTTCACCATTTCAGTCAAAGTTCTATTTTTTCTTTCAGCAAGACCATTTTGTTGAGGAGTATAGGGAGCCGACATTTCATGTCTAATTCCATGAGTTTTACAAAAATTATTAAACTCGGTTGGAAAATATTCTCCCCCACGATCACTCCTTAACACTTTTATCTTCTTACCAAGTTGATTTCAACCTCGGCTTTATAAATTTTAAATTTACCAAATACTTCGTCTTTGCTAGACAACAAATATACATAAGTATATCTCGAAAAATGATCAATGAAGGTAAGAAAATATTTCTTTCCTCCACGAGTTACAAAACCCTTAAGATCACACAAATCCGAGTGAACAAGTTCTAACAATTCTGAAGTACGCTCAACTTGATGAAATGCTTTACGTACTATTTTTGCTTAAGCACACACTTCACATTTAGATATATTATTATTTGCACATTTTGGAATTAAACCTAAATTACTCATACGCTTAATATATTGATAATTCACATGACCTAATCTATTATCCCACAAACATAAAGAGTCAATCAAATAAATAGAAGACATAACTTTATTAATATTAAGTTTAATCATTCCATTACAAGAGTAACCCTTCCCAACAAAAATCCCATTTTTGGACAAGATAAACTTATCCGATTCATACACGAATTTGAACCCTGCTTTATTCAAGAGATCACCAGATACAAAATTCTTGTTCATTTCTGGTACATGGCGAACATTCTTTAAAGTCATTTTCTTGCCCGAAGTAAAATTGAGTTCCACTAACCCAATTCCCATCACTTTTGCCGTTCCATTGTTTCCCATTCTAATTTGTTGTCCTTCAGAGACATTTTCGTACGTGATGAAGGCATCGCGATTCTTTGCAACATGAATAGTAGCCCCAATATCAAGCCACCATCCTTCATCAGAATCAATATGGTTTGCCTTGGTTACAACCACGGTAAAATTAGGATTTTCATCAGTCACATTCACTTGAGAATTGAGAAACTTCTTGTGAAGTCGACAATTCTTCATAAAATGACCGAACTTTTGGCAAAAGAAACAGTTCTTTTTCTTTGGTTCATTGGTGTAAATTTTCCTCTTGAAACTTTTATCATTCTTAGACTCCCCTAGAACCAAATTTACTCTAAAGATGTGATCTAATTTGTCCCCATTGCGATCTCGATTTTGAGACTCTTCTTTGATACGAAGATGACGCATTAGATCCTCTAAAGAACACTTCTTCTCTTGATGCTTAAGTTTCTTTTTGTAGTTATTCCAAGAAGGAGGCAATTTTGCAATAATCACTCCAACTTGGAATTCTTCATCCACGTACTTTAACTCCTCCAATGGTGATATCATCCATTAGGAGTTGTAACCCATCCACTTGAGAAATGATAGATTTTCCATCAACCATTTGAAAATGAACATAATTATCAATTAAAAACGTACGCGCACTAATTTCTTCGGTCTTGTATTTATTCTCTAAGCGCATCCATAGTTCCTTGGCCAATGGAGTATGCTGGTATGTGTTGTAGAGAGATTTGGACAATGCATTGAGAATATGTCCCTTGCACAAAAAATCGTCATCGATTCGTTTCTTCCTTTGTTGCTTTATCTCCTCAGACTCGTCTTCTTTCTCCTCCGGAATTGGTGGAAGACTATCTTCCAGAATGTTGGCGACTTTTAAAGTTATACGTTAAAAAGAATAAAACCTTTTGTTGCCACTGCATGAAAAATTTCCCATCAAATCGTTCCAGGCACACCAAGTCTTGATTCATCACTTGAATTGATTGAACGGTTGAAGCCAAAGTCTCCATTAATACAGAAAATTTGTCTTAAAATTGTTGGAAGTATACACTAATTAATGGAGACAAAAGGTGAAATCCAATACCCAAGGCACGATTATATCGCTATCTTTAAGACAAATTTGCCGCCCTTCCAATATAATTGCGAGTACAAAAAGAGTTATATGGCGAATTGTCCTCAGGATACAATGGACCCAGATTCACTTATTACTATTTTTAGGATTTGTACAACCTTGAAATAGGCTGAACTTTTAAAATAAAACAAGAAGGATACCACAAGAAACTTGCCACAAGAAAATACAAAATAAGAGAAAGAATAAAATTGTTGCTTTGTTATGTTAGACCCACGAGTAGCCTGGCTGGTATTTATAGATATGAAGTGGTGCATAAGCACCTATCCAAGGAAATGTCAAAGGTGCCTTTAGCACCAATTCACTAACCGGCCATAAGATGGGATTCAAAAGGTGTTAAAGCACCTTTACAGAAAACCAAAAAAGGTGCATAGGCACTTACACATAACTAAAGGGTGTCAATGAAACTGTTCAGCCAAACTGTTCCAAATAGTTATATGTAATTGAATATTAATATAATCTTTTAAATATCCAACAACTTCACCAAGCAACAACTCAGTTTCTCAATGGTATGTTTATGCTCTCCTAAACAACATGCTGAACATGCAGTATTCGATAGCATTGGAATCGGAAACATGTTGACTTTACATGAATCAAAGCACTCTGATCAACCGCCCTTTACTTCGAACTCGATCATTGGCGACCACAAGGGCGGAGCCAGGATTAAAAATTATTTTAGACTAGGGTTTCATCACTCCATTATATGAAATTACTGTTTTTTTTTTTTTTTTTTGGGGAAGCTATTGGCACCCTATGACGTACGACTTTCCTTTTATCTCACTTATTTTAAACTTTCCATAATTTTATGAAATAAGCAATGTTATGCATTAGAAAACATCATTTTGAAAAACTTTGTAGAAAATTTTTTTATCAAAATCTATCATTTATAACTTTTTTTTGTGAAAATGTATGGTTTAAATGAACTTTTTGGCTATTTAATAAAATAGAAACAATAAATGGCCAAAAAGGCTACTTAAATGATAAATTTTGGAAAATTTTTATTTTACAAAATTGTTCAAAATGATGTTTTCTAGTGGACAATGTGATCAATTTTCATGAATACATTTTATATTTTTTACAAAATTTTGAGAAACTTAGAATAAGTGGGGCATAGAGCCCATTTTTCATGAAATTTGGATTTTTGGCCAAAACCTATGATTTAAATCTTTCTTTCTATTATTTTTTGGGCTGACTGTTAGTTTTCCTCACTTGGGCTAATTTCTTTCTATTTACTGTTTTGGGCTGGTTCTTAGTTTTTCTCACATTGGCTAATAGTAAAGCTCATTTTAGTTACAGAAGTAAAAATAAAAAAATTTGGGAGAGAGAGAGAATCTTAGAATCAGTGCCAAAATATTATGGTTTGTTGTGGAAAGTGCAAGATTGCAAATTTTGGATTGGCCCCTGTCCCCTGTGCCTTAAGTATAATTTTCGTTTTTGGCCTTTTGATTATTAGATAAAAATGCTAGAAATAAATTATGGACATTTTTTATTATAGATATACTGATTCGTGCCATTTATATATATTGTTAAATTTTATATTGGCCTCTTCCTTTTTGCCTATGGTGTTGCATTAATGAGATTGTGGTTACGGTCAATGGCAGAGCCAGAACTTTGGTCCAGGAGGGCCAAACTTTGAAAAAAAATTTTTTTTTTTTAATTTTTATCTTAATTCAAAATGACTATAATTTTTTTTGCAATGTTTTTCCTACTTCATAGTCACTTGACAAGAGAAAATTTTTGAACGAATAATAAGTTTTTCTCATCAATGAACATCTAAAATAAAAACATATAATGAAAAGAGCCAATTTTTTTGCTCAAATCTACATGCCCATATGAGAGGTGGTAACTTGACTAATCGATCAAAAATTTTATGAAAAGAACAACTGTTTATAATGAATCGATGTGGCAGACACAATATCATTTGGACAAGTTGATTTGGACAAAAAATTTGGACTATATAACATTACTCACTTATATAAATAAAATAAAAATAATAATTACAATGATGAGAGGATGAAAGAAAAGTAATGAAAACAAGAAAATATGGATCAAAAATAAAATTTAAACAGAGATAAAATGAGGAAATTTATGAAAGGAAATAGTAAAAAACTAAATATAGAAGGGGCCAAAATTTTTTTAAAAGGGCCAAATCTTCAATTACTAAAAAAATTATTAGTAAGAAATTTAAAAATAGAAAGTTAAGCAGAGCCAGCAGACCCCCTGGGTCCTTACTGACTCTGCCCTGGTTGCGGTTGTGGTTGCATTGGTCGCCCAATAATAAAAAGAATTTAAAAATAAATCCCCATAAGATGCCCGGCCTATTGGCCACTCAGTCACCATTGAGATTAAGACTTGGCTGTTTTGTTGTTTCTCGCAAGACATGTTCTCACTTCTTTTTGGAGTAAATCCTTTTTCCTTTTTCTTTTTTCTTTTTTCTCGTTAATACTGATTAAGATATCATAATAGAAGTATAGGACTATTTTTATTTTTTATTGCATTATTTGACAATAAGATTGCGATATCATATACTTAATTAGACAACAAGAATGAAAGATATTACACAGAAATTACAAGACGACTCCTTCTTAACAAAGCTTAAATTAAAACATGAGAGAGAGAGAGTAAAAGATGTACCAAACTTAAAGCAATCATCGCCCATCACCAAATGCTAATTTTGCTTGCGTGCTTATGCTATCAAACCCTACCATGCTAATACTAGTAGCACCACCATGAGTGTTTGATAGTTCACCAAGCAACAACTCAGTCTCTTCGGAATTTATCTCACCTTCTAAACGTTGATGTTTCTCTATTGCTCTCAATCCCTCTAATTCCATTGCTACTTCCTTCATAGTAGGTCTTTCCTCCCCTTTTACTCTTAAGCAGCTTTTTGCTAAAATAGCAACTTCCTTAAGCTGCTCAACATTTCCTTCATTTAGCACTCGATTGTCAATAACTTCAAACAAGTGATTATCTTTCATTGAAGAAATGATATACATAGCTAAATTTCTCTCTTCTTCAGGCCTCGCAAAAGAAAGTGCCATCTTTCCAGTTAATAACTCCACAAGGACAACCCCAAAGCTATAAACATCACTCTTTTCAGTCAGTTGACTTGTATGGAAGTATTCAGGGTCCAAGTATCCAAGTGTCCCTTGCACTAGTGTGGTTAATTGAGACTTATCTAGAGGAATCAACCTCGAAGCTCCAAAATCGGATACTTTTGCAGTGTAATGATCATCTAAGAGTATGTTAGTCGTCTTAACATCTCTATGAATGATTGGAACAGATGCAGCAGAGTGCAAATACGAAAGGGTTCCTGCGGTTTCTGTTGCTATCCTTAATCGAGTTTCCCATGAAAGTGGTGCATAGCCTACATTGTGTATATGGTCAAAGAGGGTACCATTGGTCACAAATTCGTAAACTAACAAGGGAACTTGAGTCTCTAAACAACATCCCAACAGTTTTACCACATTCCTATGATTGACTTGTGAAAGAACAATCACTTCATTAACAAATTGTTCAACTTGGCCTTGATTTGCTATTTTAGCCTTTTTAATGGCAACAATCTTGTTGTCTGGCAATATTCCTTTGTAAACCGTCCCTTGACCTCCTTGACCTAGGACTCTACTTTCATGGTAATTGTTTGTCGCCTTCTTTAGGTCTTCTTCTGTAAATATTTTAGCAGTTTCAAAAGATTCTTCATGGTTGGAAAGTTGTTGTTGTAACATAATACCACCATTTTGCTGAAAGAATTGTTCTTTGAGTTTGTTGAGCTTTATTTGTCCGACTCTCCAATATAACCATGAACTACACAGTAGTAGAACTAAGAGGCCTGTGCTAATACCTACATAGAGAAAAAAAAAAGGGGGGGGGGGGGGGGGGGAGGTTAAATCATCACCGCTAAGCTAGTAAAAAATTTTCAAAATTGATTATGTTAATGTGGATTCAGCACATTGACTGATTGACCTGCCCATCCCTAACATTTTCTTCTAAATAAACAAAAAAATAAAAATAAAGAAACAATTAACGATCGGGAAAAAGAATGAAACAAAGAAACAAAAGCTTAGTATATATAGAACAAAGACTTTTGGATGATGAGAGTGTATGTTGGGCCATGGCAGGTCACCAATTGGAAACGTTGAAATCGCAAACAATTACCATTTTTTTTTTTTTTGGGTGATATTAGGAGGTTTCGAGATATGTACACATTCAGAAAATTCCCCTTAGACTCGTATAATCCCTCCGTTCCACATGTATGAGGTAGTTATGTACAAGAACAAAATCCATGGGGTGGCCCTGAGGGGAATGATGTGAGTTGAAGACCTCTTCCTAACTTTCAATTCTTTTTGTCCATGAAAACTAATGTGACATATGTAAACGTATGCAAAAAGCTATTATGAGATGGCGTAGTACCAAAATTAATTGATGAGAATACATCATTCTATTTGCTAATGGTAGGTTCATCTAACAATCCAAACCTTTCAATAGATGGAGAACACCTTATATAAGTAATTATATATAAAGGAAGATTTTAAATTGATAAGTCTATTCATATACGAAATAAATCATTTTTTTTCTTAAACAAATAGCTATATTATTTGCTGAAATAATAATAAAGATATATAATGTTTTGCATCATTGATCTTTGCAAAATTATAAACATATATATGTGTATGTATAATATGAATGTGTGTGTGTGTGTATATATATATATATAGCTTTGATCATGTGCGGGATATCCCGTTCGATCACAGCCATTCGTGAACGACATGTGCACGCACGTGAATGCGTGCGTATCATCCACGAGCAGTTGTGATTGAACGGGATAGTCCGGGATATCCCGCACATGATCAGCCCTCATATATATATACATTTATATACAACTCCAGTCAGGTGAGGACATGTCGATATAAGTTATATTAGCACCCGTATTGGGGGTTATATTTCGTGCATTGGTGAGTTACGAGATTCATTGGGCCAATGCACGAGATACAACCCTTAGTACATGGTGCTGATATGACTTATATCATCATATCCTCACCTAACCGCCATCATGCTGATATAAGTCCTAATTAATGTGTTAGATCTATTTCAATGATGATCAATAAACTGAAGTAGTCTCATCCAAGATTGCTTCAAAACGTATTTACACATACAAAATTTTATGAGTACAAAATAAATATAATTTATATATAAATAAATATGTACTATGGATCAATATTAACCTGCATATATTGATACCCACATAGGATCTCGGAAGGCAAATCTAGAGCTTAAAGTTGATTCTATGAGAATATGAAAAGAAATAAAATTATTACTCCCTCCGTCTCAGATAGACCATTTTTGCAACTTCTTTTGCCCCAAAATGTTTGTCCACCTTGAAATGTCAAATCATTAATTTTTTTAACTTTCCTATACTACCCTTAGTAGTTTCAATAATTATTTTCAACACAAAACTCAATACCAAGTAAAAAATGGTACTTTTGGAAAGTTGGATTTTAAAAAGTAACTAATCAATGTAATAATAATTTTTTTTAAATTACGTGTTTTGTCAAATTTAATTTATTTTTATAAGACAGAATGAGTATATATTTCTTAGGGAGAAAAAGTATTCAAGGCACGTACGCGACATCAAAGCATGAGTTTGCATGTTGTAATCATTATTGATTTTGTTATATAACATGTTGCATCAGGTCCAACACCCTCTAACAAGCAAAAACGTCAGCACTTTTTGTCATTTTGAATATGCCTCACATCCTAACACATTTTTTTTAATTATAAATGTTATCTCACGTCACATAAGGTACTTATGCTGTGAAGTCAAAAACAATTGTATGCTACGGAGTAATACCTTTTCTTTTGTTCGGTGTTGTCTCACATGCTAATATGTACTTTCCAACATGTTCAATATAATGCAAAACTCTTGCTAAGTCGTGGCTTCCATCGGGAGAGGATTCAGTGCTGAGTTTTAAAAACTCAGCACGGTGCCGAGTTCATCTCAATCGTCTATTTTGGTTTTGGACGGTTGAGATTGAAAGATGACAAAGTTATCAAAATGCTTTTATAAAGTAACTTTTTCATCTTTTGATCTCAACCGTCCAAAACCGAGAATTTCACTAGGTTATCAAGCCATTGGTGTATGTACCCATGCTTCACTAGCACTAGGTAACTATGCAGTTTTTCTTAAATTTGGGTAAACAAATGAGTAATAATTTTTTTTAAAAAAATTTTGGAAGGGGATGTTAAATGAGCAAATGTTGATCAAGCTAAAATATTAAATAATATAAAATAATTAGGAATTCAACCAACTTAAAATACTTACCGAGAGCAATTTTTATAACCAAGGGAAGGTGATTATTGTTCGGGGTGGAAATCAGAGTGCAGTTAGTTCCATCTTTTCTCCCGTCGCCTTCATATCCCTCGGGACAAGAACACTTAAAACTGCCCACTAAATTTTGGCATGTAACATTGCAAGGGCTTAAAGTCTCACACTCATCAATATCTAAAAAATGCGCAACCCATCACAAATAAGTATAATTTACCTCTAATTATTTTTTTAATTATGCAAGTACAATTTACCTTTAATTGTTGTTAATTAATTAGGGCTTATTGATGGGTGTCACTTAGCAGATCATATATATTTACAAAATAGTGCAGTGGACCAAAATTGACAGAGTAGTGTTTATTTGGATTCCTTTTCATGTGAGATAATAAAATTTTTATTTGGTATCACTTCGCACTCTCTCTATATTAATATTAACATTTAAAAAAAAAAAAAAAGAATAATTGTACTTTATCCACTTCAATTTTAATTATCTATTGCTACAAAATGTCCCCTCTAACGTCAAGAGATGTCACTATAACCCTCTGAGACATGCAAGAAAGGTGAATGCAACCAATGGCAAATAATCAATCATTGTGGAATTGAATGGAGTGAAGTATAATTTTGAAAATATGAAGGATTTAATTGAAGACCTGACTATAAAGAGGGTAAAGCATAATTTCCAAAATAAAAATTACGTCTAATGGAAAGTCAACGATGGTACTTCCTCAGTTTTGCTTTGATTGATTACTTTTAACCAAACATACATGTTGAAGTAAAGCATTTAATGCATTATTGTTATGTCATTCATTTTTAACTTTCAAATTCTAGGTCATTAAAGTCTTAGTACCTGTAACTTTATCCTATATTTCAATGTAGTTTACAAACTTTGACATTGTGTGATTTTGGGACAAATTTAAATTTGTAGTTTCAGTATTGGTCAGCTAGTGACGTTAACTTTATAATTATAAGGTTATTAACATTTTAATATCTTTAACTTTACCCCATATTTCAATATAATCCACAAACTTTGACACTACAATTTCAAGAAAATTTTAAATTTGTTGTTTCAATATAAGCCAGTTAGTGACATCCATCACTTTAGTTGATGTAGTTGATGGAATAAGCAAATTCAAAAAGCCCAAGCAAAAAAGAGATGCATGCCTTTTCGTCTTCTTCTTACCCTTTTACATGGTCTTGTATGAGAAACCTTTCATCGACACCACACATTTTAAAGAAGTTAAGAAGGTCATCGATGGAAAAATCATCAAAAACAAATATGGCACTTTACCTGTTCACAATCCAAAAGTCGTCAATAGCTGTTTGTTGGATCGGTTTCATAGCCATCTCCTTCCTAAAACTGGCATTCAATGCTCTAAAAAAAAAAAAAAAGAGGGTTTATCGTAGATCAAAATCACTGACACCAACACTAGGGGAGATCTAATATCCAGATGACCCCTTTGCCGGCAAAAATGGGGTTCCGATGACCCTTGAACCCTTAAACGATGACCCCTTCCCATCTATCGCGACCCCAGAATCCTTAATCGACAACTTGTCTTTTTGTATATAAATATATGTATGTGTGTGTGTATATTGTTCTACAAAATGGGTTTTAGGGGGGTTGGGTTGGTTGTGACTGAGGAAAAAGAACCATTTTTACAGGCGGATAATGTGGTAGACCTCCATGATTCCTCAACCAGCTAGCCAACACACAGATCTTAACTAGATCTGGTTCTTATTCTTCCCTTCTTTATTTTTTTATTTTTTTTGGGGGGGGGTCGTTTAATTTCCGGTGAGGACAACTAGCATTCCTCTGGCGAAGAAAACCTCTTTTCGGTGAAGCAGGTGCTCTGCGAAGCCCATGACCTTCATCCTCTTCGTCTATTTCCTTTCTTTCTTTCCTTTTTTTTTCTTTTTTTTTTTTTTTTTGGTTTTTCCTTTTCTTTTTGTTTATGTTTATGTTTTCTTTTTCTTTTTCTTTTAAAAATTTTTTTTTTTTATAAATTTTTTGAGCTTGAAACAACATTGTTTGGGGTGGTGTACTCCGACATGTGACACATGACACTTGCTTATTCCATCAACTAAAGTAATGGATGTCATTAGCTGGCCTAAATTGAAGTAAAAAATTTAAAATTGTCTTTAAATCATAAAATATCAAAGTTTGTAAACTACATTGAAATATGGGGTAAAGTTAAAAGTACTAAAACGTTAATAATCCCTAATTCTACTATTCTATAGTAAGATAGCATTTGATGTGATAGTTGATATAATAATAGTACTTTTAAATATTTTAAAGGGTGTTTTAAAAAAGTAAAATAATGATTTTTTGAAAATGATACAACTTTTTGGAAGATTAAAAAATAGAAAAAGTGATAAAAAAAAATGTATAAATGAAAACAATCATGTAAGATTGAACTTGGAATAAATAAGAAAAACCTATTACATGTGAATGAATAAGAGAATATAAGTAAAATAGACGAGTGAAATAGCTTTACTCAAATGAAATAGTCGGTAGTATAATGGTTACCTTGGCAACCATCGGGCAGGTAAGGATTCCCTTGGAAGCCCTCAGAGCAATTGCACCTATACCCAGGACCGTTCTCTGGCTCATAACATTTGCTATTTTCCTTGCATGCGAAACTTGTTTGATTCTTCCTGGCCTCATCGCATGTTTGATCCCCGATTGTCCAATCCAGGACCACCGGAAATTTTGTTCTCTTCTGTAAATCGGCAAAATCTAGAGAGGAGAAGTTGTACATACCGTCCTCGACAACAAACGCGTAGCTGCAAGGATTAAAATCCAATATAGTACTGTGGTTGCTATAACTACTAACAGTGATGTTGAAATCCTTGACTCCTCTAGGAATGGAGGTCTTGCAACAGCCGATGCCGGAGCAAGACCCATTGCTCACATTATCAAGGTTGTCACATAGAGACAGGCACCCCGTCGTGTAACTTTGTCCCTTGTTCCCTTTAATGATAGCCTGGGTATCGCAACCAACAGCTGTGAACATGTTTCGGGTATTCGAAATGGGGAATTTGGACAACATGATCCAAGGCTCGTTGTTGGATCGAAAAGGGTAGTAACAATCACCGGCCACCCACGGCAAGATGCGCAACTCACCCAGCTGAAGTGATACGTCGAGGACTTGTAACGTACTTCCGGTTAAGAATGCTTTGGGAGGGTCGGAAGAGGTGTTACATGTGATGAGGAATTCTTCATCTATGTAACAGCCATCAACCGTACCGAAGGGGTATGGGATGGAAATGTTGCCACAGCTGTCTTCGCAGCCAGGTTTGGCTTGAGCTGCTACGGGCGTTGCTGCCAATATCAACCCAATAAGCAACGTGAATTGCATAAGAACTATTCCATGCGACTCCATGACCGGCCCGGCCTCTTTCCTAGCTTTTCAGATGGATTTCGGAGTGGTGAATTTGTTAGTCGTTTCATATATAGGACTCTCCAGTGGGCAGAGATCCTCTGTAGTCTAGTGGATCTTTAGAAAGTGTTGGACAAACGTGAATTGATGAGAGCATCTCCAAAGGAGATGCCAAATTCCACATCAGCGTAAAAACCAGTTATCAAAAGGTATTGTTAAATTTCAAATTTATTTTCAACTGCCTTTATTGAGTTGGAATTGAAACCATCTCTTGATGTCAAATTTGACGTCTTTCAAAATCATATGTTTTTTTATTTTTTTGATTGTTTTATTCCAAATTTAACCATTTTAAGATTAGATTTCTTTGTTTTTGAAGTAGATTCCTTCATTTTTGCATTTGAAAAATTGGATGGATTAGTTTGTTTTGAGTAAGCATTCAAATTTGGCACATCGAGTGGAGTGACTAATTTTAAGTAAACCTTTAAATTGCCACGTAAGTCTTTATTTTGTGTATGACAAAAAAAATTTAACATCTCCATTGAAGATGCTCTGATTGACTCTAAGAAAGAGTAAGAAGCCAAACTTGTGTTTTTCTATGATCCTAAGGCGCATAACTCTTATTTTTAAAATTTTCAAATAAATAAATAAATCTTCCTCTTCAACTTAGAATTTTCTTCCCGAAAAACACCTTTTACCTTCTCCTCCATATCCCCGTAGAATTTTCCTCCACCTAGAAGTTTTCAATAATGAACGCAATGTATTATCAATTGCGAATTTGCGACTACCTTTCAGGGACGTGAAGTCAATATGGATTGTGGCCGAACAACCACTTTCATAAATATATGATCTGCAATTGACAATAGTGTTTTTATTATTATTATTTATAATAGTAGTTGGACAAACGTGATGCATGTGGCACATGCATCTTCACATGCATCTTCCCCAGAAAAAAAAAAAAAAAAAAGATAAGAGGGAGAGTAGATAGAGTGGCAGGGCTTTTTTTTTTAGATTGAGCAACGTGAGAATGTAAGAGAGGGGGAGAAACATGGGATAGTGGGAGTTTTATATAACTATTTTAAAGTTTTTGAATTTACTAATTAGTCCGTGAAGAGATAAAATTCCAAGGGTGTTTTGGTAAATTCAGGTGCAATCCAACCACAAAGAAAATTATCTTAATATAATAGTGTATGTATATATATATATATATATATATATATATATATATATATATATGTATGCATAAGAAGGTTCTAGATGCTTTGCACCTGACTAATCCCGTAAGTACATGCAATCCATCCGTTTTACATGTACCAGGCAATTACATGCAAGACAAAGTCCAAGGGGATGAGCTTGAGGGAGAGTGGTGAAAGTTAAACCCAAGACCTCTTGCTTTGCAAGAGCCTTGAGAGCACTAGGTCCATCCCTTAAGGTTGAAAATAGTGTTTTCACACGCTAGAAGGAGGTAAGCAATCAAATTGATAGAACCATCAATCTATCTAGGTAGAATTAAAAACTCAGTTTGGGAGCAACCCTATGGCCTAAAATACATCTATATGTAAATATTTTTAGAATATAAGTATAGTAAAATTTTGTTCCTTTTGCCCCTTTGTCTGTCAAAAGAATTGATTGGCTTTTCCATATATAAATACTTGACTGGATGTATATTTCTTTTGCAAGTTCAATAAAGGGAGATAGTATAGTACAAAGTGCACTGTGGGAAGCATTTTGTTTTAAGTGCTAATAGTATTTTCTTAAACAAAAATTTAAGATTACACATTTTACGAAATAAAAATATTTTCGGGAGCATGGAATGAAAATAAAGACATTCATAGGTGTATAGACGAGATCCCCTTACCGTTTTATAAAGCATCATATAAAGGACTCATGAAAAAGATAAAAATAAAATTAAATGACTGTGTTTAGGCACACGCACAAATCAAAAGTTAAATGTTTTCTCTTATACAAAAGTGTTTGGACTCATTTTAATAAATTTTTCAACAAAAACGTATACCGGTAACATGTTCTACACTGTGGTAAGTATGATGACATACAACGCGTTGTCTAAAATGGTTGAAAATTTGAGAAATTTCTTAGCAAGAGGGATGAGGGCACCCTCATCGTAGACGGATTCAGTTTTTAGTTTTTCTACTTTTGATTTTTTTCAAGTTGTTCTTCACATATGGGCTAGTCGACAAGGCTTCAAGGTCAATTCAACCTATACATGAAGACTAACACGCATGGGTAACCACGGAGACCAATACGCATGGGTAAACCCTATAAATGGAAATCAATGGAGTACGTGTACAAGATAACTACAGAGACCATGTGAACAAAATTCCTCCTATTGTTTTTCATTTTCACACGTTAAGCTGCATTTCCATTAACTAATAGGGTGTTTAGACCTTAGGGCAATCTAATTTTACTAAAATATTTACTCCCTCTGTCTCCCAAACATAGGTCTTATTTTCCTCTTTGGCTATCCCAAAATGTTTGTCACTTTGAAAAGTCAAATTATAAATTTGGAAAAATGATAAAACAGTGGGTCAAAATAAAAGTAATCCTCAAAAGAGGGCTAAAACTCTCATATTCCTTTCAAAGTGATGATAATGAATTTTAATTCCAAAAATATGGGATTTAGGGTCAAATGTCCATTACACAATTTTAGTCATTTTTTTATTTTTTATTTTTTTTTACCCCACCCAAATCTTATCAAACCGTTCTCCTATCTCCTTATTAAATAAAACTAAACAAATATTTCTCCTTAAAAAGAGAAAAAAAAGTGGTTCTCCACCTTCTTCTTTTATTTTTTTTTTCTTTTTATTGGCCATTTCTTATAAAAAAGCATAGTTTAAATTTAATTCACTTACCCATGTACAGTCATCTTTTTCCAAAAATAAAGTATATAATAATAGCTGCCAACATTATATAAAGAGGGTTGTTAATATTATACGGAGGGGACCAAAATGGTCACAAAAACTGTCCATTTAAGCTTTGTGCATCATAGTTGAGAAAAAAAAAAAAAAAAAAAAAAAAAAAAGAAAAAAAAAAAAAAAGGACAGAATAGTTATTATAAAATGATATATGGTAGATCCCCTCTTTTGGGAATTAAGGTCTACCACTACCACTTTGAATGGAATAAGAGAAATTTGGCTATTTATTTGGAATTACTTTTATTTCAACCCACCATTTGGTCATTTTCCTATAAATTTTCTTAACTTCCTCATACTATCCTTGTATCCTTTATTACACAAAATTACTTTAAACACAACCAATGCATTAATAGGAGGATAACAGTACTTTTGGAAAGAAAAAGTTGAATGGATGACAAATTAATGCATTAATTATTTTTCTTAATTTGCGTGATTTTTCAAAGATGTTTATCTTTGTGGAACGGTGGGAGTATATTTTTATGCAAAATGATAGAGGGGCCGCCTAACCTGTTGGCCTAATAGATTGGCCTACAGTCATTTAATGCATTATATCATAATCAGTTATACCCACAATCCTATGTTTGTAGAGATATGATTTAGTAGCATAATGCATTCCACGTTTTATTGAAATTCAAACATTACTTTCCATACTAATAGTTTTCTCACATTCTCTCCTAACCAACCATTTAAGTCATTATATCATAATCAATTCTCCCCTCCCCATGATTCATCTACACAAATAAAGAAAATTAGCTATAACTTCATAACTTAGCCATTGTATTCACTTGAGAACTTGATAAGTTTGGCAAAAATACACAAATATATCATTTAATAACTTGTTAACATTGAATTATATCTCTTAATAACTATTTATATACACAGCCCCTTACCTCACAAATGAATTTTTGTGACTTGATAACTGGATAAAATTGGGAAAAAAATATACAAAAAAAATCACCCAATGCATAATGAATTATATCTCTTAATAACTATATATATAAACAGCTCCCACAAATGAATTGTACACAAAAATCAACTCTTTAAAACTTTTTATGATCTCTTATTCATTCTTCATAATTTTGACGTGAAGATATTTTATCGGCTATTTAATCGCATGGAGAGTTCACAGTCAAACTTAAGATTTTCATATAATTTTATCAAATCACTAAATAACTAAATAGATGGTAAGGCTTTAGGGTTTTAGGATTTGCATATAATAGAGGGCTAGTTCAATCAACCCCATTGTGATACACTCTTTTATAATTTGACAACTTAATAAGTTGATATTTTTTAATAACTATCCATATTTTTTATTGATAATACAAAGTTTTACCGGTGAAAATACCCATACAAGAAAAGTCCCTTTTTTACCATGAGTATGAATGAATATTGCATAATACACCATAAATCAACTCAATAACAAATCCTTTGACAATGTTAAACCAAATTACTAAGAAAATTTTGGGTGCTATAAAGATTTTGAGAGTTTTAAACCACCTCATCATTTTTAAAACAAGATTATTGACATAGGGTTTTTGCTGTTCATCACAAAACGATCTAACCTTAAAAATGGGTACAAATCTGACATATTCTTCAACCCATCATAGATTATCACTTGATAACTTAACATTGATGCTAAATTGCTAGCAAACAACGAACAGATGCTGCTCAATCTTCCTTTCTAACTTAATAGGATGTCGACTCACCTCTCCAGCACTCGACAAGGAAAATGGTTTGATTTGCGAGGTTAAAATAGTCCCTTTCAGAAGGAGAGTAACTGATTTAAGTAGGAACTTTCAATCTCGCTAGTTTGAGATTCCCACGCTAAAAAACAGCAAATGGGTTTTTCAGTGATTCTCAGCCAGATTTTAGGGGATTTTGGGGATTTCAATTCTTTTTATTGTATTTACCTTTAAAGAAGACGCCAATAGAAGATGGCCACATCATTAGGCCAATATAATAGGTCTATGGGGTAGTCCCATATAGAAGAACTCTATTTTTATACAAACTCAAATTACACCATCTTTGTTATTCATTTTTAAACAAAATAGATCCCACAATCAACAACCTCAAAATATTTTCATCTACACTACGAAGAAATTTCTTGCTAGTTTTTTCTGTTTGTGTAGCATTTTCAAATCGTCCATTTATCCTTGAAGCTTGGTTTTCATGATATTATTATTATTTTTGCATTATCCCTTTGAGAAATTACTTATCTTTCTATCAAAATTTCTTGCATGCCTCTGCCCTATTGAGAGCATCAAGGTTGTACTCACAAGGTTAGTCTCTCGTGTTTGGTAGGAGGGATTTGGGGAGGGATGGGGGTCAGGAAGAGAAACATGGTCCATTTGCAACAACTGCTATGGAAGAAAAGAAAATTGACGTGGCAATATCGCCACCCGATAAAATTGCATTAGGAAGATAGGAACATTGAGTAAAAAGCATCGATATTGTATCGATTTAACATCAAAATATCGCGACATTTCATCGAAATACTAAATAAAATAAAAAATAGGGCCAGGCTATTGCCACCACATAAAATACTCTAAGCCCCCATTTAATTTATATTTTTAAGGTTTTATGAAAAATATAAAAGAAATTTATGAAAACTAATCACATAATCTACTAGAAAACATCATTCCGGACAATTTTGCAGAACAAAGTTTTTCCAAAATCTGTCATTTAAGTAGACTTTTTGGCAATTTTTCATGGAAAATGAAATAGAGATTGTAAATGGCCAAAAAGTTTGCTTAAATGATAGATTTTGGGAAAAATTTCTTCTACAAAGTTGTTCAGTTTTCTAGTGAACAATGCTATTAGTTTTCATAAAAACCTTTTATATTTTTCATAAAACCTCAAAAAGTGTAAACTAATGGGGGCTTTGAGTACTTTATGTGGTGGCAATAGCCTCACTCTAAAAAATATTATGGATATTTTTGATATATCACGATATTCTAAAATTTCAAGAATATCGTGATATAATATCATGCTAAAAAGATAAATAGGTGACCTATCACTGACATACCCCATATATATCCATTATTTAAGACCCTGAATGAGATTAAGGGAAGGACGGGAATTGTTATTCCATTAAAAAGAAAAAAAAAAAAAAAAAAGTGTGAACCATTTGGTTGCAATCCATTCCCCTCGTTATTCCCTCTTTTGATGGAATCACTATTTCCTCTTTTAGGTCATGTTTGTTTGGTTGGAATAGAATAGATGGAATGAAATTTGATTCCATACTTAAATTAATCTAAAATGGAATGAGACTTATGAGAAATGAATATCATTGTGATTTATTACTGCTATTTGATTCTATTTCTGTTTAAGTATCTCATCTAAACATGTTGTTGAGAATGAATTAAAATGTGACTCTATTCCACCAATTTCATTCCAACCAAACAAACATAGACTTAATGGAATGATAACCAATTACCCATCCATCTATTGCTTTCGCATCTCTTCTCTCTCCTCTCTCCTCAAAATGTTCATTCATTCTCAATTAACAATGAAACAATAATAAGTTAATAACCATACGACCCACTCATCTCTTCTTTTTTTTTTTTCTTTTTTTTTTTCCTCTTTCTTCTCTTGACTGCCACACCCCCTTTTCTCTCTCCTCCACTGACCTCTCCGATCTCTACTCTCTCTTTCTTCCCTCTCCTTTTAACTGCTGCTCTCTCTCTCTCTCTCTCTCTCTCTCTCATTGTTTTTTTTATAATTTTTTCTTTCAACTTCCAGAACATGTTCTATTAAAAAAAAAAAAAGTTGACATAAGATACCCCTTGTTTGGCTATTAAAAAAAAATAAAAAATAAAACGAAACAAAGGTTGAGGGAAAATCATTTGGTGTAAACTCATAATCAAATTCCATTACTAATTATTGCCAACTTGTCCCAAATAAATAGTTTAAGAGTGTGTGTGTGTGTCTATTAGAGGTTTCATTGGAAGTCATGTTTCGGTTTTTTTCCATCTCCTTCACTTCAGTTCCACGTGATTTTCTACTTAAAACATTTTGAAAAGAACCTCCTTTTTTTGTCCTACTTCATTTCCACTGAAAATTTCTTCTTGAACTTTTCAAAACAAAACGCAATTTGAATAAAAATAATGACTTGTTTCGTAATTTAGTAAACGCACGAAACAAAACGCTACGCAATTTCCTTCTATAATGTAATTTAATAAGTTACAGTAATGGACAACTTGGACTCATCGACTACCACAAACTTCTATAAACACGCTCACTCAACAGGATTATGATTAAAATGGACAGGAGTCAACAAAGGACTGTTTTCACACCCTCAGGGCCAGGAGCGGAGTCAGGATTTATCTCCAAAGGGGACACTGTGCTATGATTCTATGAAGTGGGAACTGAGAACTAAAAGCCCTAGAAAGCAATTTTTTAAAAACAAATTTCTTTTTAGTTATCATTTTTCAATTTAATACCAAAAAAAAGATTTTTTTGTCAACTTATTACAAATTAACTGTAAGTATACTTTAAAATGACTACTATCTTTCTCTTATTGGCATTATGTTGAGAAATAGTCATCAAATGGTAATATTTCTCTCAAAAAAAAAAAAAAAAATTGGTTGTGGCAGGGGGGGCACGTGCCCCCCAAGGCCCCTGGCTCCGCCCATAGTCATGGCAAGTTTGAGGATCACATTGGTAGAACCACCCATCAAGTTGACGATCAAATTGGTGAAACCATCCATTAAGGACCTGACCAACGTAAATACCTTTTCATATAGGTTTTTTTTTTCTTTTCTTTTTTTTTAGTTCTTTTTTCTCCGTAACAAGTAAAAAACATTAATACATTATATGTTTAAGGGTAAATTGTATATAACCCACCTTAAGTATGAGAATCAGCAGATAACCCCCTTATGTTTTAATTTTATTAATGTACCCTCCTTATGTTTTAATTTTTGTTAATGTATCTTACCATCACTTGCCATTAATGAAATTTGACAAAAATTAATTACGTGTTACACACGTGATAACGTTAATAAATCCGTGTTACCCAAAATACCCTTAACTAGAAGGTGCACGTGACGGGGGTTATTGACTGACCCCAAAACTACACCAGAAGCACGGCTCGTGAAATATTTTATAGAAAAATGCAAAAAGTTGACTGGTCAAACCAGTTCACCTAAAATAGGTCCGGTTCGAGCGGTTTCCTCAGTCTAAACTGGTGTACATACCGAATCAGCCAAAAAAGGGGTCAACGGTTCACCAGTTAGACTGGCCCTTTCGATCTGGTTCTAATCGATCACTATGCACTAATGGGTAAGGATGCACTGTAGTCTATTAAGATAATTATGCTCCGGTGGGCAGAGATGCTCTGTCCTATTAGGATGTGTTGACAAAGTATTTTCCTAGCTCAATCCTTTAGGTTAACCTAGTAGTAAGAGACAATGGGGTAAAAAATAGAATATGACACCTTAACGGTTCGTCAGTTGGCCCTTTTGGTCTGGTTCCAATCACTCTGCATTAGTGGGTAGGGATGCATTATAGTTTATTAAGATAATTATGCTCCGGTGGACAGAGATGCTCCGTCGCATTAGGATGTGTTGAGAAAGTCTTTTCCTAACTCAATCCTTTAGGTTAACCTAGTAGTAAAAGATAATGGGATAAAAAATAGAATATGGTAGGTTATTGGTTTGAAATCTTACGATTGAAGTACAAAATAAAAATAAAAAAAAGTTTCTCTATCTCTACCTTTTCTTTTTCATTTTTTATTTACATCTTTTGGAATTCATACCCGTACAATTTCATACTTTTATTGAAACGAGACATACCCGTACCCAAGAGCATTGGCGTATTGACAAAGTCCACTCCATCCAAATGATGGGTTCTAAGTTCCAACACCAACAAAGAGCTGTGCTCCTTAGCTCACCTACCTAGACGGCCAAACAAATGACGTGGACCCACATCATGTGTCTATCACCTCAGGCTTCTGATTAGTGGGCTGGAAGACATCTTGTACTAACAATTCTAACTCCAAACTATAATATATAAACTAGTTTATGACCTGCACGGATGAGATTTGTAAAAATAAATATTATAAAAAATATAAATTATATATATATATATAGAGGATTATGATCAAGTTAGCACGTATTGATATAAGTTACATCAACACCCATATTAGGAATAATATTTTATACATTAGTGGTATATGAAGTACATTGGACCAATACAAGAAATACTACCTCCAATGCATAGTACTGATATAATTTATATCAATATGTGCTTGATGGGAATATAACCGTGTGTGTATATATATATATATATATATATATATATATAATACACACCCAATAAGTCAAATGATAACAAAACTGCAGCTTAAGAATCATAAGTTTTGAATTCGTGTCTTCGCTCTCTCGCTATTGAATGCATGGACTTGTGATTGCATCATGGAGATTAGTTTGGGCCTAACGATTTAAGATATCCCTCGTTTGGCAAAAATGCATTTGCATAATTTTTTAAGCATTTTTATAGTTTTCTAAGCAATTTGATATGTTAATACATATTCTGGTGTGTTGCGTTTACTTTTTTAATTATCATTGCCTCTATTTGTCTCTCTTTCTGATTATAACTATTTATAGTTTTATATGTTCAATTTTTTGGAGAGAAGATAAATTGTCTATAATGAAAATAAAGAAATATGGTATAATCTACTAAGTTTGGATTGAACATTGTACAGTGTAGATTTTCTGACTCTCTCACATAAAAATAAAGAGATATGCAGTGTACACAAGCATCAACCTACCTATGCCGCAAGAAAAAGTGCAGTGAAAACAAAAAAAAAGAAAAAGTTAGAGAATTTACTTTTTGGTGATCACTTCTCAACTTAATTACCAAACATGAAACATTAGTAGTCCTTTTGAAGAATGTACATAGTCAATTTATAGTAAGTTGGCAAAGAATATTCTTTCTTTGGTATTAAGTTGGAAATTGATCACTAAAAAATAATTTCTCCAAAAGTCACTAAAAGTAACTTTATTTTTGGGAAAATTACTTTTTAGGGACTCTTTCCAACTTAATACGAAAACAAAAAAACTGATAGTTATTTTGACGTACATATAGAATTACTTTGTAGTAAGTTGACAGATGTTATCCCTTTTTTGGTATTAGATTGGAAGGCGGTTACTAAAATATAATTTTTACCTTTTTCTCTAACTGCTCACAGATTTAGCATGTGATTTGAAAGAAAAAAAAATTATAAATTGACACATGGCATCAACAGGGAGCCATTCCTCCGTTATATATATATATATATATGAAATAAAAAAATAAATAAATAAAGAAAGAAAGAAAGAAATAGGCATTTATGCTTTGTTTGGATCAACTGGTTTGGAGAGACAAAATAAATGGAGGAGAGGGACATGCTTCCCCTTCTTTTGTGAGTTTTATGAGAGGAAAGAAAATAAATGGTGGGGTTTAAAATCCCTCCAAAACTCACACTTCTTGCTTTTTTTTGGCAACTGGTAACAAATGGCAAGAAAAGAAAACTTATTTAATGAAACTTTTATAATACTTATTTTGCTCATTAATTAGTTAGAAATAAATTTAAGGGTAAATATCCAAAATATCCCTCATAAAAATAATTATATCCAAAAACCGCATAAAATAATTTTTTTTAAATGATATTTGACTCCTAAGCATCTTATAATCCCCATTCTGGTAAACCACAATCATTTCTTGGTTTTTATCTTATCTCTCCTAGCTAGCTAATGTTTTCTTTTCTTTTCTTTTCTCTCCTAAAATCATAAAATCACAAATGGAGACTTACTAAGTTAACACCATTACGTCTTTATCTACAATAAAGTTTCCAAGCTAAAGATTAGAGAATAGAGGAAAGATACAAAAATAAACATTGTAATGATTGAATAAAAGTGATGAAATATGATATAAGATTGACAAGTACACACCATTCTTAAAAAACCCAGGCAACTTTTAGAGACGCAAAACCTTACTTATATATTACCCTTAACACACCTTGCCCGTTGTGGAACAAGATCCCTCTCAATGGTTGCACATAGCAACTTATTCACAAAGTACACCTTAACTTTATATAATTTACCAAAGTGGTGTACATTAGTAAATTTAACCAAAATTAATCAAAATTTAACCAAATTTAATCAAAATTAAATACTTTTTCTCAATGGGGACTAAAGCACTTTAGTAAATTTAAATAAAATTACTTATCCAAATTTCAAAATAAATAAATAAATAAATTTAAGTGGTATGTTGCACATGCGCACGGGTGCATCTACCCCTGCACATTACCTCAAATTACGGTTGTAAAGTTGTATATATAGCACCTCTGTAGGATTGGTCGAGTGATCAAACTTGGGGTGTGCTCCCAGAAGTCATTGTTTCGATTCCTCATAGGCTATCGTTGCTTTTGTGGGTATAAAGCATTTCACATATATGGGCTGTTAGAATTAGTCTGGGCTCAAACCTCAATAAGAGTAAGGCTTAAGATACCTTAATCGTTAAAAAATAATAATAACAATAATAATAATAATAAAAAGATTGTATATATAGTAGTGGATCAGCTCTAAGCCTCTAATCCTTGATACATGAGATTCACCAGCTGGGTTGAAATTAATGAGTTGACTTTAGATTGATCTCTTTCCTTTCTTACATGGCAATTGTGACATGGTGATTATGTTTCCCATACAGGTTGGGTTTCAATTATCTTTCCTCTGAGGTGTTTCCCACCTCCCTAATTGAAGAGGATTTGGCTTCAGCTGATTAAGATTTGATATGCTGACTAGTCGGCCTGGGCCTAATTGGGCCAGTACATCATATGACAAGCTTGGCAGCCGGGTTTGGCTTGCGTTGCTTCCCCTGGTGGTAGTGTTGCCGCCGATATCAACCCAATTAGCAATGAGAGTTGCACAAGAATTCCACGCGAATCCATGAATTTTTTTTTTCTTTAGCTCTTTTCAAATGGATTTTGGTATGGTGAACTTACCAACAATTGTTGGCCGTTATTTATAGGACTCTCCAGTGAGCAGGGATTCTCTCTAAGTATTAGAGTATTGGAAACCAAGGGTGATGGTCTACCAATAAAAGTGTAGAAAATCAGGTAGTCAAATGTGAGTCTCAGGATGGTGATGTGACATGTATTTGTCCTTTGATGATCGTATTCATACATTGGAGCCATAAACCTTTAGTAGGATAGAAGTCAGACTATAGTTCAATTGACTTGAAAAAACACTTACAGTTCTCATCCAACTTTATGGGCCCCTTTAGATCCCTCTCATAATTGGTTCAAAGCATCTCCAACGGTGAGCTATAACCTGTATTATTACTATGTTATAACATTTAGCACAAGTTAGGCTGCTCCAATGGTGTGCTAAAACCCTATGCTAAAAATAGCAATAGCTCACCCTTGTGCCAAATATAGCACAAGAGTGAGTTATTGCTATATTTGCCATGTCAGCTCTCCATCCATTTCTCATCAACCAAACACACTAGCAACTGTGAAAAATACAATATTTATCTTCCTCCATTTCTCTTCTGAAATTTTCTCAGTAAACAAACAACCCATAAATAAATACAATATTTTCAAAAATAATACTGAAATCTTATATATATATATATATAATGCAAAAAACATACCCTTTTTTTAACCCATTCATCCCACTCAAGCATCTCGCATTTGATTCACGATATGTCCCAATTCACTATCTTACGAGACCTCCAATACGTGGAATAATAGAGGTTAGAAGATGGTAGTTGGTAGTTTATAAAAAATAGAGGGAGTTGAGGTTGTGACAAAAAAAGCACAATATGTCATTTGCATAATTGGAGCACCTTGTGTTAAATTATAACATTTGGCACTGTAACATGTGCTAAAATAATAATAACACAGAAAATTTAACTCACATCATTGGAGATGCTCTCATAACCAAGTAAAGTTGCCACAACTCATTATCTCCTTTTTATCATTTTTACAGAAAAAAAAAAAAAAAAAAAAGGAAAAGGGTTATGTTAGAAAACGTCTACCCTGTACACATGGTGGATTCCGTTTTTATTTTATTTTTATTATTATTATTATTATTTTTTTTTTGGGTCAGGAGTCCAAATCTTCTGTCCCCTTTGTTGTTCCCTTTCTCTGTCACCCTATTAAGCTTGTGGCATCACCGGCATGTGTCCAAGCCAGCTATTTATCTTAACGGAATATAGCAGCCATCGTTTGAGTTTTATTATTTTTTTATTTTTAAATAATAAATATATTAAACAATAATAAAATATAAAGGAACTTTACATTTTCCGGCCTGATTCTGCAAATCTGAAAGAATTAATCCACCAACGCCGGCGATTTAACAATGGCAACCGGTGAGGCTAGTGTATTCCTCGCTTTCTTTCCATTGTTCATACTTCATCCATCTCTCTGCTCTTTCTCTATCTTCTTTGTTTCTCTCTAATATTTCAGATCCAACGTGGGTGTGGGTATTTAACAATGAATATATTAAATAATTTACTATATATATCTAAAATGGAGGAATGGTAACTTGTTGAAGGCCCCATATCAACATAAAAAATTTTTCTTTATTTTTTCCAATTCACGCGCTAGAACAGTGAAATTCATGGAGAACACTTTTTTGGAAAACTTACTGTTTAGTAACAGTTTTCCAACCTAATACCAAAAAAGGATATTAATCTATCAACTTGTTACAAATTAACTGTAAATGTCTGCCAAAATGAAAACTAATTTCCATTGTTTCACATTATGTTGGAAATAGTCACTAAAACGTAATTTTTTCAAAAAGTCCATTTTAGTGACTTCTAGGAAAACTACTTTTTTAGTGATCACTTTCTAACTTTATACCAAACAAAGAATAATGTCTGTCAACTTGCAACCTATTGACTGTATAGGTACTTCAAAAAGGACTGCTAACTTCATTTGTTTGGCATTAATCTAAGAAGTGGTCACCAAAAGGTAAATTGTCCAATTTTTTTTGTTTTGGTTTTTTTTTGGTATTCACTGCTCTTTTTCACACCATGGAGGTAAGTTGACGCTTGATGTTCACTGTATATATCTATGTTTTTACATGGGAGAATTAGAAAATTCACACTATACAATGTTCAATCCAAACTTGGTAAACTGTATTATATTTCTCCATTTTTTTTATGCCTATTCATTTCCCCTCCTAAAAATTGAATGTATAAATTTATGAATAGTTACAATTAAAAAAAAGAGGCAAATAGAGGAAAAGATGATTAAAAGAGAATACGCAATATGCCGGAATCTTCAAATTCTCTCGATTTACCTTC
The DNA here is from genome assembly GCA_039720395.1 of Liquidambar formosana. NCBI lineage: Eukaryota > Viridiplantae > Streptophyta > Magnoliopsida > Saxifragales > Altingiaceae > Liquidambar > Liquidambar formosana. The sequence goes on from CM077825.1 coordinate 34,387,864, forward strand.
AACACACATAAAAAAAAAAAAAAAAAAACCTATTGTAATCAAAATTCTTTTATGTGGTTAATTATATAAAGTTGAAAAGATTTATGTTTTCTCTTATTTTCTTCTCATTTTGCCTTTTTCTCTTATTCTTTTTCTCAATCTAGACTTTTCTCTCATCTTTTTATACTCTAATCTCAAACAATTTTTTGATATTTTTCCCCTGGTTTTTCTCTCTATGTAAAACCCACTCGAAACCTTTATGAAATGCCAAGATTCATTGTTATCATGCATTCTACAATTTGTACCGTCAAATTTCAAGACACTTTCAATGGCTAAACTTGTTTTGATATATACCAACATGTTAAAATCATGATCATGGGATGCGCTAGGCTCTAGAAAGTCTAAATTTTTTTCCATCAAATATCATAACGTGTCAATTCCTTCATTTCTTATAAGATTCCATCATTAAATTTTATTGTTTTTAAAAATAATTTGTCTTTTTCGGGAGTATAATTAAATTGTGTGTGATACATTATGCTAATATTACACAAAAGATTATTTTAATTGAACTATTTAATTTATTTTTGTCTATATCTTTTAAATTTAATTAACATATTATATTAAAAAATAAATATTTTGCTACAATTATAATTTGTTAATAATATTATTTTTTATAAATTACTCCGTATAAGATGCTCCCGATTTTCTCTTTCTTTTTCAAAAAAAAAAATTGAAGATGGTCCTTGTACTGGTAAGTTGACTGGCACAAGTCTGTTCCATAAAGGTCATTTTCCTTTTTTTTTTTTTTTTTTTTTTTTTTTTTTTTTTGCGTGTTCAAAGTTCAAACTGCACCAGAGGCATCCGGCGTGAGATATCTATTATATATATACGAAAACGGAGGAAAGGAAACCTCCTTGTGCCACGTGTCCATTTGTGAACAGTTTCTATTATATATATACTAAAACGGAGGAAAGGAAACCTCCTTGTGCCACGTGTCCGTTTGTGAACAGTTGGGGAAAAAGGTAAAATTACCTTTTAGTGACCATTATTCAATCTAATGCTAAAAAAGGACAATAACTATCAACTTGCTACAAATTACCTGTATACTTACGTCACAATAACTATCAATTTTCTTTTTATCGTATTAAGTTTGGAAAGAATCACTAAAAAGTAATTTTTCCAAAAAGATATGACTTTTGGAGAAATTACTTTTTAGTGATCAATTTCTAACTTAATGCCAAAGAAAGAATATTCTCTGCCAACTTGCTACACATTAACTATATACATACTTCAAAAGGACTACTAATGCTTCATGTTTGGTATTAAGTTGGGAAGTGATCACCAAAAGGTAAATTGTTTAACTTTTCTATTTTTTGGTTTTCACTGCTCTTTTTCACGCGGTATAAGTAGGTTGACACTTGGTGTACACTGCATATCTTTTTGTTTTTATGTGGGAAAATCGAAAAACCTATACTATACAGTATTCAATCCAAACTTAGTAGACTATATCATATTTCTTCATTTTTTTTATGTCTATTCATCTCATTTCCCAAAAGTTAAATGTATAAAATTATAAATATTTATAATCAGAAAGGGAGACAAATAAAGGCAATAATGATTAAAAAAGAAAACGCGAAACACCGGAATATGTATTAAAAAATTATAAAAATGCTTAAAAAACTATAAAAATGCTTAAAAATTTATGCAAATACACTTTTGCCAAACGAGGAGTATCTCAAACTATTAGATCCAAACTAATTTCCATGATGCACAAACTATCCTCAAATCCATACATTCGATAGTAGAAGAACGAAAACACAAACTCAAGATTTATGATTTTGGAGCCGTGGTTCTTTACCATTTGAACTACTATGACGACTGTGGTTCTATCTCATATTATCTATCTTTTTCCCTTATATATATATATATATATAATTAATTTATATTGTTCATAATATTTATATTTATAAACCTCACCCGTGCAACTCACGGGTTACAAACTAGTTTTATAGGAAAGGGAGAAAAGTTGACTGGTCAAACCGATTTGAGCGGTTTTCCGAATTTAATCTCGTGTACATACCGAATCAGCCAAAAAAGGAGTCAACGGTTTACCATTCAGACTGACCCTTTTGGTCTGGTTCTAATCACTATGCCCTAGTGAATAGGGATGCTCTGTAGTATATTAAGATGATTATGATCCGTTCTAATCACTATGCACTAGTGGGTAGGGATGCTCTGAGTAAACGGCTAAACAAATGAGGTGGACCCACATCATGTGTCTAACACCTCAGGCTTCTGATCAGTGGACTGGAAGACTTCTTGTACTAACAATAATAACTCCAAAGTCCAAACTATAATACATAAATAAGTGAAATAAAATAAAATAAAATAAAATAAAGAAATAGGCATTAATGCTTTGTTTGGATCAACTGGTTTGGAGATCGAGACAAAATAAATGGAGGAGAGAGACATGATTCCCCTTTTTTTTGTGAGTTTTATGAGAGGAAAGAAAATAAATGGAGGGGTTTAAAATCCCTCCAAGGCTCACACCATTTTTTTTTTAACTGGCAACCGGAAACAAATGACAAGAAAAGAAAACTTATTTAACGAAACTTTTATGATACTTATTTTGCTCATTAATTAGTTAGGAATAAATTTAAAATGATATATGATTCCTAAGCATCTTATAATACTCATTTTGGTAAACCACAATAATTTTTGGTTTTTTTTATATTATCTCTCCTAGCTAATGTTTTCTTCTCTTTTCTTTTCTTTTCTTTTCTCTCCTAAAATCATAAAATCACAAATGGAGACTTACTAAGTCAACACCGTTAGGTCATTTTATCTACAATAAAGTTCCCAAGCTAAAGTTTAGAGAATATCTTCTTTCCTTTCCCATTCTCTATCCTGGGCTGTTTTTCAGTGTCTTGCCCCCAACTTTCATTTAGCCACAAAATAAGAAGAAAACTTTAATTATTTTGCTTAATTTGGATCCTTTTTTTCCTTCCCGCTTTTGTAAAAAGAAATGGTTCCACAAACAAAAAAAATTTCATTATAAAATGATATGTTTAATCACATGCAAATCAAAGCTTGATGGTCTCTCTGATAGAAAAGTGTTTGAAAAAATTTCTTTGAACTTTGGACCACCGTTTGTTGTATGCTTGTCACACTCATTTTAATTAATTTTTGACGGAATGTATACCAATAGGATGGATTCAATGAGATAAAAATAAGGGAACTTCGGCCACAAGTCCATAAAATTAAACTTGTGCAGCCATAAGTCTATTATAAAATTTTATGTAGGCAAAGGTCCCTCTTAGATATTTTCAGACGATATTACCCCTTTATATTATGTAACAGAAGGTTTCTCTTAGAAAGTTACATTTAATCAATGTAACTGTTTTTTTTTTTTTTCTAATATTTTTTGTATACATAATTTTATATTCATCATGAGTCTTTATCCTAATATTTCCCAAAAAGAAAAAAAATCAATTAAAGCTGGGCAAATATCTACTTGTAACTAAAATATGTACTGAACCCACAGATCATGAGTCTTTTTCCTAATATTTCCCAAAAAGAAAAAAAATCAATTAAAGCTGGGCAAATATCTACTTGTAATTAAAATATGTACTGAACCCACAGAAAATAGTTACATGAAAAAAATTACTTTTAAGTTAATTGTGATTGAATTTTAGTTACAAACTATTTAAATCTTACAAATTTTTAGTTTCAAACACATCAATTTAACTGATTCAATAGTTACACCTAATAAATTTAATAATTTTGTATGGGAAATTGTACAAAATTGAACCCACATTAAAATAGTTAAATGCTTATTTATTTTAAAACCGATACATGTAAATATGTAATCAATGTAACTACTTTTTTTTTATACATAATTTTATTTTCATCATGAATCTTGTTTCGAAAAGCTTGACGAATAGATTTCAAATATATAAATTTTATTGGAAATCGATAACTGGATCAAAACTTATGTCATTTTAAAATTTAAAAACAAAAAATAACATTTAAGGGTAAACTTGACTTTATGCATTTACCACGGTTACAAAAGTAAACTCATTTTGTCTCAACCAACACAATTATAAATATTATAATGTGGCATATCGTAAAGTATGTATCCGAATAATTGAGAATTTTGAGAAAGCTCTTAGCAAGAGGTATGAGGACACCATTATAGTTGACAGATTCATTTTTAAATTTTCTCTACGTTTGAGGTTTATAAGAAATGATCTTCAAGTCTCAAGACTCTCAACCAAGTAGATTGAATTGAAAGATGGCTATGTTGATTTTCAAGAAAAAAAAAGAAAGAAAGAAAAATTTTCTGCAGTCATGGAATATTGTTTCCCAAAAAGAAAAAAACCTTCCATTATTTTTCTTTGGATCCTGTTTTTTTCTTTTTCCTAAATTGTTTTAACACTAAAGAAGTAAATCAAGCCTGATTCAGCTTTTAAAATTTTCAAAAAAAAATCCCCTAGCATTAATTAGGAGAGACATTGGCTCCACTAATTTGCTTTTAACACTTTTAGAATTTGCTGTTACAAGAAGTTGGCTAAATTTGATTTTGAGACACATCAAATGGAAATAAAAAAAACCTAGCACAAATGGCAAAGGATCATGGGTCCAAATAGCTTATAAATTAGAGCTTCCAAATTTGAGTATTTGCTTCATCACTATCAAATGCATAATCTTGGTGGCATATGCATCACGAGCGGATTAGTTTAGGCATAAATCTCGACAAGAGTAGACATATGATACCCCTTGTTTGGCTATTAAAAAAAAATAAAAAATAAAACAAAACAAAGGTTGAGTGAAAATCATTTGGTTTAAACTTATAATCAAATTCCATTACTAATTATTGCCAACTTGTCCCAAATAAATAGTTTAGGAGTGTATGTGTGTGTCTATTAGAGGTTTCATTGGAACTCTTGTTTCGGTTTTTTTCCATCCCCTTCACTTCAGTTCCACGTGATTTTCTACTTAAAACATTTTGAAAAGAACCTCCTTTTTTGTCCTACTTCATTTCCACTGAAAATTTCTTCTTGAACTTTTCAAAACAAAACGCAATTTGAATAAAAATAATGACTTGTTTAGTAATTTAGTAAACGCACGAAACGAAACGCAACGCAATTTCCTTTTGTAATGTAATTTAATAAGTTACAGTGATGGACAACTTGGACTCATAGACTGCCACAAACTTCTATAAACGCGCTCACTCAACAGAATTATGATTAAACAACTATTTTAAAAAATGGATAGTGTCAACAAAAGACTGTTTTAATTTTACCAACTTGGACTCATTGACTGCCACAAACTTGCTGTTGATGAAATTTAATGGAAATTGGTCACGTGCTATATACGGGATACTATTAACAAATCCGTATTATTTAAAATACCCTTAACTAAAGGGTGCACGTAATAGAGGTTATCGACTGGACCCCTAAACCACACCAGAAGCATGGCTCGTGAGATATTTTATAAAAAATTGCAAAAAGTTGACTGGTCAAACTAGTTCACCTAAAATAGGTCCGGTTCGATCGGTTTCCCCAATCTAAACTAGCGCACATACCGAATCAGCCAAAAAAAGGGTCAACGATTCATCAGTTAGACTTGCCCCTTCGGTCTGGTTCTAATCACTATCCACTAGTGGGTAGGGATGCATTGTAGTTTTATTAAGATGATTATGCTCCGATGGGCAGAGATGCTCTGTCGTATTAGGATGTGTTGACAGCTTTTTCCTAACTCAATCCTTTAGGTTAACCTAGTAATAAGAGATAATGCGGTAAAAAATAGAATATGATAGGTTAGTGGTTTGAAATTTTACTATTAAACTACAAAATAAAAATAAAAAAAAGTTTCTCTATCTCTACCTTTTCTTTTTCCTTTTTTTTCTTTTTTTACATCTTTTTGGAATTCATACCCGTATAATTTCATAGTTTTATTGAAACGAGACATATCCGTACCCAAGAGCATTGGCGTATTGACAAAATCCACTCTACCCAGATGATGGGTTCTAAGTTCTAACACCAACAAAGGGCTGTGCTACTTAGCTCAACTACCTAGACGGCTAAACAAATGAGGTGGACCCACATCATGTGTCTATCACCTCCAGGCTTCCGATTAGTGGGCTGGAAGACTCCTTGTACTAACAATTCTAACTCCAAACTATAATGCATAAATAAATGAAATAAATAAATAAAAATAAAAAATAAAAAGAAGAAAGAAATAGGCCTTAATGCTTTGTTTGGATCAACTGGTTTGGAGAGACAAAATAAATGGAGGAGAGGACATGCTTCCCCTTCTTTTGTGAGTTTTATGAGAGGAAAGAAAATAAATGGAGGGGTTTAAAATCCCTCCAAAACTCACACATTTTTTTTTTTTTTTTTTTTTTTTTTGGCGACCAGTAACAAATGGCAAGAAAAGAAAACTTATTTAATGAAACTTTTATAATCCTTATTTTGCTCATTAATTAGTTATGAATAAATTTAAGAGTAAATATCCAAAATATCCCTCATAAAAAGAATTATATCCAAAAACCGTATAAAATAATTTTTTTAAATGATATTTGACTCCTAAGCATCTTATAATGCTCATTCTGGTAAACCACAATCATTTCTTGTTTTTTTATATTATCTCTCCTAGCTAATGTTTTCTTTTCTTTTCTTGTCTTTTAATTTCTCTCCTAAAATCATAAAATCACAAATGGAGACTTACTAAGTCAACACCATTAGGTCATTTTATCTACAATAAAGTTTCCAAGCTAAAGATTAGAGAATATCTTCTTTCCTTTTCCTTTGTCTCTTTCGTGGGCTGTTTTTCATTGTCTCCCACAACTTTCATTTAGCCACAAAAGAAGAAGAAAACTTTAATTATTTTGCTTAATTTGGATTCTCTTTATCCTTCTCCATTTTGTATAAAGAATCGTAAAACAGTCCCACAGACAAAAATAATTTCATCATAAAATGATATGTTTAATCACATGCAAATCAAAGCTTGATGGTCTCTATTCTAGAAAGTGTTTGAAAAAATTTCTTTGAACTTTGGACCACCGTTGGTTGTCGCGCTCATTTTAATGAATTTTTGACGGAATGTATACCAATAGAATTGACTCAATGTGGTAAAAATAATGATATGGCATGTCAAAAATTATGTACCCCAAAATAATTGAGAATTTGAGAAAGGTCCTAACAAAAGGTATGAGGGCACCATCATTGTTGACAGATTGATTCTTCAATTTTTTTTTCACCTTTTTAGGTTGCGTAGAGAGTGCCAATACTTAATGTCAAGACAGAAAAGATGACCTTATGTCTCAACCAACCCAATGATAAATATGATAATATGGCATGTCTTAAATTAAGTATCCGAATAATTGAGAATTTGAGAAAGCTCTTAACAAGAGGTATGGGGATCGACACCATTATAGTTGACAGATTCATTTTTAAATTTTCTTTACCTTTGAAGTTTATAAGAAATAATCTTCGAGTCTCAACCAAATGTATTGAATTGAAAGATGGCTAGCAGGTTTTTTCTATGTTGATTTTTAAAATTTTCTCTACGCTAGTCGACTAGGCACGCTAGACGGTCAGTTAGCTTAGAGCATCCACAATGATGCTGTTAACCCCACTTTTAGTGTCAGCCTTTTATATTTAAAAGGCATGTGATGTTTTTTGATGCTCCAATGAGCATGTTAAAGCAAGAGTTAAACTAGTCAGAAGTTAAAGTTGCCGCTACAAATAACAGTGTCAATAACGTGCCATCTTGGCACTTAAGAATTGTTTATTTTATTTTTTTTTCCGTTTCTTGTGTTTGACAGCTTCCAAACCAGGAAAAAGCGAAAGTTGTTTTCCTCTAGAAACCATTAAAAAAAAAAAAAAAAAAAAAAAAAAAAAAAAAGAGCTCTTTTTAATCACATGTGAAACATGTCAGTTGAAGACCATTTTCAGTCACACGTTTAAATACTAATAAAAAAAATAAGTGGCCATTATTCAATGACCTTTTGTTCGTCTGAAATGACCTTTTGGTCGACTAAAATGGCATTTTGATCGTCTGAAAATGAGATTTTGGTCGACTAAAAATTTCAGAATGGTATTTTCCAGATGAAATGCCTCGGATAAGTTGGTCTTCGGAAATGACATTTTGGTTGACTGAAATGGTATTTTGGTTGTCTGAAAACGAGATTTTGGTCGACTGAAAATTCCAGAAGGGTGAAAGTCTTGAAGATCAAGCCTGGAATTTCTTGGTCGTCTGAGATGGCACTTTGGTCATCTAAAAACGTTTGGTCGACTGAAAAGACCATTTGGTCTTCTGAAAGTTACTGTTTACAGGAAAAACATTTTTTACAAAAGAAGTCCACTAACTTGGTGGTTTTTGATGGTTTTTCCAGCTTGTACGGATTGATGATGCCGTGATGCTTCAGCCCAATGATGACTCCATTGAAGTGATTCCTGCTTGACATGAGTTTAAAAAGAAGGAGCCTTAACAGCTCCATTGGAGCTCGTCTAACTTTAAAGTAGTGGGTCACTTTAGTCAAAACTAAAGTGTCCACATGTAACATTTTAATTGGTTAAATTACTTTAACTGGTCAGAATTTTAACCCCTCCATTGTGGAAGCTCTTAGAGCTAGCAATCCCAATGGAGTGAGGGATGAAAAAGCTAACCATGACAAAGTGATTGACCAGCAAAATTGTGAATGGGCAGGATTGGCTTGTAGTGGTAAATAGCAGCGCAGGTGGTATCAGTCTACTCAAATTCGGCGCTCCAAACTAAATACATGGCTTGTCTCTACGCTTTGCAATGGGCAGCAGCCCAAGGTTATCCAACCATTTTTATTGGAACAGATTTAGAAGTACTGGTTAGACAACTGGCAGATAACTTGGATGGTTTATGCAGGTTTCAAGGCTGTTTTTTTGGAACTTTGTTATGTTATTAAAAAGTTTAGGATTTGCAAGGTTTGTAAAGTTTCTCGGGAGGAGGTTCAAGCAGCTCACAATTTAGCTGTGTTAGATAGAGATAGTTATCTTAATATTTGCTGGAGCTCCTTGAACCGCTAGTTTTTTCTCTCTTGTTTCCTTTGTTATTGGTATCCTAATGAAGTTCTAATGAAGTTCTGAAGCTTTTACCAAAAAATAAAGAAGTTAAGTTGACGTCTGACACAAGCCATGTGAACAAGACTAACTACAAGCCATGTGAACAAAAATTCTAATTTATAAGTAAGGCCAAAATTCCATTAGTAGGGTTGCAGGTGGTCCCAGCGAGCTACATAATCACCTTCCCTAGTCTTTACCGCAATTTACAAAAAATTCATTGTATTGCCACAAGCTCTCTTCTTTTTGGCTTATCAAAAAAAAAAAAAAAAGGGCTCTCTTCCTTTTTAAGCTCCCTGAAAAGCCTAACCAACCAAAACCTAAGATAACCAGCCCACAGCATCCTGAGCTCCTGCATGGCTTCATCAATAGCAAACCGGTTAGCACCTGCACAGTGTTTCTATTAGTATTAAAAATTTTACATACCTTATAGGCTTATAGCATGCTTCCAATGACGATAATTAAAGACGACCAAAAAAAAAAAAATTAAAAAAAAAAAAATCAAATTCCCGCGTGTGGGTCTCGATATCTAAAAAAATATGGACGGTCTTGTGCACATACCCATGGAAGTACAAAAGGCCCAAGTCCTTTAAAACATATGAAACCATTCGCTTTGGATCTCTTGAATCAGAGCTTTAAACACCTATTATTTCAAGGATCCGACTTCATAGGATCCAAAATTTTCAATATACAATGCTTGCTTTGAAAGCTTGAGGGTCTGCTTGAGAATTTTAAAAATTGGATTGTACTAGGTCCACTCCCTACTTATTATTTGGTTTTTAAATAAATCAATTCACAACTGGTTTTAAAAATTTTTTTTAAAAAAACTATATTTATGTCTTGTTTACGACAAAAAGGTGAACAAATAAGTAGAAAAACAGCCCTTGAGATTCCCCAATTTGACTGGCCAAAAGATTTGCCTGAACTATGATGTCCGAAGTGAATGTGCTAAAAAAATTCAGTTTATTTCTTGCGAGCCAAATTGACCACAAATTGCAGCAATCATTTGAAAAAATGTAAGCGTAATCCAAGATAGGATGATGGGGCTTCAACCAACCTAAATCATCCACTCCACGATATATGAAACACCCTGAATCAGATCATCCGATCTCATACCCAAAGGGCTACAAAACCAAATGGCCCTAGCAATACGACAATGAAGGTGTTACAGCCCAAGGAAGAAGATGACAAATAGTAAGCAATTCCCGCTTCAAGGGGAAACCTTCTCTTATTGAAATAAAATATGCATATAGCAGAGGACAAATTGATACTACAACTTTAGCACAAATAGAAAATACTCTCCTGCCAACATGGAATGAAAGACAACAGTTCTTATAATTAGCCAACTATTCAACAATTCCTCAATTAAAAACCCTGTGATCAAGCCACTACTCAATTCCCCAGTTACATCACTATAATCAAGCCACTCCCCAATTCCTCAATTCTAGCTCCTGTGATCAAGCTGCAGCTCCAACAATTTCTCCCCAACAATCCTCCATAACAACCCCTGTAATTAATGCACTCCTTGGGCACATGTGGGCACATATCGATCAGAAGGAGGAACAAAAAAGAAGTTGATTCTGTAGCAGTTTATTCATTGGTGGAAAACTAGTTCTAATCAGGGATTCATTCCATGAGTGAGAGTCTGGATTAATAATGAATCTATTATCATTCCAACCCCCTTTAATTTTTAATTTTTAATTTTCAATTATATTATGTTTTATTAATTAATTTCTTGCTTTTGGGAACATCATGATTTCAAATATGGGTCACCAGCCAGCCCCAGTGATATTTGTGTGTACTTGGGCTTTGGCCCACAAATTAACCCAGAAATAATAAAAAGGGAGTGGCTATTGCAACCCCCTGAAGTTATAAGTTGCCCCCATCTTATTTTCCAACCCCCCAAATTTACACACCCACTTCTCTCAAAGACTAAAATATCTCTCTTAACCCTAACCCTCACCCACCCCCCCCCCCCCCCCCCCCCACACGGACCCCTGAGAAAGAAGAGGAGAACGGCGACGGCAACAGCGACGGGAGGTTCTTCCTCTTCTCTTCTTCTTTTTTCTTTCTTTCTTTCTTTCTTTCTTTTTATTTTGTTTCCTCTGTTGGTCAGATCTGTGGGGGGAGGTTTTTTTTTCAAAGCCTCCATTTTTTCCGGCGACGAGAGGGAAGAAAAAGAAAAGGCTGACAAGAGGGAAAAGGAGAAGAAAAGGAAAAGAAAAGGAAAGGGAAAAAAAAGAAAAAAAAAGAGAAGAAGAGGGCTGCCGACGGGAGGGAAGGCCGGCAAGCCAAAAGATCCATTTTTTCCGGCGACGGGAGGTTCTTTTCTTCTTCTCTTCTTCTTTCTTTCTTTCTTCCTCTGCTGGTCAGATTTGTGTGTTTCCGGCAAGGGAGGTTTTTTTTTTCAAAACCTTCATTTTTTCCGGCGACGGGAGGGAAGAGAAAGAAAAGGCCGACGGGAGGGAAGAGGAGAAGAAAAGGAAAGGAAAAAAAAAAAAAAAAAAGAAAGAGAGAGAAGAAGAGAAGAAGAGGGCTGCCGATGGGAGGGAGGGCCAGCAAGCAAATACCTCCATTTTTTCCGGCGACGGGAGGGAAAAAAAAAAAAAAAAGAGGAAGAAGAAGAGAAGAAGAGGGGTGCAGGAGAGGGCGCCGTCGCCGGTGGGATGCTGAAGAGAGTCGCCGGTGGGAGAAGGTTGCAGGAGAAGGGATGGGTGGGGGTGCCTTTTTTGGTAATTTTGTATACTAATTTTTCTAATTAAAAAATATGGGGGGTAATTTATCAGATTGGGGGGTTGCAATAGTAGAACAATCATGATAACAAATTAACAGCATGTGAAGAGAGCCTATGACAAAAAAGAAGAGAAAAAAGAAGAGAGGTCTTGAAGATAAATGGATTGGGGCTGCAAGTAAAAAGGCCAGGGTCACATGCATGCTTCCGGGTCATCTATTCAGTTTGGAAATAAAAGGTCTCGTAAAGGGGATAGTTATGGTCACGTACCCCTCAATTTTATTTGCACCCTCAATCTTATGTGATTTCTCAGGGTTTTGTGAAAAATATAGAAGATTTTATGAAAATTGATTATGTTATTTACTAGAAAATATCATTTTGAACAACTTTATAAAATAATTTTTTTTTTTACAAAATTTGTTGTTTAAATTGATTTTTTTTTTTGATCATTTTTCATGAAACATTCTATAAAAATTAATGAAACAAAAACTGCAAATGACCAAAAAGTCTACTTAAAAGAACATTTTGAAATAACATTCTTCCACAAAGATATTCAAAATGATGTGTTCTCTAGCAGACTAACTTTAATAAAAACCTTTTATACTTTTAATAAAATGTTGAAAAGTTTAAATAAGTAGGGATGCAAATAAAGTTAAGAGGTAGCAATTACTAACCCGTCTCATTACTCACAAAATGAAAAAGCCTATGGATTAGGGATGGACACGGTTCGATTTCGGTCGGTATTGAGTGGTATTTGGCACCGAACTGAAATTGTCGGTTTGGGAAAATTGGCAACCAACACCGACCTTGTAGGAATGAAAATCGTACCAAACGGTTTCTAGTTGGTTCCCACGGTTTAGTCGGTTTTGGCCAAAACCCCCCCTCCCCCCAAATTACTTATCACAGATTCAATATTTGTTAAATCCCCTATAAAAATCAGATTGAAAATAAAATCAAAGCAACCAAACATGGAAGATGAAGATCAGATTAAAAAGAAAATAAAAAAAATCCCCTATAAAAATCAGATTAAAAATAAAATCAAAACAGCCAAATATAGATGATGAAGATGAAAAGGGACAAACAACTAAGAGGACCAACCTATTTAATGGACTTGAAGATTGATTCTGTCACCAGGTGGAGAAAATTGCAGAGGCGGTGGTGAGCAGCGGTGGCGTTGAGCAGCAATGGTGGCGAGCAGTAGCGACGGGAAGACTTCTGTCCATTGAGAACTAATATTTGCCATTCGCTGTTCACTATTCGCCGTTCGCCGTCCACTGTCCACCGTCCGTTGAGAGAGAAGGTTAGGGTTTGTTTTGAAACGGCAGAGACTTGAGAGGAGCAGAAAGCCAAGAAATGATATGGGATCTAGGGGGTTTTTTTTTTTTTTTTTTTGGTTATATACTACCTCGTTAAACGACGTCGTTTTGAGCATAAGTTATCTTACAAAAACCGGTTCGATTTGGTCGGTTTCGGTAATAAACTTATGTGAACCGGGGACCGAACCGAAAATCAAAATATTCTTAAATATAAAACCGAACCGACCGAAATAATAGAAGAAAACTAGTCAAAATTGCTTGGTTCGGCCCGGTCCGGTCTTGTTCGGTTTTCAGTTTTCCCGGTTTTATGTCCATCCCTACTGTGGATGATGGGATCAATGGCTTGTACGGAGTCACTTGGGCCTATTCTAGGGCCCAAGGAGATATTTGGGCTTCAGGAGGAGGGTAGCCAGTTAGCTAATGTGTCTAGAGTTAGTGAAAATGGTCCAGATGAAGTAGACCATATGGTCAACAACTGGGTTCACATTTCTATTTTTGGGGCTTCAGATGAGGGGTCAGGCACCATCCTTGTATTTAAATGGAAAAGAGAGAAAAAAAATAGGAAGGTTGAGAATGTGGTACTTGATATTGTAATATTTTTGCTGGTACTTTATATGGGCTAGCAATATTTTGAATAAGTCTTACTATCTGAAAGTTCAGTTTTTTTCGTCAACACTCCAAAATCATATTTTGTACGGAAACCGAAAAACAAGATTTTGAAAAAAACTGAATCAAACTAAGTCTGATTCATAATTGTTATATGGTTTTTAAATAAATCAAGTCACAATTGGTTTGAAAAAAATTGTGTTTATGCTTTGTTTTCAAAACAAAATTGAATTGCTTAGTAGGAAAAAAAATTCAAAATTGGCCAAACTTATCCTCAGCGGCCAGGTTTTAAGGTTTGCCAAATAGCCCCTAATTAAAATCAAATAGGGGTATTTCCGTAGTATCTTACATTGAATAATAACCTAAAGTGACGTTTATTAGAATGTCTTCAACGAGAATAAGTCTGTTAAAGACGAGAAGTAAAACTTGTGAAGGTCAGGTGTCTTTAAACTAATCAACCTATGGTTATCTTTTCCCAGGTATTTATTAGGTGAATATTGCTATTAATTGGCTGTTTAGTGCATTTGTTGGGTCAATTTTCAGCATCAGAGAATTATATTCTGTGTTTCTTGGAGTAGTTTTATGTAGAGGTGTTCTTTATTGCTATTGGGGTTATTTAGGGTGCCTTGTTTTTGTGTTTGGTGGAGATGTAACGGTTCTCTATCTTACATGTGGATGATGATAAGGTGAGTACGTGCTGATATAACTTATATTAATTTACACCTGTATTGGAGGTTGTACCTCGTGCATTAGTGAGTTATGAGATACATTGGGATAATGCACAGGGTACAACCCCAATACATAGTACAGATATAACTTATATCAACATCTACTGACCTGATCAGGACTATTTCATATGTTATTAATAAAATAATTTATCTTTTCCGATAATAAAAAAACCTAACAAAATTTTCATTAGTTAACAAAGTGATATACTTAAGCATCAAGAATTAAAGAGATATATTAAACAAGTTTCAACACAATTAATTGCTTCTTAACAAAGCTTAAATTAAAACAATCACAACACATCATCTCATCCTGCACACGCATGCGTGCATGCGGGGAGAGAGAGAGAGAGACCAACCAAAACAATCATCGCCCATCATCAAATTCGAAGTTGGCTTGTTTGCTTATGCTATCAATTCCTACTATGTTAATACTAGTAGTACCACCATAAGTGTTTGATAGTTCACCAAGCAACGACTTAGTTTCTTCTGCAGTTATATCACCTTCCAAGAGTTGATGCTTCTCCATCATTCTCAATCCTTCTAATTCCATTACTACTTCCTTCATGGTAGGCCTTTCTTCCCCTTCCACTCTTAAGCAGTTCTTCGCTAACATAGCGACTTCCTTAAGCTGCTCAACATTTCCATCATTTAGCACTTGTATGTCAAGAATTTCGAACAAGCAATCCTCTTTCACCGCAGTAACAAAATACATAGCTAAATTTATCTCTTCTTCAGGCCTCTCAAAAGGAAGTGCCACCTTTCCAGTTAGTAACTCCACAAGGACAACCCCAAAACTATAAACATCACTCTTTTCGGTTAATTGGCTTGTATAGAAGTATTCGGGGTCTAACTATCCAAGTGTCCCTTGCACTAGTGTGGTTACTTGAGCCTTATCTAGAGGAATCAACCTCGAAGTTCCAAAATCGGAAACAGTTGCAGTGTAATTATCATCCAAGAGTATATTAGTAGCTAGCCTTAACATCCCTATGAATGATTGGAAGAGAAGCAGCAAAATGTAAATACGAAAGGGCTCTAGTGGTTTCTATTGCTATCCTTGATCGATTTTCCCATGATAGTGAAGATGCATCGCCTACCTTGTGTATATGGTTGAAGAAAGTGCCACTGGTCACAAATTCATATACTAATAAGGGAGCTTCAGTCTTTAAACAACATCCCAACAATTTTACCACATTCCTATGGTTGACTTGTGAGAGGAGAATCACTTCATTAATAAATTGATGAACTTGGCTCTGATCTGCTATTTTGAACTTTTTAATGGCAACTATTTTATTGTCTGATAAAATACCTTTGTAGACTGTTCCTTGACCTCCTTATCCTAGGACTCTACTTACAGTGTAGTTGTTTGTGGCCTTTTTGAGGTCTTCTGCTGTAAATTTTTTATCAGTATCAATAGACCTTTCATAGTTGGAAAGTTGTTGTTGTAACATAAGACCACCATTTTGCTGAAAGAATTTTTCTTTGAGTTTGTTGAGCTTTCTTTGTCGCAATCCTCAGTATAACAATGAACTGCCCAGCAGTAGAACTAAGAGGCTTGGGCTTATACCTACATAGAAAAATGAAAATAAAGGATTGAGATACCACCATCGAACTACTAAAAAAATTTCATAAAGGTGTTAAGTCTCATGTGTGTACGTTGCCCAAGAATATAATAATAAACAAAGAGTTCAAATAACGTACTTATCTCGTCATAAAATTTTTAATAGATCAAAGTAAATTTCTCTAAGATATAAAATATCAAAGATCAAAATATAAGCTAATCATATACTACTTGAAAATTTCTTCTGGTTGCTATCTTTTTTAGAATTAAAGTATGATATTGAATACAAGAAATGCATGCTTTTTTATTTATTATTATTCTTTTTTTCCATTTAAAACATTATCTACATTATTTTTACACTAGAAAAAGTATAATACTACATTCCCTAAATTCCAAATTATTTGTAGATCCATATACGTAATACCTTAATACTACAATCCCCTTTTTTTAAATTAAAAAAAAAAAAAATACAACATAGGGTATCCAGGCCTACTTTTGTTGGGGTTTGGGCCATTATAGTCTCTAGGGGTGTACATGATCACACAAAACCCCCATTCATCCAACAGTGAAAGTGTCAAGATTCAATCCTGCGGCCTCTAGTTCATGAGCCGTGTCCTTGACCATTTGAGTTTATACAAAAATTGTGAAAGTTTAGTTTAAAAAATTAGGTTATACAAGAATTGTGAAAGTTTAATTTCCTAAAAATATTATAATGGAAATTTTCAGCAAATTAAAATTGTAGTTCTATCAAAATTTTAACTTCTTTCTTTCTTTTTTTAATTTTTAATTTTTTTATATTTGGGGGTACAAATCAAAATTCTAACTTCGTTAATTAATTGTAGAGGCCTCTCTATTTTTATTTTTATTTTCATATTTTTTTAAAGAAGATATACTTTAATAAGTTAAAAATAGCAATCCTTTTTAACTTTCCAAGTTGGACACTAGCTTTAATAAAGCACTCTTTTTCCTTCTTCTTCTTCTTATTATTATGTTTTTTTACTTGGGGGTGGGGGGTTGGGGAGGGTGGGGAGGAGGAGGATGGATATCTAGACCTTTGACATAACTATCCCCTACGGCCTAAACACAAGGAAGAATATGATTACTTTATAAGACTTCTTAAAGGAGGGACATAAATGAAGTTCTTAATCAAAATGTTTACTGTTTTTATTTTAATCATCAAATTTGAAGCACGATCCTAACATAGATGGTATCTAACAATTAGAAATTCAATTCAATGAAAATACTTACTCAGGGCAACGTTAACCAATGGATAGTGATGGTTGGGGATGGAAATGAGAGTGCAGTCTGTTCCATCTTTTCTCCCATCACCTTCGTACCCGTTCAGACAAGTGCACGTAAAACTGCCAGGTAAATTTATGCATGTACTATTGCAAGGGCTTAAAACCTTGCATTCATCTATAACTGAAAAATGCATAGACCATTACAAATAAGAAACGAAAACTGTTAATATACTAATATATCAAAAATTGCACTCTTTTTTATATAAAAAATTTTCATGCCTTGAAGGTTGTACATACCCTATGCATATGTGGGTTAATGATTGTACTATACTTGAGGCCAAAATTGGAATGTTAAAGTGTAAAGATACATGTGAAAACGTTTAAAAGTTCTTAAAAAATGTATTTTTTTTTCAAACAGGACAATCGATTTGAAATGGAAGGAGTAGCTAGAATTCTAGACCTAAGACTCAAAAACTAGAGGAAAGAAAGGGGCTATGCCGTGTCAGTTGTAATGTTCTATAGCAAATTTTTTGTAGTTGTGTATAGTATCGCCCTATAAATACTGAATTAGATTTGGTGCTGTTACAGCACCTTACTGTGTGTGATCGCATGGTTGATGTGTTTGCCAACCATGCGATCATACACAGTGAATAATGCATCATCGCATGACTGACAACACATTAACTGTACGATCACGAACATCATGATGCTATTACAGCACCAAATCCTTTCCCATATATAAATATTCTATTTAATAGCAATGCTAGTCAACAATGGTAATATGATAATAGTTACCTTTGCAACCATTGGGGAGGTAAGGATTCCCTTGGAATCCCTTGGAGCAATTGCACCGATACCCGGGACCGTTCTCGGGCTCGTAACAGTCGCTGTTCTCCTTGCATGCATAACTCGTCTGATTCTTCTTGGCTTCATCGCATGTTTGATTCCCGATTGTCCAATCCAAAACCACCGGAAACTCTGAAACATTCTGTAAATTGCCAAGGTCTATAGAGGAGAAGTTATGCGCACCACTCTCAACAACAAAAGCATAGCCGCAAGGATTGAATCTCAACACACCGCTGTGGTTTTTAAAACTAGGAACACGAACATCAGTACCCCTTACTCCTCTAGGAATGGAGGTATGGCAACAAACAATCCCAGAGCAAGACCCATTGATTACACTATCTATATTGTCACAGTGACAAACACCCCGTCGTGTAATTTTGGCCATTGCTCCCTCTAATGACCGCGAAGGTATCGCAGCCAACGGCGGTGAACATGTTTTGGGTATTCGAAACGGGGAATTTGGACAAGGTGAGCCAAGGCTGGTTTTGCGATCGACGAGGGTAGTAACAATCGTAGTCCACCCACTGCAAGATGCGCAAGTGACCCTGGAGTGATATGTCGAGGACTTGGATGTTGCTTTTTGTTAAAAATGCTTTCGGAGGGTTGAAAGTGGTGTTGCATGTGATGAGGAAGTCTTCAGCTCTGTAACAGCCATTAACTGTAACAAAGGGGTATGGGATCGTGATGTTGCCACAGCTGTTTTGGCAGCCGGGTTTGGCTTGAGCGGCTACTGGCGGTGCTGTTGCTGACAATATGAATCCAAGCTAGCAACGTGAGTGGAATAAGAATTATTCCATGCGAGGCCATTTTTCTTTTCTTTGGCTTTTCAGATGGATTTCAGTGTAGTGAACTTTCAAGATTTGTAAGTTGCTCTATACATAGGACTCTCCAATGGGAAGAGATCCTCCCTAATACATATTAGGAAGTATTGGACAAAGTCCACATACCCCATCCAAATCAAGGGTTAGTCATGAAAGATAGAGATCGTTTCCAGTATTAATTTAAAAATTCCAATCCATGGGATCACTATTTACCTAGGTCAACTACTCCATGGGGTCATTTTAGATATCTACGATAAAATTTCATAGTTTATTCAAATTTCATAATTTATTCGACATTAATCTATGAATTTGGTCGCAAGAAGAAATTCATGGGGTCATTTTATCTACAATAAAATTTCATTCAAACGGAGAAAAATAAAATGAACATTAATTTTCATCATATTTTTTACTACACAGGCCGAAAAAAAAAAAAAAGAAAAAAAAAAAAAGAAAAAAAAACAAACAAACAAACAAACAAAATTTACATTATTTTTCTTTGAATTCTTTTCTTTTCCTTTTGCTAGGTAATTATTTGTAGGGTCTTTGTAGATCAATGGCTGGAAACTACTAAACCAGTTGCATTGAATGATAACTGATCAAAGGCAATGACAAAACCCCAAGGGATAGCTCAATTGGCAAAGGATTCTGCCTCAGGAAGCAAATGATGTCTTGAGTTTGACTCTTAATTGCTATCCCCATAGGACCACCCAAATAAGGTTTCTTTGGTTCTCGATCATGGGCCTTCATCTTTGTAACGACCCAATAAAAGCGCACACACACATATATATATATATATATATATATACACATGTTGATATATGGCTGTGAGGTAGGATGCCAAATGGCACATGATAGTGAGCCAAATGGCCTGAGATAAGTGACGAATGGAAGGGAGGGGTGCAGCAACACTTGGCAATCTTCTAAGGACATTTGGCATGGAGATTTAGCCATTTGTCAATGGCATCCCATGCATAGAGTTATATTTAAGGTTAATTTTCGTGCTGGAATGGAGGCAGAAAGAGAAAGAGAAAGAGAAAGAAAGAAAGTGAGAGAGAAAGAGAGAGAAAAAGATTCTTGGGTGCTTTGGGAAGAAGATTAGGAAGGGATTCAAATATGAAGATTTACGTGAGAATCACTTACTAAGCTTATATTATGATCATGCTTTGCGTAAATTTGAGTTCTGTTGATTTCGTAGCTATATCTTGATTTTTAAAAGCTTAAAGGAAGCTCTAATGGCTTCCAAGAAACTTCAGAAATTTAGTTCTCTCTCTATACTTAACCAATCAAGCTAGAATTTGGTGGAAAGATTCCTGATATAGTATATTACATTGCTGTAAATTTTCATGGATTTTCATGAACTCTAGAATAAGTTATGAATTTTCGAAATGGTGAAGCTAGACTTTTACAGTAGAAACTTTAGCTTTAATTAAACGATTTTTGAAAACCATAGAAACCTGATTTTGCATTTTTTATAAATAGTACACATTCTGATCTTTCTATAGCATCTTAAACCAAGATTTTTGGAGTTAAAATGAGACTTCTGCGATTTTTCAAAGTTCAATGGAAATTCAAAAATTTGTAAACGAAACAGGGTATTGGGGAAGAAGATGAACAGTACCCAGTTTGACTGGGTTGACCCGGTTTGACCCAGTTGGACCCGGTTTGACCCATTTTACTCGGTTGACTATTTGAACCGGATTTTGAACTGGTTTGAACCATTTGAACCCGATTTTGACCAATTTGAATCGGATTCTGACCCGGTTTGATCCAATTGAACTAGATTTTGACCCGTTTGACTCATTTGGCCCATTTGAACCGGATTCTTAACCGTTTGACTTATTTGACCCAGTTTAACTGACTTTGAATGATTATAAAATCTTCATTTTAAGTCCGATAGTAATGAAACTTAAACCATAATGCTCCTGCTAAAGAGCACTATAATTTATTTGAATTTGGTCAGATTTCATGAAAATTAGAAATTTTACCCCTGTTGAGTTAAATGACCATTTTGCCCCTGTTTACCCAAAATGATTTTAATGATCATTGATTTTGGCATAGTTTGGACCAAAAAATTTGTTAGAACTACCCTATATTTAAAAAAGGGGGTGTTATAAAGTGGAAGTTTCATATGATCATAATCCTAACGATTGAAAGCAAAGGGTTGCTTAATGATGGAAATGAGAAATTTGTATGTGGCGATATGAGATGATTTATTATTTTAAACTTATAGTAGCTTATAACTGTTGAAATAAATCAATGAACTGATTTATTATTTGAAGTTTATTATGCTCTATGACTGTTGAAATAAATCAATGAAATGATTTATTATTTGAAGTTTATCATAACTAATGATGTTGAAATAAATCAATGAGATGATTTATTATTGTGATTTGTTATGTTGAATTTTATGATGTATTATTGTGGCACATTTATATTGTTGGATTTATATCTATTGATTTGAGATAAATCAAATGTTGATGATGGGAGATAGCCGGGATTGAGCATATCCCGCAGTTAGTGCGCTAATATACAGATTCATTGAGCAAGTAGGCCGTGATCTGTATACACATATTGCAAGGAGGCATATGTGCTGTGACTGAATGGTAAAACACATTTGGCATGAGGCCTATGTGTATCGTTGAACGCATTTGGCATGAGACCTATGTGTATGGTAGAACACATTTGGCATGAGGCCTATGTGTATTATTTTAAATTATATTTTGCAGGTTGTGAGATGCAACGGCAATTCAGGTATGAGATATTTTGCGATATTATCAATTATGTGCCACAATGTTTTAGCAAGAGATATGCATTTTTACATTGATGAAATTGATATAATTTCAACTGAAATTATAAATTATTTTGTAGTTTCTTGCTAAACTAGAGAGGTTATGTTGTTATGATCAAAAGAAGCATTAATTACATGAGATATGTGTACGTATAGATTTGATTTGCTGAAAAAAATTATTTTGTGCGTATGAGATGACAATTAATATACCCATTGTGTTTAAAATTGATTTAGTGTAAAATAAGTGCAGATGTTTTCTCACTGGGCTATCTAGCTTACTGTGTTATATAAATAACACTTTCAGGTAGTCAATGTTGGAGGCACGTAGTGGAAGAGGGATCATGATTTGAATAGATTATGGGTTAATTTATTTGTTTATTTCTATAAAGTTGATGTAAGTTTTATTTGATGAGTTAGGAAATGTATATTCTTTCGAGTTTTGGGTTAGCCACCGCTTTTCGTAGCTGTACAATATTTTGAAATTTTCAAAAGAAATTTATATTTTTTTTTTTAAAGAATTTTTATTGGTATGGAGCTCATAAATTTTAATATGTTTTGAGGGTCGTTTCAATCTTACTTGGTCCAAAGGCACAAATTTAATGTTAAAGAAAAAAAAAATTCAGCAGTCTAGATACGTTCAAACCCGTGCCATCTTAGTAACCTAAATTAATATAGGGGCAATTTAGCGCTTCTTGCTAGCTTGTCCCATATTTAGGAGTATTCAATTTTTTTTTATTTTTTTTTTTTTTGTTCAAACAAT
Organism: Liquidambar formosana; assembly: GCA_039720395.1. Taxonomy (NCBI): domain Eukaryota; kingdom Viridiplantae; phylum Streptophyta; class Magnoliopsida; order Saxifragales; family Altingiaceae; genus Liquidambar; species Liquidambar formosana. The sequence goes on from CM077825.1 coordinate 34,410,339, forward strand.
AGAAAGAGGATTTCATTTATTTGAGGTTCCCTTGCAGCTCTGAAAGTTCGAGCATTGCTTTTGAACTAACATAATGGGTTTAACTCTTTCCTAAAAAAAAAAAGAAACACCTTTTTCCTCCTACTTCAATTCCACGGGTAATGTCTTGAACTTTTCAAACAATAAAATTATTACTCCCTCCGTCCCTAAAAGATAGACCAATTCCCAACTTTTTGTGTCCCAAAATGACAGGCCATTTTGAAAAGTCAAACCATAAAATTGTTTAACTTTCCTATTATACCCTTTGTTTTATTAAAAATTACTTTACCATTTCAATTTCATTTCATAAAGGAAGGGTATTTATGAAAAACAAAATTTAGTCAATGCATTTATTAAGTTTTCTTAATTTGCGTGTTTGGTCAAACTTGGCCTATCTTTTAGGGACGGAGGGAGTACAATGTATTATTAATTTAAATAAAAATAAATTACACTCATGGATAATTTCTACTCAATTAACAACCGTGATCACCTTTTAATTAAGCACCAGAAGCTAAGTCACCGTGATTGTGATTTAACAACTAATTTCATAAATGGACTGGAGTTGACAAAAGAGATGTTTTCATTCCCTGGACTAGGCATGCAATGTGACGATCAAATTGATGAACACGAAGACGAAAGACCCAGTCTTGGAAGCAACCGTGCCCTCAAAAAATATGTTGTAGAACGTAAATTAATGTACTTCATTTTTTTTTTAATTTTTTTCCCTTTTGTCAATCACATCACAAGATTTGCATCCGTCTGTGTTGTAGAATGTAAATATGTTGTAGAATATAATGTATTTCTTTAGCAAGTTAAATAAATTTCCAAGTTAATACTTTTTATCAAGTAAAAATATTTTCCACAGAGCATTTATGAGGCGCCTTCATGGGTGCCTTGATGAGTTTTCCTGATGGATAGAGGATCTTATAAAAGGTCTCGCAGATAAAATTTTATTATAAAATGACAAGGTTTTAATAAATTGGACCCAACATAGCTGATTTAAGTGCCCCATTTGTGTTCATGAAAGAGTCATAGAAAATAAAATAAAAGGGGTGAAAAGGCTTCTTATTTTTAAATATTTTCTTTCAGATGTCTTAAAAATTAGATTGCATTACAAATTCTAATTGATTAACATAAATGTTCCCTCGATAAAGTCACAAGATACCATAAAATCTCTCGCCATTACAAGACTAAATAATTTATGAAACAAGACTCATATATATTCTATATCGTCATTTAGTGTCATACAATAGTGGATGTACATCTAATGACGACCCTTGGGTGTAGTATGAATATGAACTTGTTGAAGCTAAAGGACCATCTGAGAGCCCCATTATTTCAAAACTGCATTCACCCTCCTGGAAATTTGGTTGAGTAATCCTAGGCATATGAGACATTTTGATGGCTTCTAATTTCATTGTTACCTCTTTCATGGTAGGCCTTTTCTTTCCATTCAATTCCAAGCATTGTTTTGCAAGGTTCGCAACTGCCATGATCTCCTCCTTTCCACCTTCCTTAATAACTCGAGCATCAAGAATATCAAATAGACGGTTCTCCTCCAATGACAAAAGAAAATTCATTACTAGGCTTCTCACTTGTGATCTTCTTGAAGCAATTGGCTTTTGTCCCATTAAAAGCTCAACAACAACAACCCCAAAGCTATACACATCACTCTTTTCAATTAGTTGGTTAGATTGGAAATACTCAAGATCCATGTAACCAAAGGTGCCTTGCGCAAGCGTAGTTACGTGAGTTTGGTTGATAGAAACGGATCTTGATGTACTAAAATCTGAGACTTTTGCTCTATATTAATTTATCATCTAAAAGGATATTTGTAGACTTTATGTCTCTATGATAAATGGGAATGGCAGACGCTGAATGTAAGTAGGCAAGTACTCTTGCAACCTCTGTTGCAATTTGTAAGCGCAACTCACATGAAAATGGAAACTCTTTGTCGTAATTATGGATAAGTTGGAAAAGGGTTCCATTAGGAATGAATTCATAAACTAGTAAAGGAACTTCTGTCTCCAAACAACACCCTAATAGCTTAACTACATTCCTATGGTTGATTTGTGAAAGAATGACAACTTCATTGATGAATTACTCTAACTGGCTTTCATCAACGATCTTTGACTTTTTAATTGCGACAATGCTTCCATCACTTACCATTCCTTTATAAACTGTTCCTTGGCTCCTTGCCCTAGAATTCGATTCTCATTAAAATTATCGGTTCCTTTCTTCAAGTCCTTGGAAGTGAAAATTTTGGTTTTTTCAACAGCACTTTCGCCAGACAAAATTCGTTGTTGCAACAACATGCCTCCATTTTTTTTAAAGAACTTTTCTTTTTGCTTTGTGTCCTTCATTTTCCTTATTACTTTATACAACCAGAAACCACCAAGGAATAGGAGTAGAAGGGAAAATCCTCCACCTATGCTGGCAGCTAGAAAATTAAAAAACAATGGAACAGTCACCTTATTGTCTAAAATGTGTGACGAATTAAAGTTGAAAACTCATGCTATGCAGATCACAAAATAAAGTATAAAATTATTAGAAGTTAAATTAATGAGCAGATGTTAACACTAGCTTAGGGAAGGGGAGTGTCATGTGCTTATTCTCGTTCCCTGTTGCTGTTGTGGACTCCAAACAAGCGGAATTGCTTGCAATTAAAAAGGCTTTGATAATTTTTTGCTCCTCTGATTGGGAGGGGATAGAGAACCTATCATTGAGTCTCGATCATTTAGCTGTTTGGCCTCATGGATTAATGGGGTTTCTAGAGTCTGGAAATATAACTTCATTCTTAATGAAAATTTTACATTGATCGAGCATTTACAGAAAGTCCTTATCCTACCACATACTCAGGGATGTCAATAGCATGGCTGATAGTTTAGCAAAGGATGGGGTTAACAGGATGGTTTCTTTTGTTGCTTGGTTGTAAAAGGTTTGGGGTTATAGCACTTCGTTAGTGTTTGTTCTTGCACTCATTTTTCTGGGATTTTTTTTTTCCTTTTTTTGGGTTTAGCCTAATAGCTATTCTAGATTTCTGATACGGCCTCCAAATTTTTAGATTCAATCCAGGTTTTATTGGCTAATTATTATCCTTCGTTTTTTCTATGACTTCTCTGTTCTTAGAGTATGGCTATTTGGCTAAAAGTTGGAGTTAGCAGCAGAGTCTATGCCGGATGGCTCTATTTGTTCTTCGGCAGTCTACTTGAAAGTGTATCTCACAATAGTCCTGCCTATGGTGGTCTGTTGTTTTCTTATGGAGGTCGCAAATGAACTTTTTTCTGTTGTAATCACGTGTAAATCTCATAATCGGCTGCCTTGAAGAATTATGCAGAGGTTCGTGCGTTGATGGGTGTTCGCTCTGTTGTGGTCCAATATGCTGGTCCTCTATTGCTGGGATTCTCTAGCTTGTCTTTCAGATAAGTTTTTCCTTAATATGGCTCTTTCCTTGGAAATATGCAGTCAGACTGGCGTAGCTTCATTTTGTGAGGGCTGAGATTATCTTTGTTTAGTTTTGCTTGCCCTGTTTTGTGGGGGTTGACATTTTTTTGTTTTTTTTCTTGTCCTTCTTGTGTGGGTGTGTTGTGTTGGGGTTAACATCTGCTGTGAGTTTTTTAGTTGGAGACTTGGAGCTCTGGTGTCAAGTGTTGGTGGTATGATTCGATGCTGTTGAAGCTATGCACAATTGTATGACTGGTGTGTTGCTTGCTGTGCATAATCGGTTAGCAACACACCAATTGTGCGATATGCACAGCACGGTGCTATTATAACACCAAATCCAAGCTCCTGGTGATAATTCTCTAATTGTAAAAAATAAAAGATTAAATCTAGTAGTAATTATTAATAAAGTCAAAAAACTTACCCAGGGCAATGTTAACCACGGTAAATTCGTTGGGGATGCGAATGCAGCCTGTTCCATCTTTTCTCCCGTCGCCTTGGTATCCCTTGGGACAAGAACAATTGAAACTCCCTGGAAAATTATGGCATGTCCCATTGCAAGAGCTTAAAGTCTTGCACTCATCTATATCTGAAATATGTGCAAACCATCACAAATAAGGATCCATTGTTAGTTGACTTAGTGTGCATATCCAATTTACCCCTAATTATGCGACAATGGGTTATTAATTAATGGATCTCACATAGTTATGCACAAATTATCTAATGGAAACACAACTCACTAAATGCAGCCTAGGGCCGGCACTTGTTAAGAAAACTCTTATATTGGACCTCATTTGTTTGGTCGGAATTTGGGGAAATCAAAATAGAATAGAATGCTCTTCCTCTCTCTTATCACAGAGGCTCATAATTGAAAACAGGTTTTATTCCGTTCCAATTCCCCTTATTCCGGCCAAACAAATGAGCCCTTTATAGCTAGTACTAATAGTTTACCTTGGCAGCTATGGGGGAGGTAAGGATTTCCTTGGTAACCCTCCGAGCAATTGCACCGATACCCTGGACCGTTGTCAGGTTCGTAACAGTCGCTGTCCTCCTTGCATGCATAACTTGTTTGATTCATCTTCTCTGTACCGCATGTTTCATTCCCGATCGTCCAATCGAGAACCACCGGAACTGCTTTTTTCCTTCCGAAAATCGACAAGATCCAGAGAGGAAAAGTTGTACCCGCCGTCCTCGACAACAAACGCATAGCTACAAGGATTGAAATCAATGACACTGCTGTGGTTGTTGTAACTATTAACAGTGGTGAAGTAATCCCTCACTCCACCAGGAATGGAGGTCTGGCAACAGCCGAGGCCGGAGCATGACCCATTCATCACATTATCAATTTTGTCACATAGTGAGAGGCAACCAGTCCCATAAGTTCGTCCCTGGGTCAGTCGAATGATGGCAAAGGTATCGCAACCGATGGCCGTGAACTTGTTTTGGGTATTCGAAATGGGGAATTTGAGCGAACGGGACCCAAGCCGGCGTGTGGTTCGCTCGCCATTGTAGTAAAAATCGTAAGCCACCGGCAGGGAGATGCGCAAGTGACCCGGGAGTGATATGTTGAGGACTTCGATTTTATCATTCTCTAAGAATGCTTTGGGAGGAAGTTTTTAGCTATGTAACAGCCATCAGCTGTTCCGAAGGGGTATGGGATGCTGACGTTGCCACAGCTGTTTTGGCAGCCTGGTTTGGCTTGAGCTGCTTCTGGCGTTGCTGTTGCTGCCAAGACCAAGCAAATTAGCAATGTGAGTTGCATAAGGAGTCCATGCGAGTCCATAACCCTTTCTCTTTAGCTCTTCAGATAGATTTCGGTGTAGAGAACATCCAAGTAATGTGGGTCGTTTTATGTGAGTTTTGCTACTTAGCCCATTCGGTAGGCTGAGTAGGCTTTTCGGGTTGTACCATTTATTATGCATGACTTTCCAAATGGGCAGGGATGCTCTGCACCACTAAAATGTATTGACAAAGTCTAAGTAATGTTTTCCTCTTTTTTCTTCTCTCTCCTAAAATCGCAGGCGGTGACTTACAAAGTCAAGTCATCTTATCTCTGATAAAGTTTGTTGGCTAAAGTTTAGAGATTATCCTCTTTCATTTTCCTCTGTCTCTATCTTGGGCTGCTTTGCATTATGATCTCCAGTGAACTTTCATTATTTTGCCTTGGATCCATTTTTTCCCCTTTCCCATGCCACTTTTGTTTAAAGAATCATATAAACTTCCACAAAGAAAATTAATTTCATCATAAAATGACATATTGTTTAATCACCAAAGTATTTATACCAAAGTGTTTGACAAAAGTTTTCTGAATTTTGACCACCACGTGTTGGAACTTTTATTTTAAAGTATTTTTTATAGAATGTTTACTAATAGCATAGATTTATTATAATAAATATAATGACACATTTTAAAGTATTTATAATGATGGCTTTTTTTTTTCTACGTTGATTTTCAACCACTTTTCAGGGATGACAGTAAATCTCCATGGATTGTGACTGAACAACCAATTTTCATCGATGGGCTGAGCTTGACGATGGGGTGCTTTCACACTCGGGGACCGGATAAGGTGACAAAGATTCAATCTTGAAAGCAACCTTATTGATGCACCCAAAAAAATAAAATAAAATAAGAAAAACTTGTATTCTCTCTGCCGATTTTATTTGCTCACTCTAATTAACCACACATATTAAAACAATATATTGCCACATCACCTATTTAATTAGAACTTTCCAAAGTTGTCCTCCCATAAAAAATTATCCATTTTTTAGGATAAAAGTAAAACAGTATTTTAGGAAAATAACAAATCTTTTTCATTTGAATTTTAAAACTGATCAAATATTTTGAAACATCCAAAAAAAAAAAAAAAATGATATAAGCAAATAAAATGGGATAGAGGGGGTATTTCACAATGATACAGATACAGTTTCATGAGAGTAACAAAATGAGATTATTAGAATACTTTCAGTTTCATAATCCCATTTTATTTCACTCTAATTGAATCATGATACCACGTGATTATATACAATTTATACGAAAGATTTCCTCAACCTCAAGGCCTAAAAAAAAAAATTACAAATGTATTTAGAATATAAATATTTTCTTCTTCTTTCTCTTTTCCGCTAGCATCCAATTCTTAGCCAATAAAATTAAAAAAAAAAAAAGGAGAATCCAATTGTCATCGCACTATGTTGGTTTTGCGTGGTAAATATATTTGACTAAATGTATTTAGCAAGTTAAATAAAATCACTCCGTAATAGTTATATTTTTTAGAGGAGAATAGCGCCGAATGAGTTATGAGTGTATTTATGAGTTTGCCTAATCATTTTATATAGGATCATATGAAGGTCTTATGAAAAAAAATTTCATTATAAAATGACAGTGTTTATCACATTCACATATTAGGGTTCAATATTATTGAACTACTACTTAAATCCAAAAGTTTAAATTATTAGTGAATAAATCAACAATGTAATGCAAACTATCAAAAATTCTTTCCACAAAAAGTGTTTTACCAAATTCTTTTATTAATTTTGATTAATTGTAGGACAAAGCTATTGGCACTCCAAGCATAACCACTCGCACTCCTCTATTTTGTATATTATATGTATTATGGCTAAAATGCCCCTAATATTCTCCCGCACTCTTCCTCTTCTTTATTTCTTCCGGCCCCAACGTCTGATCCCATCCCATCCCATCCCATCCCCTCCGCCCCTCTCTGTTCTTTGTGTACCATTTCCTGCAAACCCATCACAACCACACAACTCCTCGTTCGTGTGTCTCGTGTCTCGTGAAATAAGCAAATAATATGCGATCTTCCAACAAATGTCTCCCATTTTCAAAACTGATGAATCATCATCATCTCTCCAGACCACAACCCGTAACCCACAACCCACAACCTCCTTCATGTCAACCATGGCAGCACCTTCTTTCCCACTTAATCAGCCATCACCTGCCATTTTTATCACTTACCTCTACTATCTCCTCACTCAAATCCTAATAGATCTATGTTCATCATATACACCTCACTCACATCCCTCTCAACTCCAACTGCTAATTTCCATTAATAAAGCTGAAAACTTATAATGAAATTTGATGATGCTATTACTTGATAGGTTGCTATTAATTGATATCAAGACTCAAAAAATGATCTTATGTCTCAACCAACCCAATGCTAAATATGATGATGTGGCATGTTTTAAGCTACCTATATATGTAATAATTGAGAATTTGAGAAAGCCCCTAGCAGGAGGTATGACTGATTTATTTTTAAATTTTGTCTACGTTTGAGGTTTTTCAGACGGTGACACATTGGCAGTACTTTTTATCAAATATCAATACTTACAAGAAATGATTTTCAAAGTCTCAGCCAGCTAGATTGAATTGAATTATTGAAAGTTATTGGCTAGCAGTTTTTTTCTACGTTGATTTTTAAAAATTATTGAAAGTTAGCTAATAAAGGATTAAAGGGAGTCTAAGGAAAATGGGCAGGGTTTACATTCAATGAATTGGACAAGACTAATCACAAACCATGTGAAAAAAATTTCTACTTCATAAGTTAGGCCAAAATCCCATTAGTAGGTTGCAGGAGATCCCAGCAGGCTTACATAGTCACCTTCCCAAGTCATTACCGCAATTTACAAGAAATTCATTGAATTGCCACATGCTCTTTTTTATCATAAGCCATAAAAACATATTCACGAGAATAACCAAGATATTCCTTCCGTCTCACTTTGTTTGATAACAATTTTTAATTTGAAAAGTTTTAAAATGTTTGTTAGTCAAATTAAAAAAAAAAAAAAGTTTTAAAATGTTTGTTAGTCAAATTAAAAAAAAAAAATTTACTTTTCCAATGTGTCCTTATTTCCTATATAAATTACAATTGCTCTAATCATATATAACACTATAAAGTGAGAGGTAAAATTGAAAAATTAAAATTAATGAATCACATAACAATGCATTATATAAATTATATCTTAATATGCGTGCTTAGTCAAAATGACTCAAAAATTTTTGAACAGAGGGAGTATATAATAGATACTCCGTCCTATAGCCCTCCGGCCAAACAAAAATTTTACATACCTCACAGCGTGCTTCCAATGACGACGACGACCAATTTAAAATTTTAAAATTTAAAGGAAAAAAATCATTGATCGAATTGCCGCATGATGGGTCTTTCGAAGACCCGTATGAGAAAGTATGGACTGTCTTATGCACATGCCCATGGAAATACAAAAGGCCCGAATCTTTTAAAACGAATGAAACCATTCGCTTTAATTTGGATCGCTTGAATCAGAGCCTCAGACACCTCTATTACAAGGATTTGACCTAATGGGTCCAAAATTTTCAGTATACGATGCTTGCTTTAATTGGAAGTTTCAGGCTTTGTTTGAGTATTTTAAAATCTGGATCCGAGAAGATCCTACTTATTATTTGGTTTTTAAATAAATCAACTTATAGTTGGTTTGGAAAAAAAATAAAAATAAAAAATTTGTGTTTATGTTTTGTTATCAACAGAAAATTGAACAAATAAGTAAAATAAAATAACCTTATCAAACAATGTACGTGAAATCAAAACCGATCATACTTATTTCGATGGCGAACTCTCTCCAAATAGGGGATAATGATGCAGCACGCCAAAGGAGTAAGCATATTCTAGATATGCGTACGCAGCACGGGCTTCTTTCCTGCTGCTGAATCGGGATTTTATTTTATTTTAGTTATTTTTATTAGTTTTAATTATTTTGTTTTATTTAATTATTGTTTTACTAGTTTCCGAGTTAATTCTTACTTATTTTAATAGAACTAGGTTTTGTTGTTTTAGTAGAATTAGGTTTTCTTATTCTAGTAGAACTAGGTTTTCTTATTAATTCTCTATATGAGCAGATGTAAACCTTATGGCAAACAGTTAAGTTCAGACTTTGATTATTTTGATTAATAATATTGAGAGAGAGTTTCTCCTTTATTTTTCTACTTTTGTGTTCTTGAGAGAATATTGATTGTGGTTACTTACTATCTGGTATTGTTCTTGCGACAATCAACAGATTGGTGGAAGCATGTTGATTAATTTGGTGAGCTAGTCTCGACCGCGTATTTTTCGCTGCATCAACATCTCAGTCGGATCTTGGTTCAAGAGTTTTTTCTAGTTCTAAAAATTGTATGGAATCAAATAAGAGATTGGTTGGTATAGGTTCGAAATACTCATCTGATTGGGAAAGTTTCATTTAAGGATTGAGAGAAGAGGATACATTGGCTGAGTTTGTAATGAAGGTGAAGCATTGTCGCAAAAATAGAAAATATTCTAAATCGCTAAGAAGGAATGGATGAAGTACTCTTATATATAAAATACTTGATAAGGACTATTTCATATGTTATTAATAAAATAATTTTTATCTTTTCCGAAAAAAAAAAAATGCTAATAAAATTTGCTTTAGTTAACAAAGTGATATACTTAAGCATCAAGAATTAAAGAGATATATTAAACAAAGAAGTTGCAACACAATTGCTTCTTAACAAAGCTTAAATTAAAACAATCACAACACATCATCTCATCCTACACACGCGTCCGTGCATGCGAGGAGAGAGAGAGAGACTAACCAAAACAATCATCGCCCATCATCAAATTCGAAGTTGGCTTGTTTGCTTATGCTATCAAATCCTACTATGTTAATACTAGTAGTACCACCATAAGTGTCTGATAGTTCACCAAGCAACGACTTAGTCTCTTCTGCATTTATATCACCTTCCAACAATTGATGCTTCTCCATCACTCTCAATCCTTCTAATTCCATTGCTACTTCCTTCATGGTAGGCCTTTCTTCCCCTTCCATTCTTAAGCAGTTCTTCGCTAACATAGCAACTTCCTTAAGCTGCTCAACATTTCCATCATTTAGCACTCGTATGTCAAGAATTTCGAACAAGCGATCCTCTTTCACCGAAGTAACAAAATACATAGCTAAATTTCTCTCTTCTTCAGGCCTGTCAAAAGAAAGTGCCATCTTTCCAGTTAGTAACTCCACAAGGACAACCCCAAAGCTATAAACATCACTCTTTTCGGTTAACTGGCTTGTATAGAAGTATTCAGGGTCTAAATATCCAAGTGTCCCTTGCACCAGTGTGGTTACTTGAGCCTTATCTAGAGGAATCAACCTCGAAGTTCCAAAATCGGAAACTTTTGCAGTGTAATTATCATCCAAAAGTATGTTAGTGGTCTTAACATCTCTATGAATTATTGGAGTAGAAGCTGTAGAGTGTAAATACGAAAGGGTTCCCGCAGTTTCTGTTGCTATCCTTAATCGAGTTTCCCATGAAAGTGAAGATGCATAGCCTACATTGTGAATATGATCAGAGAGGGTGCCATTGGTCACAAATTCATAGACTAATAAGGGAACTTGAGTCTCTAAACAACATCCCAACAGTTTTACCACATTCCTATGGTTGACTTGGGAGAGAACAATCACTTCATTAACAAATTGTTGAACTTGGCTCTGATCTACTAGGTTGGACTTTTTAATGGCAACTATCTTTTTGTCTGGAAATATTCCTTTGTAAACTGTCCCTTGTCCTCCTTGGCCTAGGATTCTACTTTCATGGTAGTTGTTTGTGGCCTTCTTGAGATCTTCTGCAGTAAATATTTTAACAGTTTCAACAGATCCTCCATGGTTGGATAGTTGTTGTTGTAACATAAGACCGCCATTTTGCTGAAAGAATTTTTCTTTGAGTTTGTTGAGCTTTCTTTGCCAAAGTCCCCAATATAACAATGAACTTCCCAGTAGTAAAAGTAGGAGGCTTATGCTAACACCTACATAGAAAAAATGATCGAAAAATAGAAAGGGTTAAGACATCATGATTGAGTAAATAAGTTAAAAGAATTGGTTTTGTGTAGAACAAAAGATTGAGTGCAATTATGTAAGGTAAAACTTAAGTTTCTATGTGAATTTTGGTCAGCCAAAAACCAAAGATTTGGTGCAATTATATTATGTTGATTAGTATTTATTTTATGTAAGACGAAATGCAAAACAAAAGGGCCGGTGTTAATGCAGATTCAATACATCAATCAACTTGCCCCTACCATTCAATTTGATATTTCTTAGTTTGCTTCAAAAAAAAAAAAAAAAAAAAAAAAGGGAAATTATTACAAAGGAAAATTTCAAATTATGAGCAAAATAAGAAAAAATTAGACGGTATGGTTGAAGCCGATGGTGTTTTAATTGGCCCAGCTTCAATTGAACTAAGTAGCAATGGATCAGGCTCAAGTAATTCAGGCTCGGGTGCTGGCATATCTCAGTCGGATCTTGGTTCAAGAGTTTTTTCTAGTTCTAAAAATGGTATGGAATCAAATAAGAGATTGGTTGGTATAGGTTCGAAGTACTCATCTGATTGGGAAAGTTTCATTGAAGGATTGAGAGACGAGGATACATTGGCTAAGTTTGTAATAAAGGTGAAGTATTGTCGCAAGAAAAGAAAATATTCTAAATCGCTGGGAAGGAATGGATGAAGTACTCTTATATATAAAATACATATAAGTTTTTTTGTTTAGACAAATAGCTTTATTGTCCATTTGAATAAATTAAAGTAAAATTATGTAATGTTTTACAACAATGATCCTTGTGAAATTAGAAATATATTGATTCCAAAGTGCATTAGATCTATTATTGAATAGTCTTTTTTTTTTATAAATTTATTTATGGGCAAAGCTAGAGATATTATTCAATAGTCTTGATCAATACATGTCCCATTACTTACATATAAAATGATGCAACCCACATTTAAATAAACAGGTGATATAGAGATTGTAAAGTCCTAGAGTATATGCTTTTTATATTGGTATATATCTGGATGAGGAGTTTGGAAAGGCCATGGACAATAGCGTGGTTTACATCGACGAAGAGTGCAACACCACTAGCCGGCCAAGGTTGAAGGTTCTAACTCTACGTATGTTGCATGTCCTTAGAGTCTTTGTACGTAAGTGTTCTTCATTTAGTGGATGTTTTTGGTATCCTTGGTTTTTCACTTAAGTTTGGGTTTTCCACGTAAATCTCTTGAGTCTACATAGTGAATGTGTTGTTGCTTCCACTTTACAGTTGAATGGGCTTCTAAGTTAATTTCCCTTGCTTTATAAGTTGTTATTCATAAGCTAAGGTTGAGACACTGAAATTGATTTTTCAGAGATCAATATTAGCATGTATGAAAGCAATCTAGAATTTAGAATTGTGTCCATGAGAACACAACACAAAAAAAATAAAAAAATAAAAAAAATAAAAATTTGTTTCTTCTTTAAGATTGAGAGGGAAAAAATATATCTAAGACAGCATCTTATGGTGCAAAATTCCTATTTTAAGTTTTCAAAAGAAGTTGATCTTCCTCTTTTATTTTTGGAAGAAAAAATAAACATTAATACATAGTTTTTGTTTTTGTTTTTTTTTTTGGTAAATTGCACTTAAGGGTCCAAAGTTTGGATCAAGTTTCACTTTAGAGTCCAAATTTTAAATCACATCAATTCAGTACCCGAATTATTAGTTGAGTTGCAATTTGGGGTCTGTCGTCAGAATTTTCAGTACTATCCCTATTTTGCCTCTTTAATGGGTTTGAAAACCCTATTTTATCCCTATCAACATTTAATAAACCTTTATATTCTAATTTAATTAGATCTGAATTTCTCTACTATCAGATTTGTGTTTTGTAAATGAAAAATATAAAGATTTATAAAATGTTGATAGAGGTAACATAGAGAGAGAAATAAGATAAGACCGATTCAAATCTGGTTAAAATATAAAAATTTATTAGTTATTGATAGGAGTAAAATATGGTTTTTTAAAAAAGATGCAAAGTATGGATAATATAAAAAATTTTGATAACATGCCTCAAATTGCAATTCAATTAATAATTCAGGTATCAAATTGACGCAATTTAAACTTTGGATCTTAAAGTGAAACTTGATCCAAACTTTGGATTCTAAAGTGCAATTTATCCTCTCTTTTTTCTCCTATACTTTATTTTAATTTTTTTCAAGAAATTCGAATTCGAATGAGCAAACGTCAACACAAGCTAGATTTTACTCCATCCGTCCCAATAAAATAGGCCATATTTCTTACCTTTTTTCCTCAAAATATTTGTCCACTTTAAAAAGTTAGATCATAAATTTTTGGAAGTTTCCTATATTACAAATTTGTTATTTTCAGAATTACTTTCTGACACAAAACCAAATTATAACAAGAAGGAAAATGGTACTTTTGTAATAAAATTTAAAAAAAAAATTAATGAGTAACAAGTCGATGCATTGATAGTTTTTTTTTAATCTACATGTTCTATCAAAGATTACCAGATGAAGAGAGTCTAACAGTAAAGAATTTAATAAAAATACTTACCTAGACCAATTTTAATAACCAAAGGAAAGTGATTGTTGGCGATGGAAATGAGCTTGCAACCTGTTCCATCTTTTCTTCCGTCCCCTTCGTACCCCTTGGGGCAAGAACAATTAAAACTACCATATGAATTATGGCATGTACCATTGCAAGGGCTTAAAGTCTCGCACTCATTTATGTCTGAAAAAATGCGGAGCCATTAGAAACAAGCACGACCCTTTAATTGTCAGTTGACTTGTATGCATGTAAAATTTAATTACCTCAGATTAATTAATTATGCTACAGTGGCTCATTGATGAGTTTCACTTAGCAGATCATTGTATTGGGGTGGTTTAAAAAAAAAATGGTACTCCATATATGAAATGGGAACTCAAGTCAACAATGGTGATACGACACATGATAGTTACCTTGGCAACCATTGGTAAGGTAAGGATTCCCGTGGAAACCCTCAGAGCAATTGCATCTATAGCCAGAACCATTGTCTGAGCCGTAGCAGTAGCTATTCGCCTTGCACGCGTAACTCGTTTGATTCTTCTTGGCATCATCGCATGTTTCATTCTCGATGGCCCAATCGAGAATCACCGGAAATTTCTTTTCGTCCAGTCCACCCCGAAGATCTGCAGAGGAGAAATTGTACGCACCGTTCTCGACCACAAACGCATAGCTGCAAGGATTGAAATCCAATACACTTCTGTGGTTGTCATAACTACTGACATTGATATCGAAACCCCTCACTCTTCCAGGAATGGAGGTCTGGCAACAGCCGATACCAGAGCAAGACCCATTGCTCACATCATCAATGTATTCACACAGCGACAAACACCCCGTCTCGTAATTTCGTCCGCGGCTCCCTTTAATGACAGCATAGGTATCACAACCGACAGCCGTGAACATGTTTCGGGTATTCGAAATGGGGAATTTGGACAACCTGAGCCACGGCTGCCAATCCCATTGATGAGTAAGGTTGTAACAATCATACGCCGCCCGCTGCCAGATGCGCAACTGACCCTGGAGTGATATGTCGAGGACTTGGATGGGGCTATTGGTTAAGAAGGCTTTGGGAGGGTTGGAAGTGGTGTCACATGTGATGAGGAAGTCTTCAGCTATGTAACAGCCATCGGATGTACCAAAGGGATATGGGATGGTGATGTTGCCACAGCTGTTTTGGCAGCCAGGTTGGGGTTGAGCTGAGACTGGCGTTGCTGTTGCAGCCAAAAACAACACAAGCAACGTGATGAGTTGGATGAGAATTCCATGCGGCTCCATGACCTTTTTTCTTTAGCTTTGATCAAATTAGATTTCGGGTATGGCGAAATTCCAACAATCCGTTCTATATATAGGGCTCTCCAGTGGGCAGGGAATCAAGAATCGTCTCCATTATGCTTAAGGACCAATTGCAAACAAAAATAGACGTTTACTAAGTCAACTCCACGGGTCATTCTATCTACCACAAAATTTCATTTAACCGGAGAAAAATAAAGTGAAAATTTTCCTGCAATGTGTCTTGGAGTGTTAACATTTAACATGTATTATATTTTCAAACATAAAAGGTAAATAAGAAAAATAAAAAATAAAAGCAAAATTTCATTAATTTTCTTTGGATTAATTTTTTTTTCTCCCTTTTGCTAAGTCACTATTTTAAGGTCTTAGTAGATCAAATGTAACAGTTAAACTAGTTGATATGAATGATTCCAGCGATTTTTTATGATCTTAAGCAGTAATGGAAATGTCCAAAAACATGAAGTGCAAGTAAGTCGATCGGTCAATTCTTATACATTTGTACAACTTTTCGATACACTTGACTTAGTGAATTAGACCATTGGATGATAGACCCCGTACCAAAATTTGTGATGATATAAGTATTTTACTATTATATAAAAAGAGTGTGTCATGTAACACATTTCTTAGACTTTTCTTTTCAAACTGAGAGCATACCACGTGTCACATCCCTTTATTTGGTAAATCTCAAAATTTACTCTATTTTTCAAACTAACTATTTTAGTAACATGTCTATATCACAAATAGCGCCTCATCTTTTCTTTTCTTATTTAATAATAGAAATTATATTCAAATGTCAACAAATTACATTCCCTTATTATACTGTAGTAGATGAGACAACAAGTGACTCCTCATCATTTTATTTTTTTGATAACCGATCTTAGAATTTGTATTAATGGACACAATGTTGTAAATCAACAAGAAAAGTGTCCCTAACAAAGTTCGGGACTTCCTCTATCCAAACACAAAAATCCTCAACATCCTGAGCATACCTTGCGAGACTATGTGCTACTGTATTACCTTCACGACGGATATGAGAAAAAGACACCATAGCAAAGGAACTAGCTGATTCAATTAGAATATCCTCAATGATGAGACCAAGAGGAATAAGCAGGACCGAATTAGCTGTGAGAGCATTAATAACCTCTAAACTATCTCCTTCTACCTCTACGGAATGCAATCCTAAATCGCGGGCTAGACCCATAGTGAAACGGACCGCCATGGCTTCCACCACTACTATTGGGTAGATGCCCAAAATTTTTTTGGACCCTGCAGCAATAACTTGTCCCGTACAGTCTCGCACCACCATCCCCAAACTAACGCAATGATGATCCCCAAAAAGAGCCCCATCAACATTGATTTTGAATACCCCGGCCCTCGGAAGCTGCCACAAAACCGTTAGCCTCAACCCTGGACTCACCGGACAATCCACAACCTCAAAAAAATCCCTCCATAGCCTAGCTGGGGTGAAATTAATGAGTTGACTTTAGATTGATCTCTTTCCTTTCTTACATGGCAATTGTGATATGGTGATTATTTTTCCCATATAGGTTGGGTTTCAATTATCTTTCCTCTGAGTTGTTTCCCACCTCCCTAATTGAAGAGGATTTGGCTCCAGCTGATTAAGATTTGATATGCTGACTAGTTGGCCTGGGCCTAATCGGGCCACTACATCATATGACAAGCTTGGCAGCCAGGTTTGGCTTGAGTTGCTACCCGTAGTGGTGGTGTTGCCGCCGATATCAACCCAATTAGCAATGAGAGTTGCACAAGAATTCCATGCGAATCCATGAATTTTTTTTTTTCCTTTAGCTCTTTTCAAATGGATTTTGGTATGGTGAACTTACCAACAATTGTTGGCCGTTATTTATAAGACTCTCCAGTGAGCAGGGATTCTCTCCAGTATCGTAAGTATTAGAGTATTGGAAACCAAGGGTGATGGTCTACCAATAAAAGTGTAAAAAATCTGGTAGTCAAATGTGGGTCTCAGGATGGTGATGTGACATGTATTTGTCTTTTGATGATCGTATTCATACCTTAGAGCCATTAACCTTTATTAGGACATAAGTCAAGTTATAATTCAACCAACTTGAGAAAACGCTTACAGTTCTCTAACTTTATGGGCCCATTTATATCTCTCCTATCATTGGTTCATAGCCGAGTAAAATTGCCATAACTGATTATCCCTTTTTTTTATCTTCTTTGGAAAGAAAAGAAAAACGAGAAAGGAAAAAAAAAAAGGGTTATGTTAGAAAAAGTCTACCCTGTCCACTTGCTGGATTCCGTCAAATTTTTTTTTTATTTTTATTTTTGGGTTAGGCGTCCAAATCTTCTGTCCCCTTCGTTGTTCCCTTTCTCTGTCACCCTATTAAGCTTGTGGCATGTGTCCAAGCCAGCTATTTATCTTAACGGAATATAGCAGCCGTCTAAACCATCGTTTGAGTTTTATTTTTTTTATTTTTAAATAATGAATATATTAAATAATAATAAAATATAAAGGACTTTACATTTTCCGGCCTGATTCTGCAAATCTAAAAGAATTGATCCACCAACGCCGGCGATTTAACAATGGCAACCGGTGGGGCTTGTGTATTCCTCGCTTTCTTTCCATTGTTCATCCATCTCTCTGCTCTCTCTCTATCTTCTCTGTTTCTCTCTAATGTTTCAGATCCAACGGGGTGTGGGTATTTAATAATGAATATATTAAATAATTATCAAAACAAAAAGGAGAGTTTGTGTCGGCGACTCGTCGTTAATTAAGAGGTTGGTTTAAACACGTGGCAGAAGCTTAATGCAGTGACAGGAAAAAAGGGGTAGGAAAAGGAGACGGAAGATTTGGACTCAGAATATTTTTGGGACAATTACTACAGAATGATGAATAAAATATTTAGCAAGTTTGAAGATGCTCCTGATTTTCTCTTTCTTTTTCAAAAAAAAAAATGAAGATGCTCCTTGTACAGGTAAGTTTGCTGACACAAGTCTGCTCCATAAAGTTGTTTTTTTTTTTTTTTTTTTTAAGATGCTCCTTGTACTGGTAAGTTGACTGGTCAAACCGGTTGAAGTGGTTTCCCCAATCTAATATGGTGTGCATACCGAATCAGCCAAAAAAGAGGTCAACGGTTCACCATTCAGATTGACTCTTTTGATGTGGTTCTAATCACTATGCACTAGTGGGTAGGGATGTAGTATACTAAGATGATTATGCTCCCTTGGGCAGGGATGCTCTGTAGTATTCAGATTTTTTTTTTTTTTTTTTTTTTTTTTTTTTTTGGGGGGGGTTTGATAGGCAAAAGTATTTAAGATGTGTTGACAAAGCCTTTTTCTAGCTAAAGCCATTAAGTTAGCTTAGGGGTAAAAGAGAATGGGGTAAAAAATATAAATAAGATATGTTATCGATTTAAAACCTCTTGACTGTACTAAAAATAATAATAATAATAATAATAAATTCTCTCCACCTCTTCTTTTTTCCATTTTATATCTTTTTCGCAAATAAAAGGTAAATCAAAATTAAAACTTTGCAAACTTCACAGTTTTATTAGAACGGGACAGTGGCATATTGACGAGATCCACCCTACCCAAATGATGGGTTCCAAGTGAGTCCCGCCGGTCGTAAATACTTCTAAGTTCTAACGCCAACAAAGAGCTGTGCCACTTAGCTCACCTACCCAAACGGCTAAACAAATGAGGTGGACCCACATCATGTGTCTAACACCTCAGGCTTCTGATCAGTGGGCTGGAAGACTTCTTTTACTAACAATAATAACTCCAAAGTCCAAACTATAATACATAAATAAGTGAAATAAAATAAAATAAAAAAGAAAGAAATAGGCTACCATTTTGTCCATTATAGTTGACAGATCCATTTTTAAATTTTTTTCTACGTTTGAGGTGTATTAGAAATGATCTTCAAGTCTCAACCAAGTAGATTGAATTGATTTTTCAAATTAGTATGACGGTCAGTTAGCTTAGAACATCCACAATGGAGTAAGGAATGAAAAGCTAACCATGGAAAAGTGATTGACCAACCAAAGCTTGCCATGTGTGATGCTAAAGTGGCTGTTTAAAGTGAGAGCTTTGGATGCTCGATAAGATCCCCAATGGAGCTGCCAGCACACTGCTTACTAACACCATCAACTGAAGTAAAAATAATAAATATAAATAAAAAATAAAAAAACTTCATCAATCAAGAAAGAAAAAAATGGAAAAAGGAAAAACAAGAAAGAAAAAAATAGGTTACCATTTACTAGGTCAATGCGAGGGGGTCAGTTTATCTACGTTGAAATTTTACTTGAATTAAAAAATAAAAATAATTTCTGCAGTGTTGGAATGTTACCCAAAAAGAAAAAAGAAATTTTTTTAACACTAAAAGGAGTAAATCAAGCCTGATTCAGTTTTTAAAATTTCCAAATAATCCCTTGACATTAATTAGGAGAGACATTTAGCCCACCAATTTGCTTAACATTTTTAGAATTTGCTGTTACAAGTAGTTGGCTAAATTTGATTTTGAGACACATCAAACACAAATAAAGAACCCACGAGAATAGCGCATATGGCAAAGGACCATAGGTTCATGGCTCATGAATTGGAAGTCCCAAATTCAAGTATCCGTTTCCTTACTATCAAATGCATGGTCTTGGTGGCATGTGCATTACGCGGGGATTAGTTTAGGCATAAATCTCAACAAGAATAGACGTAAGATACCCCTTGTTTGGCTTTTAAAAAAAAAAAAAGAAAGAAAGAAAGAAGGTTGAGTAAAAATCATTTGGTTTAAACTCATTAAATTCCATTACTAATTTTAGATATTTATATACGAGTTGCCTTTCTTGACGACTTGTCCCAAATCAATAGTTTAGGAGTGTATACTCTAAAAGTCCCCTTTTTCCTTCTCCTTCACTTCAGTTCCACGTGATTTTCTTTTTAAAAAGAACCTCCTTTTTTGTCCTACTTCATTTCCCTGTGAAATTTTCTTCTTGAACTTTTCAAACCGAGACGCAATTTGAATCAAAATAACGACTTCTTTGGTAAAGTAGTGTAATTTGGTGAGTTACACTCGTGGACAGCTTGTACTCATTGACTGCGATAACCCGCTCACTCCTATAAACGCGTTTAGCTAGTCAACACGATTATGATCGAACAACTATTTTAAAAAATGGACTGGAGTTAACAAAGGACTGTTTTCACACCCTCATGGCAAGTTGATGATCACATTGGTAGAACCACCCATCAAGCTACGATCAAATTGGTGAAACCATCCATTAAGGACCTAACTAACGTAAATACCTCTCCATATAGTTACTTAATATATACATACATATATTCCTTTTAACACCAAATGCATTTGATGTAATTAAAACTCTTACTTGCAACTTGTATTTTGATAAACTTACTGTTGGATTAAATTTGATTCATATATAGGTCATATATGCCAAAAATCAAGTTGATCCGAGATTAAAAGTTGCTTCATCCATAAATGTGCATAAATGAACGATTGTTATTGCTTAAGAAAGTGTAAGTTTTGGATCAAATAGCAATCAATCTCGAATCAACTTGATTTTTGGCATAAATCGCTTACAACAGAAAATTATCTAATCCAATAGTTGGTTTCAAAAAATACGAGTCACGGGTAAGAATTTTAGAGTGCACTTAATGCAATTTTGCATAAAGTGCTCTTGATATTAAAGGACCATATATATAATTTTGGGTGTTTAAAAAAAAATAGAAAGAAACCCAATCTTGGGAGCAACTATGGCCTAAAAGATATGTATATTTTTTTTTAGAATATGAATATACTTCTTTTATTTTTAATTTTCTTTTCCTTTGTGAATTACATGCAAGAATTGAATCCAATTATCAAGGCTGTTTGAGTGTTAAATTTGAAATTCAAAAATTTAATAAATTTTGCATAATATTAAAGACACAGATCCATCGTCTTGATTAAAAAATTCAAGAAAATGATAGTTATCATCACAAAAAGGTAAAATTCAAAATAGTGGCATTTCATGAATATGTAAGAATTGATCATATAACATAAATTATAGTGATGACTCCTAATTTTTTAAATATTCTAATTCAAGGTTGTATGCGTTAATTTCTACATAGCGAATGAGAAAGACTCGGGCCTATCTCAGAAAATTGGATCGGATCTCTAAGAGCATAGCAAAGCCTGACTTGCAAATCTTACACTGGTGTGGCACTTGTCAAAGAGTCTTCGACAGTCGAATTAGTGAGGGAAGCAGAGAAGTTATATTTTTTTGTGGATAGTACACACCAGGGGCAGATCTAGAAAATTTTCTCACTGGTTGCACCTTTTTCTTTCTTTCTTTCTTTCTTTCCCTTTTTTTTTTTTTTTTTTTTTTTTTTTTTCTTGCTAAGAGTTAGATAAGGAATTGAGAAAGTTGTAGGACCACACATTAGCATGACTGAATAGAAGGGTGAAATAATAAAAACCTAACAAACATGCCATACTTTAAAATGCTTAGGCGACTTTTATAAATGTGGAACTTGCTTATATACTACTCTTAATACTCTCATCATCATCTACCCTATATGGGACAAGGTTTCAACAAGATGAAAAAAGGAGGAAAGACACAAAAACACACATTAAAACAATTGAATAGAGGTGATGAAATATGATATAAGATTGACAAGCATACCATTCTTAAAGAACTCATGCAACTTTTAGAGATGCAAAACCTTACTTATATATTACCCTTAACATAGCCTTGCCTGATGTGGAACAAGGTCCCTCACAATGGTTGCACATAACAATCTATTCACAAATTACACGTTAACTTTATATAATTTACTAAAGTGGTGTACATTAGTAAATTTAACCAAAATTAATCAAAATTAAATTTTTTTTCTTAATGGAGACTAAAGCACTTTAGTAAATTTAAATAAAATTACTTATCCAAATTTCAAAAAAAAAAAAAATAATAATAATTTAAGTGGTTGCACGTGCGCAGCCCCTACACATTACCTCAAATTACGATTGTAAAGTTGTATATATAGCACCTCTGGAGGATTGTTCGAGCCATTAAACCTTAGGTGTACTCCTAGAAGTCATCGTTTCGATTCCTTATAAGCTATCGTTGCTTGTGTGGGTATGAAGGATCTCACATATATGGGCCATTAGGATTCGTTTGGACTCAAACCTCAATAAAAGTAAGGCTTAAAATACCCTAATCGTTAAATAATAATAATAATAATAAGATTGTATATATAGTAGTGGATCAGCTCTAATCCTTGATACATGAGATTCACCAGCTGGCCGGGGTGAAATTAATGAGTTGACTTTAGATTTATCTCTTTCCTTTCTTACATGGCAAGTGTGATATGGTGATTATTTTTCCCATATTGGTCGGGTTTCAATTATCTTTCCTCTGAGGTGTTTCCCACCTACCTAATTGAAGAGGATTCGGCTTCAGCTGATTAATATTTGATATGCTGCCTAGTTGGCCTGGGCCTAATTGGGCCAGTACATCATATGACAAGCTTGGCAGCCAGGTTTTGCTTGAGTTGCTACCTGTGGTGGTGGTGTTGCCGCCAATATCAACCCAATTAGCAATGAGAGTTGCACAAGAATTCCATGCAAATCGATGAAATTTTTTTATTTATTTAGCTCTTTTCAAATGGATTTTGGTATGGCGAACTTACCAACAATTGTTGGCCGTTATTTATAGGACTCTCCGGTGAGCAGGGATTCTCTCTAGTATTGTAAGTATTAGAGTATTGGAAACCAAGGGTGATGGTCTACCAATAAAAGTGTAGAAAATCTGGTAGTCAAATGTGAGTCTCAAGATGGTGACGTGAAGTATATTTGTCCTTTGATGATCGTATTTATACATTGGGCCATTAACCTTTAATAGTACAGAAGTCAGATTATAGTTCAACCGACTTGAAAAAACGTTTACAATTCTCCAACTTTATGAATCCATCTAAATCCCTTTTATCATTGGTTCATAGTCAAGTAAAATTGCCGCAACTGATTTTTCCTTTCTATCTTTTTTACGGATAAATAAATAAATAAATAAAAGGGGAGTGTTTTATGTTAGAAAAAGTCTACCCTACCCACATGGTGGATTCCGCGTGAGTCCCTCAGTCATGAATATTTTGAGTCCAAATCCCCCTTTTTTTGGCCTTTTTCTTTTTGGGTCAGGAAATCTTCTGTCCCCTTTGTCGTTCCCTTTCTCTGTCACCCTATTAAGCTTGTGGCATGTGTCCAAGCCAGCTATTTATTCTTAACGGAATATAGCAGCCGTCTAAACCATCGTTTGAGTTTTTTTTTATTTAAAATAATGAATATATTAAACAATAATAAAATATAAAGGACTTGACATTTTCCAGCCTGATTGTGCAAATCTGAAAGAATTGATCCACCAACACCGGCGATTTAACAATGGCAACCGGTGGGGCTAGTGTATTCCTCGCTTTCCTTCCATTGTTCATCCATCTCTCTGCTCTCTCTATCTTCCCTGTTTCTCTCTAATGTTTCAGATCCAATGTGGGTGTGGGTATTTAATAACGAATATATTAAATAATTATCAAAATAAAACGGAGAGTTTGTGCCGTCGACTGGTCGTTAATTAGGAGGTTGGTTTAATCACGTGGCGGAAGCTTAACATGGTGATAGAAAAAAGGGGTAGGAAAAGGAGACGGAAGATTTGGACTCGAATATTTTTGGGACAGTTACTACAGAATGATGAAGAAAATATTTAGCAGGTTATTAATAATGAAGATGCTCCTGATTTTCTCTTTTTTTTTTTTTTTTTTTTTTTGTGGCAAATAAAAGGTAAATTCATAGCCACTAGAAATTGGCGTATTGACAAGATCCACCCTACCCAAGTGATGGGTTCCAAGTGAGTCCCGCCGGTCGTAAATACTTCTAAGTTCTAACACCGACAAAGAGCTGTGTCACTCAGCTCACCCACCCAAACGGCTAAACAAATGAGGTGGACCCACATCATGTGTCTAACACCCCAGGCTTCTGGTCAGTGGGCTGGAAGACTTCTTGTACTAACAATAATAACTCCAAAGTCCAAACCATAACACATAAATAAGTGAAATAAAATAAAATAAATGGCAAGAAAAGAAAACTTATTTAATGAAACTTTTATAATACTTATTTTGCTCATTAATTAGTTAGGAATAAATTTAAAATGATATATGACTCCTAAGCATCTTATACGTTGGAGCAGGGCCGGCTCTGAGGTCAGGCCACTCAGGCAGTCGCCTAAGGCCCCAAAATTTTGACAAAAAATAAAAACCCCAACTTATTTGTTACCTTTGTAATAAGTCTAAAAAAAAAAAAAAAAAAATTAATAACTAGATGAGAAAAGGTCCTAATCCAGTTTGAGGGCCCCAAATAATTCCTAAGTTTCTAACCCAAGTCTATGTACAATAACCCAAATGTCCAAATAATATACTCAACTCAAGCCCAAAACCTTAAATAAAAAAAAATTATAAAAAAAAAAAAAAAACACATTTAACCCAAAATCAGATCAAATCTAACACCTTTGTCAATTTGCCTCGAGCCTCCAAACTCCAACCTCCTCTCTTTTCCTCTCTTAGTGCTCTCAACCTCTCACAGCCTCCATCCTAATCAAATTAGATCAAAATTCTATTTGGAAAATTAAAAGTATTTGATTACCTTTCAGACAAAGAAATCAAGTACACCAAACGTCTAACCATTCTCTCTTTAATTAATTAATTTTTTCACTTTTTCTTTCCTCTATATATATATATATATATACACACACACACATAAGGGGCACTCTAATATTATTTGGGGGAAATTTATTTTAGAATTAAAGGTCATGGAAGAAGTTTTGCCAACAGATCTAAAAAGCCAATTGAAGTACTAAATTATTTAAAAAAAAAAATGGACAATTGTTTCCCAAATGCTTGGATTACTTATAGAATATTGTTGATCATACCAATCACAGTTGCATTTGGAAAAATAAGTTTTTCAAAGTTAAAGTTAACTAAATCTTACCTTCGTTCCATTATATCACAGGGAAGATTGACCGGATTATCTATATTATCTATCAAACGTGATATGGTAAAAAACGCTTGATTATGCTAACTTAATAAGTGATTTTGTAGCTAAAAATGTAAAAAGAGTAATATTTAAGTGATACTTTACTATAGTTGGTTCATTTCTTTCTAGTATTATAACTTTAAATTTTGTTTTGTTTTGTTTTTTTTTCTTCTTCTTCTTGTATATGTGATTTTTTCTAAATTATAAAAGAAGAAGATAAGATTTTATTTAGTTATAATTCTTATAAAGATTTATTTTTTTATCTTAATTTATATAAGCAAATTTTAGTACTCATATAATTAGGCAAATTTTGTGTATTAGGAAAAAAAAAATTGTTGGATATAAATTTTGTTGTGCGTATAAATATGTATAGAGGGCCCCTTTTTAAGAGTTCGCCTAAGACCCCAAAAAACTCAGGACCGCCCCTGCGTTGGAGTGGTATGTCGAGTACTTCTACGTTGCCTTTGTTTAAGAAGGGCTTTGGGAGGGATGAAAGTAGTGTTACATGTAATGAGGAAGTCCTCAGCTATGTAACAGCCATCGGCTGTACGAAAGGGGTATGGGATGGTGATGTTGCCACAGCTGTTTTGGCAGCCAGGTTGGGCTTGAGCTGATGCTGGCCTTGTTGATGTTGCTGCCAATATCAAACCAAGCAATGTGAGTTGCATAAGAATTTTTCCATGCGAGTCCATGACCCTTTCTTCTTTAGCTTTCGGGAAGGATTTCTGTGCAGTGCGCTTTCAAGATTTGTAAGTCGTTTTGTACATGGGACTGTCCAATGGGCAGAGGTCCTCTCTAGTATTATTAGGGGATTGGGGATGGGAAAAAGGAAAGTCATCTCTAATACTCCCTCCCCTACAAAGATACGCCATTTTTAGCCCTTTTTTTTTTAGTCCCAAAATGTTTGTTTACTTTCAAAAGTCAAATTATAATATTTTTAAAGTTTCTTACTCTACCTTTTGTTATTTCAATACTCCGTATTTACTTTCAAAACAAAATCTAATATAAAATAGGTGAAGGCATTTTTAGAAAGATGAAGTTTAATAAATAACAAGTCAATGCAATGATGGCATTTTCTTAAACTCTGTGTTTTGTTAAATATGACATATCTTTGTGGGACGGAGGGAGTATTAAAATAGGTTTAATAAGTAAAGTTGTAACAATCATAGTAATGAAACGTAGAGGTTGTTTCTAGTACTAAATTAAAAATTCCTAACCCCAACTATCAAAGAGAGAAAAAAAAATGGAAAAAGGAAAAGCAGGAAAAAAAAAAGGCCATTTTCTTTAAATATTACTTTTTTGAAAAATTTATTCCATTTTTTGTATGATTTTCAATTTTATTCCCAATTACCAATAAATCGTAGTTGCTAATCACATTTTTATTAAAATTGTGATTAGCAACCACGATTTTAAGTGTCGTATACATCCGGATTACTTATAAAGATTTGTATACTCAGAGATAAAACGTGGTTGCCAACCACAATTTTATTAAAAACATGGCTAGCAACCACGATTTATCGATCATCCGGAATAAGATCGAAAATCATACAAAAGTTTGAATAAATTTTTTTAAAAGTAATATTTAGAGAAAAGAACCGAAAAAAATAGGCCAACATTTACTAGGTCAATTCGAGGGGGTCAGTTTATCTACAATGAAATTTTACTCAATTGAAAAAAAAAAAAAAAACAAAAGAAAAATTTTCTGCAGTCACGGACTATTGTTTTCCAAAAATAACCTTCCATTATTTTTCTTTGGATCCTGTTTTTTTATTTTTTCCAAATTGTTTTAACACTAAAGAAGTAAATCAAGCCTGATTCAGCTTTTAAAATTTTCAAAAAATCCCCTAGCATTAATTAGGAGAGACATTGGCTCCACTAATTTGCTTTTAACACTTTTAGAATTTGCTGTTACAAGAAGTTGGCTAAATTTGATTTTGAGACACATCAAATAGAAATAAAAAAAACCTAGCACAGATGGAAAAGGACCATGGGTTCATATAACTTATAAGTTAGAGGTTCCAAATTTGAGTATTCGTTTGCTCACTATCAAATGCATAGTCTTGGTGGCATATGTGTCATGAGCGGATTAGTTTAGGCATAAATCTCGGCAAGAGTAGACAAAAGATACCCCTTCTTTGGCTATTAAAAATAAATAAATAAATAAAATGAAACAAATTGGTTGAGTGAAAATCATTTGGTTTAAACTCATAATCAAATTCCATTACTAATTATTGCCAACTCCTCCCAAATAAATAGGTTAGGAGTGTATGTGCGTGTCTATTAGAGGTTTCATTGCAACTACTGTTTCGGTTTTTTTCCATCTCCTTCACTTCAGTTCCACGTGATTTTCTACTTAAAACATTTTGAAATGAACCTCCTTTTTTGTCCTCTACTTCATTTCCGCTGAAAATTTCTTGTTGAACTTTTCAAAGCAAAACGCAATTTGAATAAAAAATAATGACTTGTTTAGTAATTTAGTAGACGCACGAAACGAAACGTAACGCAATTTCATTTTGTAATGTAATTTAATAAGTTACAGTGATGGACAACTTGGATTCATCGACTGCCATAAATTTCTATAAACGCGCTCATTCAATAGGATTATGATTAAACAATTATTTTAAAAATGGGCAGAGTCAACAAAGGACTGTTTTAATTTTACCAATGTACCTTTTTATATTTTAATTTTTATTAATGTGTTACATCATTATTTATTATTGATAAAATTTAATAAAAATTAATCTTATACTACATACGTGATATCATTAATAAACTCATATTATTTAAAATATCCTTAATTAGAAGGTGCACGTGATAAGCGTTATCGACCGACCCCCAAATTACACCAGAAGCAGGGCTCGTGAGATATTTTATAAAAAAGTGCGAAAAATTGACTGGTCAAACCAGTTCACGTAAAATAGGTCCGATTCGAGTGATTTCCCCAATCTAAACTGGTGTACGTACCGAATCAGCCAAAAAAAGGGTCAACGGTCCACCAGTTAGATCCCCTTTCGGTCTGATTCTAATCACTATGCACTAGTGGGTACGGATGCAATGTGGGTTTATTAAGATGATTACGCTCTGGCAGGCAGAGATGCTCTGTCGTATTAGGATGTGTTGACAAAGTCTTTTGCTAACTCAATCCTTTAGGTTAACCTAGTAGGATAGCAGTAAAGAGATAATGGGGTAAAAAATTGAATATGATGGGTTACTGGTTTGAAATCTTACGATTGTAATACAAAATTATTAAAAAAAAAAAAAAAGGTTTCTCTGTCTCCACCTTTTCTTTTTCTTTCTTTTATTTACATCTTTTTGGAATTTATATCCGTACAATTTCATAGTTTTATTGAAACGAGACATATCCATACCCAAGAGTAGGGGTGTTAATGGTTTAGATTTAAACCGATAATTAAATCGAACGAAATTAAATTGGTCGGTTTAGTTTTTTTGTCATTAGATTTGGTTTGAGTTTTAATTTTAAAAAGTGAAATTAAATTGTTTTTTGTTTTCATGTTTAAAAAACCAAATCAAACCGAAAAACTGAAAAAACCAAAAAATATATTTTATAATAAAATTATATATATATATATATATATATATATATATATATATATATTATATATCAAACTTTAGTTTATAAATTTTCTATTCTAATAAGAGCAGAATAGGTAATAGATTGAATATGGTAGTACTGATCTTATTGGAATACAAAACCCACTTAATAGTGAGTACCAATTAAGTGACTAGTGATATTGGCATGTATTAGATTGGAGATTTGAACTTGGATTAATATATGTCAATATGTTTTCATTTTGATATAATGTTTAATGTTTTTTTTAATTGCTAATGTAATGTTTTTATTTAGAATTTGACATGCCTTTTTTTTCATTTTCAATTATTTGTTGATACTTGACAAGTTAAAACTGAAACTGAATCAAATTGAACCAAACTGAAATTTTTTTATTTGGTTTGGTTTGGTGTTTTTATAATATGATTCAGTTTTGATTTTGTAAAAACAAAACCAAAATATAATGATTTGAGTTGAAATCTACCCAAACCGAACCATTAACACCCCTACCCAAAAGCATTCTGGTATTTTCAAAGTCCACTCTACCCAAATGATGGGTTCTAAGTTCTAACACCAACAAAGAGCTGTGCTACTTAGCTCACCTACCTAGACGGCTAAACAAATGAGGTGGAACCACACCATGTGTCTATCACCTCAGGCTTCCGATTAGTGGGCTGGAAGACTCCTTGTCCTTGTACTAACAATTCTAACTCCAAACTATAATACGGAGTACATAAATAAATGAAATAAAAAAATTTAAAAAAAAAACAAAGAAGAAGAAAGAAATAGGCCTTAATGCTTTGTTTGGATCAACTGGTTTGGAGAGAAAAAATAAATGGAGGAGAGGGACATGCTTCCCCTTCTTTTGTGAGTTTTATGAGAGGAAAGAAAATAGATGAAGGGGTTTAAAATCCTTCCAAAACTCACACCTTTTTTTTTTTTTTTTTTTTTTTTTTGGGCAACTGGTAAAAAATGGCAAGAAAGGAAAACTTATTTAATGAAACCTTTACAATACTTATTTTGCTCATTAATTAGTTAGGAATAAATTTAAGGGTAAATATCCAAAATATCCCTCATAAAAAGAATTATATCCAAAAACCGTATAAAATAATTTTTTAAAATGATATTTGACTCCTAAGCATCTTATAATCCTCATTCTGGTAAACCACAATCATTTCTTGATTTTATCTTATCTCTCCTAGCTAATGTTTTCTTTTCTTTTAATTTCTCTCCGAAAATTGTAAAATCACAAATGGAGACTTACTAAGTCAACACCATTAGGTCATTTTATCTACAGTAAAGTTTCCAAGCTAAAGATTAGAGAATATCTTTTTTCCTTTTCCGTTTCTCTTTCGTGGGCTGTTTTTCATTGTCTCCCACAACTTTCATCAAGCCACAAAAGAAGAAGAAAACTTTAATTATTTTGCTTAATTTGGATCTTCTTTATCCTTCTCCATTTTATATAAAGAACCCTAAAACAGTCCCAGAGGCAAAAATAATTTCATTATAAAATGATATGTTTAATCACATGCAAATAAAAATTGGTCTCTATTCTAGAAAAGTGTTTGAAAAAATTTCTTTGAACTTTGGACCACCGTTTGTTACGCTCGTTTTAATGAATTTTGGACGAAATGTATACCCATAGAATGGACTCAATGCGGTAAAAATAATGATATGACATGTCCAAAATTATGTATCCGAAATAATTGAGAATTTGAGAAAGCTCCTAGCAGGAGGTATGTCCAAAATTGGCGTATTGTCGTATTAGGTGGTATCAGTCTACTCAAATTCGGCGCTCCAAACTAAATACATGGCTTGTCTCTACGCTTTGCAGTGGGCAGCAGCCCAAGGTTATGCAACCATTTTTATTGGAACAGACTTAGAAGTACTGGCTCGACAACTGGCAGATAACTTGGATGTTTATGCAGGGATCAAGTAGGGGTGCAACTTGGTTCGGGAATTCCGGGGACCGGACCGTTCCGAGCAATTCGGTCCGGGACGGGATGGGACAAACAGTGTCCGGGACGGGACTCGGGACAAATTTTTAAAAACCGAATTTTTTCGGGACGGGACTCGGTTTAGGGGTGTTCAGTACCGTCCCGTACCGAATTCCCGTACCGAATTCCCGGACCGAGTACCGATTAAATATAATATTATACATATATTTTTATATATATAATATATAATATATAATTATATATTACTAATATATAATTATATATTACTAATATTTTGGTTTTGAATTATGACTTTCTTGAGTATAAATGTATAATTATGTTTGGTTGTAAAATAATGCTAATAGACAAGTGGACTTATTAGTTTATTGTGCTATCACTAGTTCACTACTATGAATGAATGAATGAATTATATTTAATGATTATGTATTTATGATTTTATGTAGCCTATTTTGTGGAAAAGCAGGTATATTTAGCTCATTTTGTGGCTAATCAGGTTGACAATTTTTAATTGGAAGTAGTTATTTTTAATTTTTAATTCAGGGAAAACAAACTGATAAATACCGAGAACCGGACCGTTCCGTCCCGGTATTTTTCGGGACGGGACGGGACGGGACAATAGTAAATTCGGTTCGGTTCCGGTATTGATTTTCAAGTCCCGAATTACTTCGGGACGGGACGGATATACCCCTGTCCCGGACCGTCCCGGACCGAGTTGCACCCCTAGGATCAAGGGCTCTTTTCCCTAAAGGGTAGATTTTTTCAACTCTATTCCGACTTTGGTGTAGTTTTTAACTTAATTCCTAGATAGCGATAAATCGTGGTTGCTAACCACGATTTTAATAAAAATCGTGGTTAGCAACCACGATTTTAGACTGGGTATACAAATCTGTATTTTTAACGCTCTATTAGTATAAAAAAATTTATACGCCAAAATCGTGGGTGCTAAGCACGATTTTGGATTAAAATCATGTGATTACGCAGCGTTTGGGGAAAACCCCTTAAGAGCCTAAACGCCAGATCTGGTTTCAAAACCAGATCTGGACTCTCTCTCCTCCTCTCTACTCCACTCTCTCTCCTCTCCGTTCTCCTCTCTCCACTCTCTCCTCTCCGCCTCTGCTTCTCTCCGTCCCCTTCACCCTCCCGTCTGAGCAACCCCTCCGCCCTCAGCTCCGTTCTTTTCTGCCATCGGTGAAACCCCAAAAATCTGTTACTCCCATCGGCGACGAGCGACTCCCCCATCCACGGCACGGTGCACGGCGACGAGCTTCTTCAACGCCAGTCGGCGACAAGCTTCTTCAACTCCCGTCAACGACGAGATTCTTCAACTCCCGTCGGCGACGAACTTCTTCCCCTTCGGCGACGAGCTCCTCCTCTTCACACTCCCGTCGGCATCTCACTCAAACCACCTCTTGTTGGTGAGTTTAGGGTTTATAATTTTTTTTTCTTTTGGTTGAAATGCAATGCTATGCCGCTGCGGGATTTAGATCTGAAACCCCCAATTTTTTTTTCCCTGCTATTATGGTTTTGTGTGCTGTAACCAAATCAATTTTTTAAAGACACAAATCAATTTTTAAGATCTGACTTCTTTATGCAATATGCTGATAAAATAGGCCAAAAAATGGTGGATGTTTTAATGTTTTATCGAAAATTTGTTACATATTATGTCGGCATCACCTGCTAAAAACAAAGCAAAGTTGAAATTTGAATTAAATCACAATCGTTGTTAAATTAATGAATTGATTAATTCTGTGTTGATGAAAATGAATTTGAGACAATGCTTGTAAAAATCCCCTTTTGAAATATGCAATACATGTTCCCTTTTTTGTATGTATTAAGTGGACAAATCCTGAAAGAGGAAATTTTTTTAAAAATTTTTTTTTTTTAACATATACATTACAAAAGAGTATTGGTGAAGTTAGCTTGCTGTTAGGGAAATGTTTGCTTTTTTTATTTATTTAAAATGTGCAATATATGTTCAAAATTTTGTTTTGCGTCTGGAATGAAAGATCTCATTTTTATATCATATAAATCTTCAATATTTGTAAGGTTTTAATTTTTTTTTTTTTTAGCATATACATTAATCCTTTTATTTATGTCTACAGATAGATGGTTCTAGCTTAAGACAGTCATTGGATTTGATAACCTTTCTGCTATTGACGATTGATTGCCAAAGCATGGAATGAATCCAAAAAAATGATTTTGTCTCAATGATTTTTATTTGATGCATTTTAGTTTAATGTGTACACTAAATATTAATGTAAACCTTACAAAAATAATTTTTGTAAAATTTCTGCATTGATATATTGTTGGTTGCTGAACAAATAGTGAGTAGTTTGATTTTGTACAGGTTTGGTAAGTCGATAATTTGGGATTTCTTGGTTATAGATAGGGTTATGCTTAAATTTCTAAAAAAAATTGGTACTTTGATATATTATTGATTGATGAACGAATAGTGAGTAAGTTCACATTTTTAGAGAAGGCAATTGCATTGCAAACAAATGTGGAAATCTCAGGCTCTGGGCTTCCCATTGGTGGTGGAATGCATCACAAGAGCTTTTCTCATTTTTATTCAGTGATATGTATAACTTTCCTTATTATAGGTTTAAAGCATAATTTGGCTTGTATTCTATCAATTAGATGGTGGCGTAATTATAAGTCACAAATACAAGTTTTCTTTGTTTTTCCATTGTATTCTTTTTTCTTTTTTCTTTTTTTTTTAAAATAATATGTAAGGCCTTGAGCACATGATAATGTTGACGGTCAGGAATGCAAACCTAGTTGGGATTTTTTAACCCTCCCTGATGCTTAAGGACCTTTTCTTAGATATATATAATAAATAAATAAAAATAAAGTGTAGAGTTAGCTGCTAATCATGGTGATAATCTTGTTGATTGTAAATTCCTATTGGTTGGCTAGATTGTAACTGGTTGCTCAGCATGGGGGTCAATTGTTTAAGCAATAATCGTGAATTTAATTGTGGTCAATTGGTTGTATATAACGCAGAGTCCTAATTATTTTTGTTACTGAAAATTATTATCAAACTTTATAGATGTCATTTCTTCACAAAAAGTTGTAAGTACTTATCTTAAGACGGGAAATTTCCAAAGCTAGCGATGGTGTTTTAGCATTCTGTGGGGATTGTTAATGCCCCATAAGTCATTGTTGGAGGAAATTTCACTCCCTGACATTGGTACTAGGTTGCCTTTTCCATCTTAATATCACTTTCTTTCTATGGATTGTAAAAATAACCAAGCAATTTTTATTAATTTATTTATTTTAAATCAGTGGTTTCTAAACTCAAAAGAATCTATGCTCTTGCAAAAAGTTTTCAGAGACTAGACCATTTGCTTTTGTTCAATTTTGTTATTTCAGTTTAATTTTGGCGATATAGCCTTATAGAATACAAAATATTCACTTGTAATTGGGTCAATGAAATTTAGAATATGTGGAAATGCTCATAATTATATTCGTATATTTCCTCTGCTTAATTTTAGGGATATAGTAAAATGTTCATTTGGGGAATGGACGTATTGACAGATTAGATGATGCTTATGTGTAAATGAGGTTATCAGATTAGATGTGAAATTTCTATAAATGTGAATTGTACAGGTTTTTGGATAAGTCGATAACTTGGGATGTCCTATTTACAGCTGGGACCATGCCAGATTTTTTCTAGCATTTTAGAAACTAGTAACGTAGTGGACCAATGAGGTTATGTAGACCCACTGGCAATATATGATGCGTATGTGTAAATTAGGTTATCAGATTAGATGTGAAATTTCTATAAATGTGATTTGTATAGGTTTTTGATCAAGTCAATAACTTGGGATGTCCTGTTTACAGTTGGGACTATACCGGATTTTCCCTACCATTTTAGAATGAGTAGTGCTATGGGTCACTTCATTTATTTTGCTTTGATCGTTAATCTTGGCCTTTCGATGGATGGTGTGATGGGATATTAGTGATGAAGTGAAATAATTCAGTATTTCTTTTTCTCTCTTTTTTTTCCTTTCATTTCCAAAAAATAATTGGCATTGTGTGAGGAATAAAAATGAAGAGCACAAAAAAGGTATTCAAAAACAGTGCACAAAAAAGGTGGGGTAGAAAGCGAAACTCTATACATGCATGCTAAAGGCAAAGGGTTCAATCTCATAAGGAATAAAAAGAGAAACTTCCAGAGATAATTTTCAATTGAAAAACAAGTTGCTAGTTGACAATAACACTTCTCTACTGCTGCTATTGAAGCCTCAATCTCTCCAATTGCAGATGCTATTTCCTAATTGACCACAGGAATGCCAGTGGGGCTAATCACCATATTTATCACCCTTATGATGGACTTCCAAGCCTCTTTTGGTCAAAACGAAGAAGTAAACCAAAAAGCAGGATACCAAACCTGCATTGTTGAGTAATTTTTTCAGACAATTTTCAATTATTTTTCGTAGCCCACTTGGGTCTTCTTTCAGTTCTTGGCCGCTAAGTTTTGTAATCTTCATTGATTGTTAATTACAAAAACCATGTGTAAAATGGGAAAAAAAGGGATCTATATATTTAGCTTTTAATGATAAGAAAAAAAGTGTAAATATTTAACATTCTTTACCACAAGGTGCCTTTTTTTTAAAATTTTTTATGAATAACATTTTTTACCACAAGGAACTTAAGGCAATAGAATACTTTACGCACTAATAAATCAATTCTTTAGTGCAAGGCCCAGGATCAAGCAAAAAGGAGAAGAAATAAAGAGTTTGAAAAAAGGAACAAAAAAAAAGAAAGATGTTTGAAAAATAGTGAACAATAAACTTGGCCACTCACCGCATTATGTAGCAACTTACCATTTAGTGGACAACTTTACTATTTGAAGTGATCAATTTACTATTTCAGGTGGCCCACTTATCATTTGAACTGACCAATTTACTATTTCAAGTGACCTTATGGGTATGGTATCCAATTTTTGGTTAGGGTACCATAGAATTGACCATTTATATATATATAAGAATGGCTATAAACATCTTCGTAAATGACTACTAACTTAACTCCAAATGACTAGTAGTTGGATGTGAATAATTCAAACTTAAATTAAATTACTACTAACTTAACTACGAATGACTAGTAATAATTGGATGTAAAATAATTGAAACTTAAATTAAATGACTACTAACTTAACCATGAATGACTAGTAATAATTGGATGTAAACAATTCACACTTAAAAGTCAAACAATGCCCATAAAGTGCCGTGAAGTGTGAAAGGTGGAGTGGGCGTGCAGCACATAAAGTCGTGCTTGGTAAGCACGATTCTTCCTAAAATCGTGGCTGCTAACCACGCTTTTTAAAAGTCGTGGTTAGCAACCACGATTTTAGTTCTAAAATTTTTCCAGTTTTTTTTAATTTTTTAAACACTTAACCATCATAATCGCAAATCGTAAATACAGCTTTTAATCGAAAATCGTGCTTAGCATCCACGATTTTAGGGTATAAATTTTTTATACTAATACAAGAGTTACGAATACGGAATTATATACCCAACATAAAATCGTGCTTGCTAACCACGATTTTGTTAAAATCGTGCTTAGCAAGCACGATTTATCGCAGTGTAGGAATTAAGTTAAAATCTACACCCAAGTCGGAATAAAGTGTAAAAAACCTACCTTTTTGGGAAAAGAGCCAGGGATCAAGGCTGTTTTTTTGGAACTTTGTTATTTTATTAAAAAGTTTAGGATTTGCAAGGTTTGTAAAGTTTCTCGGGAGGAGGTCCAAGCAGCTCATAATCAATGCAAGCGTGCCATCGTGACTCGTTAAATCCCTCGCTGAAGATAATAAAGGAGTTGACGTCTTACACAAGTCATGCGAACAAGACTAACTACAAGCCATGTGGACAAAAATTCTAATTTATAAGTGAGGCCAAAATTTCATTAAGTAGGGTTGCAGGTGGTCCCAGCGAGCTACAAAGTCACCTTCCCTAGTGTTTACCGCAATTTACAAAAAATTCATTGTATTGCCACAAGCTCTCTTCTTTTTGGCTTATCAAAAAAAAAAAAAAGAAGCTCTCTTCTTTTTTAAGCTCCCTGAAAAGCCTAACCAACCAAAACCTAAGATAACCAGCCCACAGCATCCTGAGCTCCTGCGTGGCTTCATCAATAGCAATCCGGTTAGCACCTGCGCAGTGTTTCTGTTAGTATTAAAAATTTTACATACCTTATAGGCTCATAGCATGCTTCCAATGACGATAATTAACGACGACCCAAAAAAAATTTAAAAATCGGATTCCCGCTAGTGGGTTTGGATATCTGAAAAAGTATGGACTATAAAAAGTATGGACTGTCTTGTGCACATACCCATGGAAGTACAAAAGGCCCAAGTCCTTTAAAACGTATGAAATCATTCGCTTTGGATCTCTTGAATCAGAGCCTTAAACACCTCTATTTTTACAAGGATCCGACTTCATAGGGTCCAAAATTTTCAATATACAATGCTTGCTTTGAAAGCTTGAGGGTCTGCTTGAGAATTTTAAAAATTGGATTGTACTAGGTCCACTCCCTACTTATTATTTGGTTTTTAAATAAATTAACTCATAATTGGTTTAAATTTTTTTTAAAAAAAAAACTATATTTATGTTTTGTTTACGGCAAAAAGCTGAATAAATAAGTAGAAAAGTAGCCCTTGAGATTCTCCAATTTGACCGGCCAAAAGATTTTTCTGAACTATGATGTCCGTAGCGAGTGTGTTAAAAAATTTCAGTTTATTTATTGCGATCCAAATTTCCCACGAATTGTCAGCAATCATTTGAAAAAATTTAAGTGTATGTAATCCGAGATAGGATGATGGGGCTTCAGCCAACCTAAATCATCCACTCCACGATATATGGAACACCTTGACTTTGATCATCCGATCTCAAACCCAAAGGGCTACAAAACCAAACCGCCTTAGTAAATAGGACAATGAAGGTGTTACAACCCAAGGGAGAAGATAACAAAATAGACAAATGGTAAGCAATTCCCGCGGAAACGTTCTCTTATTGAAATAAAATATGCATATAGCAGAAGACAAAATGATACTACAAACTTTAGCTTAAATTGAAAATACTCTCCTACCTACATGGAATGAAAGACGACGACAGTTCTTATAATTATGTTAGCCAACTATTCAACAATTCCTCAATTAAAGCCCCTGTGATCAACCTACTACTCAATTCCCCAAATACATCCCTGTGATCAAGCCACTCCCCAATTCCTCAATTAAAGCCCCTGTGATCAACCTACTACTCAATTCCCCAAATACACCCCTGTGATCAAGCCACTCCCCAATTCCTCAATTCTAGCTCATGTGATTAAGCTGCTCCAACAATTTCTCCCCATCAATCCTCCGTAACAGCCCCTATAATTAATGTACTCCTTGGGCACATGTGGACACAAATCAGGAGGAGGAACAAATAAGAAGTTGATTCTGTTAGAGTTTATTCACCGGTGGAAATATAGTTCTAATCAGGGATTCATTCCATGAGTGAGAGTCTGGACTAAATATAGTTTAAATTTGGATGGTTGGTGTAAATTCATTTTGTGACTAGATGTATTTCTTACTCTCAAGGAAATGGAAGATGCTAGGTTCAACAATTTTTACTCTCAACGAGCCAGCCATCAGCTTTGACATTTTTGCCCGGGTCTTCACTTGGGTATTGAAACGTTTACATTGCTTTAGTGTGCCTTCGCCTTGCTTGAGATGAATTGGGCGAATGTAAGAGACTAGTTGGATATATATTACCACAAATTTTTTTTTAAAAATTTTTTTAATTTCCTTTTGTTGATGGTGCTGAATTGGTGGCGTTTGGAATTCTGAAGGGCTTTCATCTAGGACGGATTCAAAAGCTTATGCTCTGTTTGGCTACTGAGAAAAATTAGGAAACAGATAAAAAAAAAGAAAGTGATTTTGTGATCGGCTGCTTAGAAAATTTACAAAAAGAGAAAAATTTTAAAAACTGTGAATTTAGACCATTGCTATTGTGATGGGTCACTTCGCCAGTGATTGCGGGACAATTTCCTACAAAACACCCTGCGGGATACTCCCACTGAGTTGACCATGGGTTTGGGTCACGACCCAATGACCCATATTTTTAACAGCTATTTTCATATATTGGGACGAGCAGTTCCCAAAACGACTGTAAAATTTTAAAATTTTAGTTTCATTTAATTTCTTCAGTTCTCTCAGAAACCAACCAGAGGGTTAGGTGAATCTGTTATGCTTCCAAAACAATTATAAATTAAATTTTGAATTACTTTGTTTGTGTTTGGTAGGGTTAGGAAAAGGATAAATTGAAGAAGTCGACGGTGGCGGGTAACAAATCAAGGAAGAATATAGAGACGACGTTGCCGGAGTGGGGCCGATGGCTGCCATTGAAGAAGAGGAGAAGAAATTTAAAAGAGAAAATCTGTAATTGAAGGGAAGAGATGAAGTGGAAAAAGAAGAAGGGAGGAAGAGATCTTCACAAACTCACCAATGAAAGCTCAGATACCATAATAGAATTTTAGAAACACAAGAGTTTTGTGGAACTCACTGAAAGTGGTGAGTTCATTAAAGACCTCCTCTTGATATAGAGTTATTCAGTACAATGAGTATAAGGATGGTTTACAATATAAGGAAAACAATAAAAACATAATTAATACAAATTACAGAATATATGCAAAGGTATAGGTCAGCTCTAGCATTTCATGGAGATTGCCAATCACCCATCTAGCTATCACTCCGGTCAACTCTAGCTGATTTCATGGAGAATCCAAATCACCAGCTGTCTCCAGCTGTACTCTGTTTATATCAGCCCTGTTTTCTTACATATGTGAATCAATAGATTTGCATAGATTGAAATCTGGTGGATTTGTAGGTGCAATAGAGTTTATATTCCTCACATGCCCTGCCCAGCGGCAATGATTTTGAAAATCATGGTGCAGCAGTACTTTCGTCCTTTGGAGAGCACCTTCATGGACCAAAGGAGGATTCTTGGAGAATCTTGACAAAGTCTAGTCCACTTTCTCTTCCCCCCACTGAAGAGATTATACCCAACACAAGGATTCCTTTGGCTATCAGAGATTCTATCTTCAATAGAATTGGGTCGTTTGAGTTGCCAGCAGAATCGACAATAGAATATATGGTAGAGAGAAGGCATCAAACTTTCATTCCCCAAAGGCACGGAGAAAGGGAATAGCTGAGCCTTTGCAACTCAACAGTAGTACAATAGGATTACTTCGAAGCCTCAAAGGTATCAGCACTCTCAGGCTGTAGATGATGTTTACTAGCACCAAGATTTCAAAAATATATGAAGCATCTAACAACAGAAAAGTATGCTTTAGAACTATATGAAGCATTTTTTGATGTATCTACTCCATATTTTTTCGACTTCCTATGTGATGATGCGGGGGGTTACAGACTTACAGGATTGTACATCACAGTGCCTTGTTGAGGAAAAGCAGCTTGCGGGGATCTAATAAATACTCCTACTAACTGTTTTATTCAGGAGTTTTGAGATGACACTGGGGGTAAAGACAATAGTTTTGTTGGCAATCCTCTAATAGGGAAGCTCAGCAGAGTTCAATGTCTCAGCTTCATGTGTATATGCGCACAATAAGCATAGGTTACCATCTTAGCAAAAAAATAAACATACAAATTGCATAGGTTACCACAAAAGACTTTTCAGACTGTTTGGATAAGGAATTTGGAAGAAAAAAACACCGAGGAATATTTTGGTCTATATTTTTCATGCATTTTCAAGTTATTTTCATATAATTTAGCTAGTGAGCTATGTTTTGAGTATTTTTGGAGAAAGCCTTAAATGCATACAAGTTTCCTTGGAAGATCGTTGTATCTTGTGAGTAGAGTGTACATCATTCAATCCATTGTAACAGAGGACGTTTCTTCTCTGAGGAGAGCATCTTCTAGTGTGCCTCATTGCATAATATAAGATATTTCTAAAGTTTAGTTTCTGATTATTGCCATGTTAACTAAATAAATGGAGATTCCTGACATTATTTCCAAAATATATCACCCAACTGGGTACAAAAAGACTAGCAGTAGTTGATTATTATAATTTTATGGAATAGGTTGATATAAATTTTGTTAATTTTTAGCTTTTATGCGTTCTAATGATGTAGACAAGGAGGAAGGTGTTGTGTTACTGCAAGAAATCACTGAAAGTGCCAAGACATAGCTTGACCATTCAAACCACAACTAATTTATACTTGCCATCTGTATATAAACAAAAGGACTAACAAAAATTTGCATTAACTACTAATAAGATAACAATATGATATACTTAGGCAGCATGATGCCATGAACAAGAGATATTAAACCAGAAAATTAAGGAGGCTATTGCCACCACAAAAATTCCTAAGCACCCTTCACTAACTTTAAAATTTAATTTTCAAGGTCTTATGAAAATATAAAAAGTTTTCATGAAAATTGGCCACTTTAACCGTTAGAAAACATCATTTTGAACAATTTTGTAGAAGAAAGTTTTTTCAAAATATGTCATTTAAGTAGATTTTTTGGCCATTTACAGTCTTTTTTTCATTTTTACAAAAATTTTCATGAAAAAGTCAAAAAATCAACTTAAATGACTGATTTTGAAAAAAATTTCTTCTAGAAAGTTGTTCAAAATAATGTTTTCTAATGAACTATACATCCAGTGAAGACCTTTAATTTTATATTCTTCATAAAACTTTGAAAAGTTTAAAATACGTGAGAAGAGCTTAGGAATTTTTTGTGGTGGCAATAGCCCTTGAAAAGTAATTACAAGAACGCTTCTTAAAAACTTTTAAATTAACACAAATTACAGTGCACCAGCTCATTAAGATGCATCCTTCACACAAGCAAACCCACCCACACATACTTAAACCTCCCCCCCCCCCCCCCCCCCCCCAAAAAAAAAAAAAAACCCACCCAACCACACATACATACACAAAAGGCCACAACACACCCAAAACAATCATCGCCCAAGCAACAACGTCTCAGCCTACATGATAAGGTGATCTAATCTAATCTTAGATCAACTTAATTTTTGGCATGTAACGCCTACATGATAAGGTGATCTAATCTAACGGTTAAATTCGCAAAATACAAATCATTATGGAAAGTTTTGGACTACACCTAATAATAACCAATATCAGGTGCACCTGAAAATAAAAGGACTATATATATATATATATATATATATATATATAGGAAGATGATCAGGTAAGCACGTGTTGATATAATTTAGGGCAAACTATATATTAGTGTCACTAACTTTACCCCAAATTTCAATGTGGTGTATAAACTTTTAATTTGTCCTATTTAGTGCACTAACTATACATTAGTGTTTCAATGTGGGTAAACAAGGGACGACCGTTTAGTTTACTAACGGAGACCTCACGTGGCGCTGACGTGGCGATCCACGTAGCGCTGACGTGGCGTCCCTGGTGGAGTCTCCCCAGGAGAAATTACATATCAGTGTCACTAACTTTACCCCAAATTTCAATGTAGTGCATAAACTTTTAATTTGTCCAATTTAATGCACTAACTATACATTAGTGTTTCAATGTGGGTAAACATGGGACGACCATTTACTTCACTAATGGGGACCTCATGTGCCCTCACGTGGTGGCCCATCTTGCACTGATGTGGCATCCCTGGTGGAGTCTCCCCATTTTTTCCCACCATTTGCATCTCACGTGCGCAGCATCTAAGAGATTACTTACATTGATAACCCCTTATGATCTAGGGCTTTTGACCCAAGAGTGAGAATGGTGGTGGGAGTGGGGGACGTAAGGAGCTATTTTGCTTCCACATCGACTGCAAACTGATCTGAAGAATGGTAAAGATTATCTTCGGGAATGGTGGTAGGGGTGGGGGACGACGCGTGGGTTTGGGGAGGGGAGAGAATAGAGAAAGGATAGAAGGTGGAATTAGGGTTAGGGAGAAGAGGAGAGGGAAAACTCTATTTCTTTGAGGAAGTCGTTAATGTGGCAATAAGGGTGGAGAAGAATGGGGGAAGAGGGAGACTCTCATATCACATAAGTGGCACCAGTGTGTCTGTCTTTCCATGGTGGCAATAGTGGTGGTGGTGGCAGTAGTGGAAGACATGGTGAATATCTTCCTACTTTCAATAGTAGCTAGCCTTTCTTCTCTTCAGATAGAAGGGATTGTAATTACGTATGTTGGGAAAGGGAAAAGGGAAATGGAAAATGGAAAATGGAAATGGGAGGGAAGGTGGGGTTTCCTATGCTCTATCATTTCTGACTATGAATGGGTTCGTCGAAACAGCTTTGATGGAGACTCCACCAGGGATGCCACATCGATAGCAGATGGGCTACCACGTAAGCGCACATAAGGCCCTCGTTAGTGAATTAAACAGTCGTCCCATGTTTATCCACATTGAAATATTAATGTATAGTTAGTGCATTAAATTGGACAAATTAAAAGTT
Organism: Liquidambar formosana; assembly: GCA_039720395.1. Lineage (NCBI taxonomy): Eukaryota > Viridiplantae > Streptophyta > Magnoliopsida > Saxifragales > Altingiaceae > Liquidambar > Liquidambar formosana. The sequence continues at coordinate 34,453,443 of CM077825.1, forward strand.
TATGCACCACATTGAAATTTGGGGTAAAGTTAGTGACACTAATATGTAATTTCTTTTAGGGAGACTCCACCAGGGATGCCACGTCAGCGCCATGTGGATCGCCACGTCAGCGCCACGTGAGGTCTCCGTTAGTAAACTAAACGGCCGTCCCTTGTTTACCCACATTGAAACACTAATGTATAGTTAGTGCACTAAATTAGACAAATTAAAAGTTTATACGCCACATTGAAATTTGGGGTAAAGTTAGTGACACTAATATGTAGTTTGCCCTATAATTTATGTCAACACCCGTATTGGGAGTTGTACCTTGTGCATTAGTGGGTTATGAGGTACATTGAACCAATGCAAGGAGTACAACCCTCTATGTATGATGTTGATATAAGTTATATCAACACGTGCTGATAGGATCATAACCGTATATATACATATATATATATATATATATATATATATATATATACTAGTTGATGCACACGTGCGTTGCACATGACAATATTTGCGTTGTAAAAAATAATTTTTAAATCAAATTTAAATTTCTATACTTACTCATTGTTTATCTCCAGTACAATTCTAATTCATATAACTACCACACTTTTTACAATCATGTAACAATTTTTTCTTCTAGATAGAATTCCTCAAATTTTAGTTTTCACACATTGCGCCTTTTATCCTTCTCCCACTATAACTCAAATTTGTAAATTGTGATTTTTTTCACTTACAAAACAATTTTTTTTTTCTTTTCCTGTTTGGGTAGAATAATATTTATTTTAATTTTGCTTATTTTTTATTCCAATAAGATCGAGATGCAATATTGAAACTAACATCGAGATGAACTTAAGCAAAAAAAAAAAAAAAAAAAGAAAAAAAAGAAAAGAAAAAGAGGTTTAAAAGACGGCTTTACAACTATAAGGAGATTCATAAACTTGCATAACGTTTCATGTGCCTATATATATTATAAGATATAACACAAAGACTTGAAAAACCTTTGTTAAAACAATGAAGCTTTCTAAGAATATGGAGAAAATAATAAATAAATAAAAAACCGGCCACCAAATTAAAATTTGTGTGCACCTTTGATAATCCAATTTTAAGCACGCCCATGATTACTGAATTAAGAGAATGATAAAAATCAAGATGCACTTACAATTCATTGATCTGGAAGATAAAAAACCACTATGCAATTGGTATGCTATAACAGATTTCAAAAAACAAAATTACTAACTGTAATTGATCCTATAAATTATATATATAAAAAAAAAATAGTGAAATTTATAGGGAACAATAACTTATAACCATGACAATGACAATTTCTTACAAACATATTTTGTTCAACAAATCACTAAAAAAAATACCTAAAATATTATATAAAATATAAAAATTGTAACGTACAAAAAATAAAGCAAATTAATCTCTTACGAAGGGAGTTTTAATCTCCAAGATTATATTACAAACATATTGAGCATATCAAAACGAAGAATCTATAAAAGAAAAAAAATTGGTACCTTTTTATGACGGGTTTTTGAGTCTGTAAAGAGAGAAAAAGAGAAAGATTAAATACTCAATTTATAAGAGAAAAGATAAAAGAATTAATGTCGAGCTGATGAACCGGTTGATGGTTGTTTATACATAGATCGCATCAACCACGTCAGATCGATGATAAGCTGCCACGTGACCTTCCAATCCAATGGAAGGTCGCCACATGGCCTGATGTCGCACTTAACACGTGCCCACTACTCTAGTGATGTGGCCTCATTCCTAATATTCTAAGGCACCATATCTCACATACCTCTCAGAAGGTCGCCGATCTCGCCTTATGAGGTCACCGACATTGTTTATTGCCTTTACTTCGCCTTGCGATGGTACCAAGGTCGACTCCGATATCGCCATCTTAAGTCGCTATCAGCCTATGGCATATCTCACCCATCTCTGGATAGTTACCCCCCTTGTCGGAGATGCCCTTCTCCGGAAGGATGCTTAACTCGCCATCTTAAGTCGCTATTAGCCTATGGCATAGCTCGCCAACCATAAGTCGCCAGTGGCCTTCGGCATAGCTCTTGCTTAGTGCCTTCTTCGGCCTAAGTACCCTCGGTGAGTACGTCACAGCTCATCGAGGCTGCCCATCTCTGGATGGATGCCTCCTTTGACGAGTTGCCCGAGCTATCTCGGGGTGGGTCCTCGTGCCCCCTTCGGGTCGAATGCCTGCTGCATCGCGCAGCGGGAGCCAAGTTGTCGGCCTGACAAGGTCCATTTGGAGTGCCATAGTGGCACTACACCCTGGCGCCATGCCTGCTCAGGTCGGGCAGTACCTGGGGAGCTCAATCTTGAGCTTGGTGTTTGGGCAAGGTCGTTGACCTTGACCCGGGTTCTCATTGGGATGGTTGGAGGATCTTGGTTTGGTGGCTAGAGAGAAGGTTCTCTAAGGTACGGGTCGCTCCCATGGCATTTGGGAATTAGCGAACCTGCCTTAGTCAGTCTGATGGCAGTTGAGGGAACGCGACCGGTCACATCACCGCCTGACACGGCATGGTCGCCTGGCCTGACACGGTATGGGCAACCATGCACACGGCACCACCGCAACAGGCCTATTATGAGCCTAAGCCTACTGCCCCCATTACCCTACCTACCCACCTACCCTACTCACCCTACTAGGTTATCCTAGACTCCACCACTATAAAAGGCCATCTTTGCCCCCATTCTCAGGGGGACCAAGAGAAGGATAAGGGGACGAAACCAAGTGAAACCTAATGAGCCAACACACCAACTCGGCGACCCACCATTAAGGCCTTCTACCCCAACATTCTAATACTCCACCATAACCAACATCCACTATCCAACACCACCACTATTATCAATACCATCCAACATACCACTATACCATCGCAACATCCAAAACCCCACAACGGGATCGGATCACCACCAAGGAAGGAAGGCGGGTCGACCCCACTTCCTTACCTTTTCTCAAAATATATCTCCAAGGTTCTATTGGACTAGAATCTTCCGGCTGCAATTATGCCTCAAGGTCGTGGACCTCACTGCCCTCTCATTTCCCTCACACTGCTATCAGGCTGCTTCTCTCTCTCCTCCGACTTGGTCGCTCCAACCATCCCCTCACTTTACACAGTTAAGGACGAAGTTCCTCTCTGGAGAACCTCCTATTATCAACAGTCTTCCACCGTGTCGACCCACCAACGATCCCTCTCAAGGGGTCCTATGTCGATGACCCCCCTTGGGGTGGCCCACTATGATTCCAACAACTATCTAGCCACTTCGCATAGCCAACCTCCATGGACTACGACCCATGTGGGCCCCATTGACTCCACGTCGATATTTCCCCACGAACAATGGTTACTCAATAAGCATTATAAAACTAAACATGTTGGTATTTAATTCTAAAATTTTGAATGCTAACTATCTATGCATAAGCCCACCCAATACAAAGTCAAGGAATAGAAAAGAAAAACCTCTATATAATAAATAATAAATACTATAAAAGACAACTACAAAAAATAAGGATAATTCTCAAAATTTGCTCATAGTTTTGATTTAGAATGCATGCGCCCAGCACAACAGAGCAAAAACAAGATAATCATATGCAATACTATAATAGGTAATAAAATGTATAAAATCTAGAGAAGTTTGGAGATGTACAACCCTAGTGGTTATTATGATTGGAATAATGGGATTACATCACTGCACGCCCTTTTTTTTTTTTAAAAGACTTTCCACCATTAATGTCATCCGCATATCTCGTTTCAATTCTCTATGTAATTCTTTGATTCACAAGGCACTGTACAATTCTCTAGAGATCGACACCTATTTTTTTTTCTAGATTTTTCTTGAAGACCCCAATTCTTAAATTTTGAATTACGCCATCTCCAGCGATGCATACGCAAGAAAAGTAACAGGTACTAACCCCTCACTATATACTATTCACAAATTATGTAATCCGAAGGTAACTTCATCAACAATATGCAGACCACGCTTGCTCAGTGCAATATTTTGGCATGACAAGAAGGAAATTTATTTACTTGTTCATTTTAGGTGGGTTTTTTCTTCTTTTTTCTTGGTGGGGGGGAGGGGGGGTGTTGGTTTGAGTGAGGGTTGGGACAAATTATGCATTCTATATTTTATATTGGTTGTATATTAATATTAGGTCTCTAAATATATGCCAACGTGTTTTCCAAAGAATTTTTTATAAACATGTATAGCAAAGAATTATGAATAATCTAGATATTATAATTAATGAATAATAGTAATATTGTCATTTTTTTAAGATACAGACTTTTATAGGTAGTATAGATATACGAATTATAGTTTCCGTTTCCTTAGAATTCCTATTTGGGTTTGGTTTTATTTAATTATTATACGAATTATAATTTCCTTATAATTCTTATTAAGGTATGTGTTTTATATTGCTATATTTCCTATATATATGCAGAAGGGCAGTTGTATAGTTTCCTTAAAATTCTTACGAAGGTATGTGCTTTATATTGCTATATTTCCTATATATGCAGAAGGGTAGTTGTGTATTTAAAAATTAAAATAAAGGTATATTAGTCAATCAAAAGTTTTTCTCACATTCATCTTTTTATAGGTGGTATAGATATAGATATAGATATAGATATAGATATATGCTGTTTTTCTTTCATTTCGTTGAAAAATTCTCTCTTATGCTCTATATGCATAATTGTCAGCAAATGGAAAGGGATGAGGGTGAAAAGAAGTAGAATCTCGAAGTGGAAAATCTGAGTTGAATATTCATGGTGAAAACGTGCACCCTAAAAATGATCTTATGTGTAGCTCAACCAATCCGATAGTAGATATGATGATTGATGTGGCATGTTTTAAGGTACCTATGTGTAATAATTGAAAATTTGAGAAAGCTCTTAGCAGGAGGGATGAGGGCACTATTATAGTTGACTGATTCACCATCACTGTTGACAGATTTATTCTTCAGCTTTTTCTACATTTTAGGTTGCGTAGACAGTGCCATTACTTGATATCAAGACTCAAAAAAATGATCTTATGTCTCAACCAATCCAATGGTAAATATGATGAATGTGGCATGTTTTAAGGTACCTATATGTAATAATTGAGAATTTGAGACAGCTCTTAGCACGAGGGATGAGGGCACTATTATAGATGACTGATTCATTTTATAGCATATAAAGGATTAAAGGGAGTCTAAGTTCAATGAATTGTTCAAGACTAACCACAAGCCATGTGAACAAAATTTCTACTCTATAAGCTAGGCCAAAATTCCATTAGTAGGGTTGTAGGAGGTCCCAGCAGGCTTACATAGTGACCTTCCCTAGTCGTTACCGCAATTTGCAAGAAATTCATTGAATTGCCACAAGCTCTTTTTTCTATGTTAAAAGCCCAAAAAACATATTCACAAGAACAACCAAGGTACTCGCTTCATCTCACTTTATTTTATTACAATTTTTAATTTATATAGGAAATTCTAAAATATTTGTTAGTCAAAATAATATATATATATATATATATATATATATATATATTTTACTTTTCCAATGTGCCCTTATTTCCTATATTTAAAATTATAATTGCTCTAATCATAACACAACATAAAATGAGAGGGTAAAATTGAAAAGTTAAAATTAGTAAGTCAAGTAACCAACTCCCCAAGGACGAGTAACACTCAACTTTCCTTCCACTTTTTTCCTACTTTTGGAAAGAAAGACTGTGACGGGCTGAAGGAAAGTTTTTCCCTCCACTTTTCCTTCCTAACCAAACAAAGGGAAAACTCTCCTTTTATTTTTTTTATCCTTTCCTTTCCTTCTTTCTGCTTTTCCTCTCTACCACACCAAGCTCTAGGAAACTACAGGCAATGAGGTTTCTTGTAAATTACAATGAAGACTAAAGGAAGATGACTTTAGCACGTTAAGCTGCAATTCCAACTGGTCGGGTTGCAGCAAGTTCACTGCCGGCTACAAAAGTCATCTTCCTTTAGTCGATCTTTAGCATAATTTACAAGAAACTTCATTGCTAATACTTTCATTTTTACAAATTAAAAGATTGTAAATCACCTAAAACTTCATTTAAATAATAAATTTTGGAAGAAAAAAAAAATCTAAAAAGTTGTTCAAAATAATGTTTTATAGTGAACAACATAACCAGTTTTCATAAAAATCATTTATATTTTTCATAAAACCTTAGAAATTTAAAATAAGTAAGGGTGCAAAAAAAAATAATAATAAATAAATAAAAATTGAGGGGTGACAATAACCACTCCTAATGTTTATCCTCCACTAAACAACATGCTGAACACTATTCAATTACATAAAAATTAGCAACATTTTGACTGTACTGTACATGAATTCAAACACTCTGATCAGCTGCCCTTTACTTCAAATTTTCGATCATTGGTGGCCAGTTAGGCAAGAACAATATATATTCCTCCTAAAATACTGTGACTTCAAACTCGCTCTTTCATCTTCTTCTCTCCGGCTGTCCCTGTGCATGAGAGAGAGAGGTAAGTCATCAACCTTTTTTTTTTTTTTTTTTTTATAAAAAAAATTAAGGGTTTCCAGGGGCAACATTGTTACAGTTACCCTTCAACTGTACGTATCAATCTTCCAAAGGACCCCAAAATATACAGTGAGCCATTCCACTACACTGGAGATCGATTGTGATTTTCCTCCCCAGGGAGGAATCTGCGATTGATCAAATCAAACTCAAATTTCAAATGCCGTGTTTTTGAGAATCAGTGCCAACAATTTTTTTTTTTATATTTTATTTTTTTGATATTAGGAAGTTTTGAGACACCTAGGCACATGTAATTTTCTTATCTCATAGGTACCAAGCAATTATAGGATATAAGTTTATAGGGATGGTCCTGAGGGGGAATAATGAGAGTTGAACCTAAAACTTTTTGATTGATAGGAAACCAAAACCCGCTCAGTCCAAGTCTCAAGTTTGCCAACATTTTTTTATATGATGTGGAGAGTGCAAGACCCTACAACGTATTTTGGACTAGACCCGCCCTTGTGCCTTAAGAATAATTTTCATTCTTAGCTTTTTGATTAACAGATGAAAAATGAGTGAAATGAATTATGGACATTTTTTTTAGATATACAAACTCACGCCATTTATATATATTGACCTCTTCGATCCTTTTTGTCTCATTCTTTTTTTTCTTTTTTTGTTTTTGGATATCAAGAGGTTCTGAAATGTTTACGCACCCGATCAATTCCAACTAATCTTCTTGGGCACATGTGGTCCTCTAATCCCAGATGCACCAACCAATTACAAAAATAAATAAATAAATTATGAGGGTGGCCTTGAAGAGGAGTGGATAGAGTTGAATCCAATATCTCGAGGCAAAAGGCCCCAAGGCCACATCCACCCCTCAAGTGTTTGTTTGTTTGTTTTTTTTTTCCTTATGTTGTTACATTGATATTGTGGTTTTGGTTGCATGCTTTGGTCTCCAAATAATAAATAAGTAAACCCGGCCTATCGGTCACACAGTCACCACTCACCATTGAGATTGAGACTTCAGCTATTTTAATATTGTTCCTCACAAGACATGTTCACTTCTTTTGGGGGTAAATTCTCTTTTCCTTTTTTTTTTTTCCTTTTTTCTCGCCATCACTCTGTAGGATATCACAATAGGACTTTTTTTTTTATACATTATTCAACAATAAGATCATTCATTCTTGCTACCTGATTAAGCATATAATATCGTTATCTAGATAACGATATTATATGCTTAATCAGGTAGCAAGAATGAATGATATTACATAAAGAAATTACAAGGTGATTGATTCTTAACAAAGCTTAAATTAAAACGAGAGAGAGAGATGCACCACACCCAAAGTAATCATCGCCTCATCATCAAATGCCAATTTGGCTTGCATGCTTATGCTATCAAACCCTAACAAGCTACTAGTAGCACCACCATAAGGGTTTGATAGTTCACCAATTAAGTAACAACTCAGTCTCTTTTGAATTTTTCTCAACTTCTAAACGTTGATGCTTCTCCATCGCTCTCAATCCCTCTAATTCCATTGCTACTTCCTTTATCATAGGTCTTTCCTCCCCTCTTAATCTTAAGCAGCTTTTTGCTAACAAAGCTACTTCCTTAAGCTGCTCAACATTTCCTTCATTTAGTACTTGATTGTCAAGAACTTCAAGGAAGCGATTATCTTGTATTGAAGAAATAAAATACATAGCAAAATTTTTCTCTTTTTAAGGTCTCTCAAAAGAAAGTGCCGTCTTTCCAATTAGTAACTCCACAAGGACAACCCCAAAACTATAAACCTCACTCTTTTCAGTCAATTGGCTTGTATGGAAGTATTCAGGGTCTAAGTATCTAAGTGTCCCTTGCAGCAATGTGTTTAATTGAGATTTATCTATAGGAACCAGCTTCGAGGCTCCAAAATAAGATATTTTTGATATGTAATTATCATCCAAAAGTATGTTAGCGGTCTTAACATCTCTATGAATTATTGGAGTAGAAGCTGTAGAGTGCAAATACGAAAGGGTTCCCGTAGTTTCTGTTGCTATCCTTAATCTAGTTTCCCATGAAATTGAAGATGCATAGCCTACATTGTGAATATGATCAAAGAGGGTACCATTGGTCACATGCAAATTCATAGACTAATAAGGGAACTTGAGTTTCTAAACAACATCCCAACAGTTTTACCACATTCCTATGGTTGACTTGGGAGAGAAAATCACTTCATTAACGAATTGTTGAACTTGGCTCTGATCTACTAGGTTGGATTTTTTAATGGAATCTATCTTTTTGTCTAGCAATATTCCTTTGTAAACTGTCCCTTGTCCTCCTTGGCCTAGGATTCTACTTTCATGGTAGTTGTTTGTGGCCTTCTTGAGGTCTTTTACGGTAAATATTTTAACAATTTCGACAGATCCTCCATGGTTGGATAGTTGTTGTTGTAACATAAGGCCACCATTTTGCTGAAAGAATTTATGATATGTAAGAAGATAGAAGAAGGGAGAAGAGAGGAGAGAGGAGAAATCAGAAGACAGAAGGGAGAAGAAGATCCTGGTGATTCGCAGAGAAAGCCCTAAACCCCCATTTCAGATGAATCGAAGGAATTTGGCTGCCTTTGTTTTAATGAGTTTTCAATTATATTCAAGCCCATCCGGTTTCATTAAACCGTAAACGGTTCACGAAAACTGCCGATTCAACAACTGGTTTTAGAGGTTTTCATAAATTAAAACGGTTTTTAATTTAAAACGGTTTTAAGGGTTCAACTGAACTGCAACTTGGACCAGTCGACGGTTCAATTGGTTGAACAGTTTGGTCCGGTCTGGGTTTTAAAACACTTGGTGTGGGGGGGAGGGGGGGAGAGGTTACGTTGAGGCTGTTTCTAGTTTTGGTCCTAGCATAAAAATTTAGAGAAGGGAATTAGAACGAATTAATGATTGAGTACTTTTTTTTTTTGTTTTTTGTCAGGCGGTGTATCCCATGCCATTAGTAAACTAAACCCTGTGATGGACAAATCACCCATAAGCTCATCCAATAGTGAGGATTGAGGAAGTAGAGACTCGAATTCAGAAGACATGATTCCTAAAATACTTGTGTCATTTACGCTACCCTTATAGGTTAACTCCTACTTAATGTTCTGTTGTAGGAAAATACTTGTCTCCTCCCTTGGGTAGAGGAGCTCCTCCCCTCATTCCACTCATATTTCGATACTTATTCAAATAACTAAGGAAAATTGATTGATCGCATGCATTTTCATGTTTACATAATTGTGAGCATATTTTTATAAATCTATATTTGTGTGTGGGTTCATATTTTTCTAAAATATTTATGACACATGACAGAAAATGAATAGAGGTGGGAATGAGCTCCCCACCCTAAGGTGGAGGCAAGTAGTGATCCGCAGTTAATTCCATATGATGGTGTTACCTTTCCTTGCTGGCTGTACAAATTTTTTCCTGACCTCCACCCAGATTGGCCACCCTTGCAGGCTTCCATCTGCCTTAAGAAAAATTCAGTTTTAGCTTCTTTTTTTTTTCAGATAAAAATACATGAAATGAATTATGGATTTTTTTTTCTTTGGTTTTTTTTTTTTTTTTTACGGGTATACTGATTCGCGCCTATCTTGTACGTTCAGTTATATATTGGCCTCTTCCTCTTTACCAATGTTGTTGCACTGAGATATATTGTGGTTGTGGTCCTTGTGGACTTGGTTGCATTGGTCACCGAATAATAAATGAATAAATCCCCATATGCATTGGTCATCAAAGTTTGCAGATCACAACTTAGTGCACAACAGTGAGATTCAAGAGATTGTGGAGAATGGAAACAGGGAGGATGAAGGGCAAGCTGACGTGGATAGACCGAATGACATGGACTCAAGTGATTTGGGCCATTGGTGTTTTAAAGCAGATAACGTGGCAATGGGTATTCAATATGTTGACAGAGCAGGAAGCGTGGCCTTGACAGATGTTTGCCATAGACAAAATTCAAATTCAAAACTAAGCTTGGGCAGTCAAATCGCTCTGGTGGGCAACGTGATGAGAGTCGTTCCCTCAAGCGGTGTAATTCTAGTCAGCCACATGCAGGTTTGGTGGCTCTCATTAATGATATGTCGAGGCTTCCGTGTAATGATGAAATGAGATGTGCAGTAAATGAGGCGTCCTGTGGTTTAGCTAGGTTTGACGATTCTAATTCTCCACTGAATCTTTCTGGGCCACAAAACTTGAGCCCAATTGCGAAACAGCAAAAAATCCATCAGGGGAATGGTTATTGCAACCCCCATTCTTATCACCCCACCTCTCATCTTTTAGATTTTTAAGGTTTTATGCAAAATATAAAAGGTTTTTCTGAAAACCGGTCATGATTTCTACTAGAAAACATCATTTTGAACAACTTTATAGAAAAAAGTTTTTCCTAAATCTATCATTTAAATATACTTTTTAACCATTTATAGCATTTATTTCAATTTTTGCCAAAAAGTCTACCTAAACGATAAATTTTGGAAAAACTTTCTTCTTCAAAGTTGTTCAAAATGATGTTTTCTAGTAGATTGTGTGATCGGTTTTGGCCAAAACCTTCGATATTTTTCATGAAATCTTAAAAACCAAAAAGAAAGAGGTGGGGTTATAAGATTTGGGGTTGCAATAGCCGTTCCCATCCATCAGTTGAGCCCAGTAATCGATCCAGTTGATCTAGAGCCCAACTGTGAAGGCAATAAAGATGATCATCCAGATGACTTTCTAGGGCTTTCTAAATTTTTTGTAGCAGATTCTACTGAAGAGGAGATCATTCCAGAAACTGCAGAGGTAGTTGAAGCAAGATGTATTGGTAATGAAAAGAGGAGGGGTAGAACCAGCCAAAACAACAGAATTTTGATAGGAGGTAAAAGAAGATTGCTAGAAGATTTATTGGAACGGCATAAAGGTGGGAGACTAGGAAAGAAGAAAGGGGGGAAGAAATTCTATAGGAAAAACAAGAAGACTCATATACTGGCTACAGAGTCAGTGGAGGTTAGCGGTGCATCGATCTCAGATGATGGCATAAGGAATAGGAATAGACTAATTCGGGAAGAAGCTGAAGCTGTATGGGAATCAGGGTGCTCCGCAGGGTTAAAGTCTCGAAATGGAAATGATGATATTGTGTTGCAAAAAATCATTGAGTTGGAGGAAACAGAATGGGATAACGATGTATGATGAGGTGTTTTTGGGGGCGGTCCTTCTCAACAATCCGTCGAGCAATTAGTTGGCTATGTTTGGTGTCATTTCTTGGAATGTGAGAGGTCTTGGGGGTAGGGTCAAAAGGAGAGTTGCTAGGAAATTAATTAAAGATTGGAAGGTTGATGTTTTATGTATTCAGGAAACAAAATTGGAAATGATGGATGCTTCATGTATTCGGCAAATTTGGGGTAATTGCAATGCTCAGTTTGAATGGGTTAAATCGGAAGGCTCAGTGGGGGGGTTATGTCTGATTTGGGATGTCAACTTTTTCACTAAAATCGATTGTATTCTTGGGGACAGATTCATATTGGTTGCTGGCTCAATTGTCAAAAACAATTTCCCATGTGTCATTGGAACCATTTATGCTCCAAACGATGACGGCGAAAGAAGATATCTATGGAATCACCTGCTCTTTTTGAAAGGGTAGCTGTATTCTGACAATAATTTAGGGCTGCCCTCCTTGCTCGGCGATGCGCAGTTAGAGGAAGAGATTTTCCCTGAAACTACTAAGGGGGTTACTCAAGCCAGAGTTGCTGATGCTGGTAGGAGGAAGGGAGGACGAATTTCTCATTACTCCGGAGCTTTGATCGGTGGAAAGAGGAAGTTGCTTGAAGAATTATTTGATCGAAGCAAAGGTGGAAGATTGGGAAAGAAAAGAGGGGATGAGAAATCCCACAGGAAAAAGAAGGGTACTAAGAAATCAGCTAGTGACTCGATTATATCTAAGGAGATCAGCGGTGCTTCTGTCTCTGACGACGGCATCTCAAATCGGAATACATTAATTATGAATGAAGCAATTGAAGTGTGGAAAGTGGGTTGCGCGGTAGGGCTCAAATCGCGGAATGGTGATGATATGGTTCTTCAGAATATTGCTGAAATGGAGGATAAAGAATGGGACTCGGATGCCCATTGATTGATGTGCTTGCGGGTGTCATTAGTAGGTTCTTGTTGTTGCCTGGTAATCGTGCATGTATGTCGGTGCTTTGGATTGGTTTGCTAAAGCTTGTGTGTAAAGGTCTTCTTTTTTCAGCCGGGTTAAATTGTTAAGCATTCTTCAATGTTTCGGTTGGTAGTCCACTGTTGCTACAATTTTGAGCTTGCTCTTTGTTTATTGGCGGTCTGGTTTCGGATTTAGATCTCGGGTTGAATATTAGTTCTTTGTCCATTGGTCTTTTCTATTTTCACTTCTTCAGCAGAGTGCTGTGAATTGGTTGGCTTGGTGTTTTGGCGTGGTTGGGTGTTCGCAGTTCCCGCGCTTTGGCTTTTTGCTGGTCGGCCGGGTGCTTTCCTCTAGTCATGTGGAGTGGCTTTTTGCTGGTGTTTCGTTTCTGAGCTTTATATGTTATATATGTAGCATTATCGTATCGGTGTTTTGGCAGCTAATGTCTGTATTTTTGGGAGTTTTCATTTTATAGTTTCCTTGTATGCTTTCTAGGTGTTTGATGCTTTGTCTTAGTGGTGGGTCTCTTTGGTCCGGTTATTTCCCTCTGGAGTTGTCTTGCTGCTGGGTGTGTTCTCTTTATCAGCTGGTGTCTCTCTTTTGGTGTATTATTCCCCTTTCTCATATACTAATAAAATCATTTCCAGTTGCCTACCAAAAAAAAAAAAAAAAGATGATACCCTATTTGCCACTCAGTCAACTTTGAGATTATTTAATTTAATAAAATGTCTTTTGCTCATTAAAAAAAAAAAAAAAAAAAAAAGGTTGAGATTCTGGCTGTTTTAAACTTTTAATGTTTCTCACAAGACATGTTGTCACTTCTTTTATGAGCAAGTTATTTTTTTTCACTAATACTCAGTTAGACATCACAAAAAAGAACCAACAAAATTAGCATTAGTAAAAAATAAGATAAATATATGATACACTTAGGCTGCAAGAATGAGCTAGAAACATAAAACAAAGAAATTAAAAGATGATTAGCTTCATGACAAGAAAAACTTTTAATTGACAATTTTAACCTCAATTAAAATTATAATTACACTTTTACCCTTATTAATTTAGAACCAATTTTTATTTTTTTCTCTTAAACCAATTTTCACTTTTAGATAAACCTAACGTAGGTTATCACAATGTTATTTTTTATATTTTTTTTTACAGAGATAGTAAATGGTCAAAAAATTCATTTAAACAACATATTTTTGAAAAACTTTCTCCTACGAAGTTGTTCAAAATAATGTTTTCTAGTGGAACATAAGTTCAACTTTCATAAAAACCTTTTATATCTTTCATGAAACCTTGATAAATAAAAATTAGTGGGGATTTGCAAATAAATTAAGGGTTGAAATAACCGCCCCTACTCCCCAGCATCTTAATGATCACAAAATGAAAAGGCCCATATGAGGAAGTGATAACACAGACTAAGCAAGATAATATTACTACTGGGACATTTTTATATTTATATTTATATTTCTTTTTTTGCTACGTTACTACTGGGCTGGGCATGGATGCTATTGAGGACAGCCTGATAAGGCGTAACGTGGCTTGTAACTTGTAAGGAGGCACTCGGCCTATCGCGGAGGCTGAGGAGGTTTTGGGCTTCAAGAGGAGGGTGGCCTGTTAACTAATTCATCTAAAGTAGGTGAAAATGGTTGAGATGAAGTGGACCATGTGGTCAAGATGCCCTTGTCCTCGACTTCCATTTCTATGCTTGGGGCAGTTCAGATGGGGGCGCTAGGCACCATCCTTCGATTTAAATGGCGAAGATAGAAATAGGAAGATGGGGAATGTGGTAAAGCCTCCTACAAGGTAACATGTAGATGAGAGAAATAGGGATCATGGTAAAGCATTAGGGGTCTCTCGAGTACGCCTGCACAGATACCGATCGACAATGGTACATACTCACCATACTTTTCTAGCAGATAGGAAGTGAAAACGTCAGGAGTGTGGTTATAAAAGTGGAAAATGGAGACCTATGGACTCGTAAATGCCTTCGGAGAAGAGTGGTGGTTTTATTGGATGGTCATCTGACTCGGTCTTAGTTGGGGTAAGCACTGAGAGTGCCAAGAAAGCTTGACCCTTCAAACCATATATAACTAATTAATTCACATGTGTCATCTCTAAATAAGCAAAAGTAGTAAAAACTTTTCATTAATTAACAATAGGAGAACAGTATGATATATTTAGGCAGTACCACATGAAGATGCATCATTCTCTGTAGGGTTGTGTGTGTGTGTGTGTGAGAGAGAGAGAGAGAGAGAGAGCCACACCCCACACCACACCAAAAACAATCATCGTCCATCATCAATTGCCAATGTCACTTGCTTGCTTATGCTATCAAACCCTACCATATTACTACTAGTAGCACCACCGTAAGTGTCTGATACTTCACCAAGCAACAACTCAGTCTCTTCTGAATTTATCTCGCCTTTAAAATGTCGATGCTTCTCTATCGCTCTCAATCCCTCTAACTCCATCGCTACTTCCTTCATAGTAGGCCTTTCCTCCCCTTTTACTCTTAAGCAACTCTTCGCTAACATAGCAACTTCCTTAAGCTGCTCAACTTTTCATCCATTCAACACTCGATTGTCAATAATGTCAAATAAGCAATCCTCTTTCACCGAAGAAATGAAATACATAGCTAAATTTCTCTCTTCTTCAGGCCTCTGAAAAGAAAGTGCCATCTTTCCTGTTAATAACTCCACAAGGACAATCCCAAAACTATAAACATCACTCTTTTCAGTCAATTGGCTAGTATGGAAGTATTCAGGGTCCAAATATCCAAGTGTCCCTTGCACCAATGTGGTTAATTGAACCTTATCTAGAGGAACCAACCTCGATGCTCCAAAATCAAATACTTTTGTAGTGTAATTATCATCCAAGAGTATACTTGTAGTCTTAACATCTCTATGAATTATTGGAGGAGAAGCAGCAGAGTGCAAATACGAAAGAGTTCCAGTAGTTTCAGCTGCTATCCTTAATCTAGTTTCCCATGAAATTGAAGATGCATGGCCTACATTGTGAATATGGTCAAAAAGGGTACCATTAGTCACAAATTCATAGACTAATAAGGGAACTTCAGTCTCTAGACAACACCCCAACAATTTTACCACGTTCCTATAGTTGATTTGGGAGAGAACAATCACTTCATTAATAAATTGCTGAACTTGACTCTGATCTACCATTTTTGACTTCTTAATGGCAACTATTTTGTTGTCCGACAATATTCCTTTATAAACTGTTCCTTGGCCTCCTTGTCCAAGGACTCTACTTTCATGGTAGTTGTTTGTGGCCTTTTTGAGGTCTTCTGCAGTAAATATTTTAATAGTTTCAATAGAACCTTCATGATTAGAAAGTTGTCGTTGTAATATAAGGCCACCATTTTGCTGAAAGAATTTTTCTTTGAGTTTGTTGAGCTTTCTTTGCCAAAGTCCCCAAAATAACAATGAACTTCCCAGTAGTAAAAGTAGGAGGCTTATGTTAACACCTACATAGAAAAAATGATCAAAAAATAGAAAGGGTTAAGACATCACGATAGTAAATAAGTTATAAAAAAAAAATTGGATGTGTAGAACAAAAAAGTGGGTGCAATTATGTAAGGTATTGGACTTAAGTTTCCTTGTGAATTTTGGTCGACCAAAAACCGAAGATTTGGTTCAATTATATTATGTGGATTAGTATTTATTTTATGTAAGACGAAATGCAAAACAAAAGGGCCGATGTTAATGCAGATTGAATACATCAATCAACTTGCCCCTACCATTCAATTTGATATTTCTTAGTTTGCTTCAAAAAAACAAAAGAAACAAAAACAAAACAAAAGGAAAATTTCAAATTATGAAGTAGTCTTTATATATAAAATACACGTAAGTTTTTTTTTCCAGACATATATATAGCTTTATTGTCCATTTGAATAAATTAAAGTAAAAATATGTAATGTTTTACAACAATGATCCTTGTGAAATTGGAAATATATTGATTCCAAAGTGCATTAGATCTATTATTGAATAGTCTTTTTTATTTCCTTTTTTATTTTATTTTTTATGGGCAAAGAGATATTATCAATACATGTCCCATTACTTGCATATAAAATTATGCAACCCACATTTAAATAAACAGGTGACAGAGAGATTGTAAAGTCCTAGAGTCTATGCTTTTTGTATTGGTATATTTCTGCTCCAAAACCTTGTGATGTAAATTTTTCATGTCCTGTATTGTTAGAGGTTGAAGAAAATGCAGCGCAGTGGATCGATCTCCGATTCCTATGAGAGAATCTCATCATCTTAGGCATGGTTAAGTGACCTAGGAATGACCTTAGGTGATTTGAAAATGGCCCCTGGGTAATGTGTTTCTTGCTTAGGGTTTTTGTGTGCACGCCTTGAGTTGTTCTTGCATCCTTTCTTTGGTATGAAGATTTAAAGGAACTGTTTGAGCGTTTGGCTACAACGTACATTCAAACGTTTAGTAAACTGAGAGTTTTATGAACTCTTGGGGTACCTCGCATTCGAATGGCAGGTCCTCCCATTCAAACGTTGAGGTATCTAAGAAATTCATGAACTCTCAGGTCACTCAACATTAGAATGCCAAGAGCCTCGTTCGAATGCCAGATGCCTTGTTCGAACATCAATGAGCAGGAAAGACACTTTTCTTATCCAAAAAAGAAACTTTTTACAACATTTTCCCCTCACCTTACCCTAAGTATAAAAGGGATCTTTTGTCCTTTATCTGATAAGCTTCAAAGATTGAAAAATCTAGAAAGAGAGAGAATTGAGAGAAAGATTAGCTTTTCTTGAGAGACACCATCTTTGTTCAAGCTCTTCCATTCAAGAACACCCCAATCTTGCACTCTTATTTCCATGGTGCTTGGGCTCTTCTTTTTGTCACTTCGATCACCCAAATACCTAGCTCCCTTCCAAAGGTCATTGGTGAGATTTGGTGTTCCATCTACATCACTTTTAAAGGATTTATCTACATGAGGAGTTTCAAAAGGCGTCCACGGAAAATAGCATGGTTTACATCGACGAAGAGTGCAACACCACTAGCCGGCCAAGGTTAAGGTTCTAAGTGCCTGTTTGGGATAGTTTCAGAGTAGAATCAAAAGTAGAATCAGAAGTAGAATCAGAAGCTGAATCAGAAGCTGAAGCTAAATCAGAATCAGGGGGGAGGCAGTTTAAGTAAATTGGCCTCAAAATCTCTTTTGGGCTTACAATCAATTTTCTCATTTTTTATCCAAACACTCTTAAAAGTGATTATGGCCATCAGAAGAGATTTTGGGCCTCCCAGAATCTCATCCAAACAGGCACTAAGTCTATGTATGGTGCAACACCACTAGCCAGCCAAGGTTAAGGTTCTAAGTCTATGTATGTTGCACGTCCTTAGAGTCTTTGTAAGTGTTCCTCATTTAGTGGATGTTTTTGGTATCCTTGGTTTTTCACCTAAGTTTGGGTTTTCCACGTAAATCTCAAGTCTACATAGAGAATATGCTGTTGCTTCCACTTTACAGTTGAATGGGATTCTAAGTCATTTTCTCTTACTTTATAAGTTGTTATTCCTATGCTAAGGTTGAGACACTCAAAATGATTTTTCGGAGATCAATATTAACATGCATGAAAGCAATCTAGAATTTGGAATTGTGTCCATGAGAACACAACACAAAACAAAATTAATTTTTGCTTTTTGTTTAAGATCGAAAGGGAAAAAATATATCTAAGGCAGCATCTTATGGACTTATGGTGCAGAATTCCTATTTTAAGTTTTCAAAAGAAGTTAATTGATCTTCCTCTTTTATTTTTGGAAGAAAAAACTAAACATTAATATATAGTCTTTTTTGTCTACTACACTTTATTATTTTTTTTAAAAGAAATTCGAATTTGAATGAGCAAACGTCAAAAGCTAGATTTTACTCTGTTCATCCCAATAAAATAGGCCATATTTCTTACCTTTTTTGCTCCAAAATATTTGTCCACTTAAAAAAGTCAGATCATAAATTTTTGGAAGTTTCCTATATTATAATTTGTTATTCTAAGAATTACTTTCCAATACAAAACCAAATACCAAGTATAAATTAAAATCGTACTTTTGTAAAGAAAAAAATTAATGAGTAACAAGCTAGTCAATGCATTGATAGTTATTTTTAAATTTACGTGTTTTGTCAAAGATTACCAGGATGAAGGGAGTATCTAATAGTGAAGAATTTAATAAAAATACTTACCAAGAGCAATGTTAACCAATGGAAAGCGATTGTTGGCGATGGAAATGAGCTTGCAACCTGTTCCATCTTTTCTTCCGTCCCCTTCATACCCCTCGGGGCAAGAACAATTAAAAACGCCAGGTAAATTAAGGCATGTACCATTACAAGGGCTTAAAGTCTCGCACTCATTTATATCTGAAAAAAGGCCGAGCCGTTAGAAATAAGCACGACCCTCTAATTGTCAGTTGACTTGTATGCATGTATAATTTAATTACCTCAGATTAATTAATATATTTTGCTACAGTGGCTCATTAATTAATATGAAATGGGAACTCAAGTCAACAAAGGTGATACGACATATAATAGTTACCTTGGCAACCATTGGTAAGGTAAGGATTCCCGTAGAAACCCTCAGAGCAATTGCACCTATAGCCAGAACCATTGTCGTCTGAGCCGTAGCAGTAGCTATTCGCCTTGCACGCGTAACTCGTTTGATTCTTCTTGGCATCATCGCATGTTTCATTCCCGATCGCCCAATCGAGAAGCACCGGAAATTTCTTTTCGTCCAGTCCACCCCGAAGATCTGCAGAGGAGAAATTGTACGCACCGTTCTCGACCACAAACGCATAGCTGCAAGGATTGAAATCCAATATACTTGTGTGGTTCTCATAACTACTGAGAGTGATATCGAAACCCCTCACTCGTCCAGGAATGGAGGTCTGGCAACAGCCGATACCAGAGCAAGACCCATTGCTCACATCGTCAATGTATTCACACAGCGACAAACACCCCGTCTCGTAATTTCGTCCGCGGCTCCCTTTAATGACAGCATAGGTATCACAACCGACAGCCGTGAACATGTTTCGGGTATTCGAAATGGGGAATTTGGACAACCGTACCTGAGCCACGGCTGCCAATACCATCGATTAGTAAGGTTGTAACAATCATACGCCGCCCACTGCGAGATGCGCAACTGACCCTGGAGTGATATGTCGAGGACTTGGATGGTGCTATTGGTTAAGAAGGCTTTGGGAGGGTTGGAAGTGGTGTCACATGTGATGAGGAAGTTTTCAGCTATGTAACAGCCATAGGATGTACCAAAGGGATATGGGATGGTGATGTTGCCACAGCTGTTTTGGCAGTCAGGTTGGGGTTGAGCTGATACTGGCGTTGCTGTTGCAGCCAAAAACAACCCAAGCAACATGATGAGTTGCATAAGAATTCCATACGACTCCATGACCTTTTTCTTTAGCTTTGATCGGAGTAGATTTCGGGTATGGCGAAATTCCAACAATCCGTTCTATATATAGGGCTCTCCAGTGGTGGGCAGGGAATCAAGAATCGTCTCTATTAGGCCTAAGGACCATTGGCAAACAAAAATAGACGTTTACTAAGTCAACTCCATAGCTCATTCTATCTACCATAAAATTTCATTTAACCCAAGAAAAATAGCATGAAAATTTTCCTGCAAATTTAAAGCATACCACGTGTATGCTTTAAATTTATATTTTCAAACCTAAAAGATAAATAAGGAAAAAAAAAAAAACATAATTCATTAATTTTCTTTGGATTACTTTTTTTTTCTCGATCCTTTTGCCAGGTCCCTATTTGTAAGGTCTTATTAGATCAATTGTAACAATTAAACCAGTTCAATATATAGAATGATTCCAGCCAATTTCTTATGATCTAGGCAGTAACTTTGAAAATGTCCAAAAACAAGAAGTGCAAGTAAGTCGATCGGTTAATTCTTATACATTTGTACAACTTTTCGATACACTTGATTTAGTGAATCAGACCATTGGATGATAGACCCCATACCAAAACTTATGGTGACATAAGTATCTGATCTTACTATTCATTATATAAAAGAGAGTGTCACATGGCACATTTCTTAAACTTTTCTTTTCAAATTTAAAGCATACCACGTGTCATATTCCTTTATTTGGTAAATATCAAAATTTACTCTATTTTTTAAAGTAACTATTTTAGTAACATGTCTATATCACAAATAGCGCCTCATCATTTTTTTTTCTTTTCTTTTAGTGATAGAAATTATATTCAAATGTAAACAAATTACATTCTCTTATTATACTGTAGAAGAGGAGACAACAAATGTCAACAAGTGGCTACTCATTATTCGTTAATAAAACTACAGAATTAATTTCATGGGATTATAGTTGTGAACCCCGGAAATTGGGCCCACAAGGGATTAAAAGAAAATGGGTTTGAAAAAGAAAAAGGAAAGGAGTCGCCACCTTATTTTTTAAAGGAAACAAGGAAAACCCTAAAAATCAGGTTGTTTTAGGAAAACAATTTGAATGACTCCATAAAAAAAGGAAAGGCAAAAACCAATCTTTTGAAAACCAAAGAAATCGGGGATTCAGAGGCTAAGTTATGACATGGGAAGGTTCTAGGCAAAGCCTATAGGCACCCATGTCACCCTTTCGGTCTCTCAGTTCATTTGGGCTAAATTAAAGTCTTTCCATACAAAAATCAGCAAGTATATCATCACAAGAATTGCATGCATATCATATATTTCATTCATCCATCCATGCATAATAAGCAAATAAAAACAGAAAAAAGAAAGAAAAAAAAAAGCAAACATAAATAAACCTAGGATACTTGGATCCTAGAACGGACTTGAGCCTCACGAAGAGCGCCTACGTACCATGCAACGAAATACATGGATCAAAGTCCACGTAGTTCGATTAGAATTAGGGTTAAGACCTAATATAAACCTATGGTTAAAACCCTAGGTTTCCTTATTTGATCAAAAGAGTTGAATTTGATAGAAAGTTTGATTTTAGGAAAGAAATCCACAAAATGGAAACTTTAATAAAAACCAGAATTTTGTTGGTTAAGGAAACCTCTAATTAAACCATAGGACTTGTATTAAAAATTAACCCTAGATAGGGAGAAGAGAATGAGTTAAGAAGAAAGGTGAATTGGGGCACCTTCACACCCACTTACCTGAGCGCAATTAGCTCCAAGCATTTAGCCATTTCAGACATAAGCAGCCCTATTTGCCATAGGACAAATACCACACCTATTTGCACCCTTACAAGTGCTCAAAACCATGCAAAAACACTAACATGCAAATCTGGACAGAATAGTATTATGACCTAAAATCATCCACTAAGCATGCCAATAGCAAAAACAGCGAACAATAATAAGTCCTAACATATTCCTAGAACCATATCATACATAAAAACCCTAAAACATACTAACATGCATGCAAAACTATCATGTTTACTCCATATGAAAAACATATACAGCAAACACGAAGAAAAACCAAATAAAAAAGTCTACTTTATCATGCTATATGAAAACAAACACGAAACAATGACTCTAAAACCCTAAACTCACAAATATGCTTAAAAACTCACAAGACATACTTTAATCATGTTAAAACCAAACTAAACAGAAATTAAATCATGCATATTAACTAACTAAAGCAATATAACATGATGAAAATCCTAACTCTAACATGCAATGACACTAATCCTAGCACAAGGACAAACAGGAGCACTAGAATCATAACTATGCATTAAAAACCTAAAGGACAGCCCTAAAGCATGCTAAACAGTAGATAAAAAATAGATATTCCATGTATATTAACTAGCTAGAGTGTTAATACATGATAAAAAAGTTACCTTTAACATGCAATAAGCCTAACCCATATGAAAACCTAGTTTAAGCTTGAATAGAGAAGGAGAATACCTTAGGAAGTGGCTCCCCTTGTGTTTGTAATTGTTCGTGGCTCCTCAGGTCTTTAGAGTGAATCAAACCAACACGAATCCTCCTCTTTGTCAAAGTGGTATCACAGCAAAGAGATCAAAACTCACTCAACTTTGAAAAGAAATAGAAAACAAAAAGAGAACAAGAGAAAAGAAAAAGTGATTCTCGTCACTTTGCAGCAGCAGCATCTTCAATCGCGTTTTTGGGTATGAAAACGTTGGATGTGGACAAAGCTTGTGAAATACAAAGTTGTAGAGAATTGAATTATCTTTCTAACAAGACTAATTGCATCAAATTCTGACTTCGGATGAAAAAGTTATGATTAAAATACGACTGCTGGTTTTCAGAAAATCTGCTGCTGAATTATGACGAATTTCACTCCCTCCAAACCCTCTTCTCCCCCCCCCCCCTGTTTAAAGACATTAAGAGAGTATTTATAGCTGAAATCTGGAGTTTCCCTTTCCTTCCTGGACTAGGTTTCCTTGGAGAATAATCAAAAGGTATTTTATAATGATAAAAGACTTCTAATCTGAATAGGAAAAGGAAACTGTCTTTTATAAAAATTGGGAGACTGACCGCTAACACGCATGCACATGTATCGTATGTGCGTACACACACTCATCACATACGTACACGTGTTAGTGTCATGATAAAAATGGCTAATTTAATAAAATAATTTTCTTTTCATTTTAACCAAAAATCTCATGCTGTGATTCGCACTAATTCTTCAAGGATAATCCGTAAATAACCACACTAAACTCATCATCAGGCCATATCAAAATTGAACTTCATGAAACACTTTTGAGGGTAAAATGATGACTAATGAAAGTCAATTTGAAAAGATTTGGTTGGTAATTGTGAGTCAATTAGAGCTAACCCAAGGAAGGGTCAATTAACCAACTTGAACTACATCGAGCCATTTTAATCCCGAGCCATTGACTTACCAAATTGACACTAAAAATACCTCTTATGCATCCATATGAACTCCAATTGACAATTTGGAGATCATTCCAAGGTCAAATGAAAAGTTTGGGACTTAAAAGACGATTATGCCCCTCAAGTCACAAAAGCTCTTATTATCCCTCAAGATCAACTCCAATTTGAACCAAAATTCATATCCATTATCCTTGTGACTCTAGAAAACTAATGCAAGTGACTAGACTCAAAAACAAAACAAAAACATGCATGAAATGATGAGCCCTAGTAAGGTGGTGCAAAAATGGGGTGTGACAATAGTAAATCCCAAAATTTACTCATCAGTCTCTTTCTAAAATAAATTCTCTTTTAAACTTCACAAAATTTACTCGGTCAATTCTAATATTAGAACTAGACCTATTATTTGATTTTTATTAGTTCATAAAGTATTTTGAAACTATATTAAATCGGGTTGCTAATAACAATCAATGAGGTCAATTAAATCCACAAAGTTTCATTTTAAACACGCACCTAACCTTATAAAGCATGGAGTTGATTTGCTAATCTGCAATTTCTTTAATATTTGACCAAGATTTAAGTTAATGATTGAAACAAGAATCTCATTATCAAAAACAAAAACAAAAAATGTATTTTTTTTTTCCTAACTAACATGGTATTTAGACCTTAAGGCAATCTAATTAGTGAACACTAGTATTGTCACCATCTGCTCCACATTGGTTAATGCTCAAGATGGATTTGATTTAGTGGTTGAACTAAAAAAGAGGGCCAATTAATTCTATGGTACCCAGGCCAAAAAATGGATACCATACCTATAGGGTCACCATCTGCTCCACATTGGTTAATGCTCAAGATGGATTTGATTTCGTGGTTATCTAAAAAAAAGGGCCAATTAATTCTATGGTACCTAGGCAAAAAATGGATACCATATCTATAGGGTCGCTTCAAATGATTAGTAGGTCACTTCAAAAGGTAAGCGGTCATTAAATGGTAAATGAGTAACTTGAAATGATAATTGGGTCACTTCAAATGGTAAGTACGTCACTTGAAATAGTAAATATGTATAGTATCCCAAAAATTGTGTGGGCACCATAGAAGTGCCCAAGAAAGAGTGGAGGTTGATCTAATTTGTGCCTTCTTACTTTCTTAATAATCTAAGGAGCAGAATTCCCATTTTTAAACTTTTCAAAATAATAATAATAATAATAATATGAGAAATATACTCCTCCTCGACATTGATTGTTCCACTCGGGCGTTTTGAGGCTCTGATAGTAAAAGCGACGTCATTTTGTGATTGCCTGATTGGTTTTCAGCTGGTTTCCTTTGCTTAATGTGCGTGGTCAGTTTACATCTGTGTTAAACCCCAGAAAGGATTTTGGTGCTGTAACAGCATCGTACCTTACATTGAAAGGAGGTAGCCTTTATATAGGCTACAAAATCTAATTTGACTAGAACTAAAACTCAAAAGTCCTAAACTTAATAAATAACCTAATTCAACTAGAACTATAAATCAAAAGTCCTAAACTTAATAAATAACCTAATTCAACTAGAACTATAAATTTAAGGAAAAAAAACTAAAATAAGGAAAAATACTACATATGCTAGAAATAAAATTGCTCCCAACCATAGGTACGGTTTGCTTGACCGTAGGTACGGTTATACGTAGAAAGCTATTTTGGCTTTTGATTCGTCTAAACTTCTGTCCTACATTAGTCTCCCCTGCTTGAAAAGAACTCGCCCTCGAGTTCGTTGTATGAACTTGAAGTCTTCCATTCCAAACAAAAAGATACTTCGAGTACTTCAATTTCTTCATTCTCTTTTGAAATTTGCACTCTAAAATATTTTTGACTCGAGCCAATGTCTCTATACCCTTCAATTGATTAACGAGGTCGATTAAACAAGGACTGATAATAAAATTAAATTTCTCGACCCCAACAAAATCAATGTTTCTCAACCTGTAAATATGGAGAAGATTAGTTGATAAATTAACAAATGGACGCTTTGATTTGATCTCTCCTAAAATTTTGATGAACGAAATTTCGCAATCAATGGTCTCCCCCAAAGCTTCATGCTCAAAAATTACTTCATTTAGATCTTCAAACTTTTCACAATTTTCTTCCAAGGGTGGTTGTACCTCATTAGAAGCGACAACTACCTCTGGTTCTTGCACTTCCACCACAATACTCTCAATCTCTTTGACATCCGTCACGATCTCAACCTCGGACTTACTCACAGGTAGTAAAGATTGCCCCTCCACTTCATGAATTTCTAGAAAAACCTTTTCTTCAATAACCAAATCAACTTCTGAATTTGAGTCTTCAAAATTTGCATGAATCTCTTGTGAAAAATTATTTCAATATCTAAATCATAAGCTCCCGTTGTATCAATGCATTCTTCAAGTTCACAATTATATTTCTCATGATGATTATCAGGATTCAAAATATCTTTTTCTTCCATTTTAATTTCTTCATGAGCTATATGTTGCACCTCTTCTTTAACTTCAAAAGAATTAACTTTCTTGTCAAATTTTAGCTGCACATCTTCTTTTGATGGTTGATTGTAGAAACTCTCGGTATAATCTCGCAAATAATTAGTATGCCTATATTCTTGATCCATATCAAATTCTTTATAATCATAAAGAGAAAATTTAGATATTATCATTCTTCTCATTCTAGGCCATGAGCGAATAGGAGATTTACCTTGTAGAGTTCTTGAAAGTTGCAATTGATCCCATCACTTTGCAGCACAAAATCTAAGCTTGAATGTTGTAACTTTCACCTTTTCCTCGTCCGAAATCCCCACAAAGTCAAAAAATATCTCCAAATCAAATAACCAATAATAGTTTTCGTTCAGAAATCCATTGAAATTAGGAACATCTCTAAATTCGATAAATTTCCGACGATTAGGAACGTGTCTACCAATAGGATGACCGCGAGCCCCATCGTCGGCGCAAACCCTATAGTCTTCACGTAACCTATTAGTCTTCATCGGTAACCTAGCGAGTCCCGCGTGTACATCATGTAGTGCTCGTTGGGTGTCACGTTGAATCCTTGAAATTTTAGCTATGGTAAAAGCCTCTTCTCCACGTTTGTCGCCGAAGAAGAAGTTGCCACCGTAGCGTACATTCACCATCTGACCAGGATGAAGCCTGCTCTGATACCAACTGACGTAGTAGAAAGCATATGAAAGAAAAAGGGTACCGCCTTCTTCTTAGAAAATACTCGAATCCACGAGCAAAGAGAAAACAACTCGAATCCACGAGTAAAGAGAAATAAATCTCAGCAAAGAAATTCTTTATTAATCAAAACATTACCTTACATTGAAAGGAGGTAGCCTTTATATAGGCTGCAAAATCTAATTTGACTAGAACTATAACTTAAAAGTCCTAAACTTAATAAATAACCTAATTCAACTAGAACTATAAATGAAAAGTCCTAAACTTAATAAATAACCTAATTCAACTAGAACTATAAATTTAAGGGAAAAAAAAAACTAAAATAAGGAAAAATACTACATATGCTAGAAATAAAACTACTCCCAACCGTAGGTATGGTTTGCTTGACCGTAGGTACGGTTATACGTAGAAAGCTATTTTGGCTTCTGATTCGTCTAAACTTCTGTCCTACATCACTTTTTCACCTTCTTCTCTCTGGCTGTCCCTGTGCATGAGAGAGAGGGGTCAGTCATCAACATTTTTTTTTTTAATAAAAAAATTAAGGGTTTCCACGGGCAACATTGTTATAGTTACCCTTCAACTGTACGTATTGTTATCCCAAGTGGAAAACCCTAGAGGGGGTGAATAGGGTTTATAGCCCATTAAAAATAATTATGACAAACTGAAATTCAGATTATTGCAACCAATAGAAAATGTAACAATAAACAATAATGAGAAAGAGTTAAAGAATGCAAACACAAGATATTAACAAGGTTCAGCTTTCCCACCTACGTCCTTGCCTTAAGAGCGCCGCTTGAGGATTCCACAATCCACTATGACAATCTCTTTCAAGGGTGGAGATCAAACCTTTTACAAAGAGAAACTCTCTTCAAGACAAATCTCTCTTGTCTCACTAGGGTTCACACAACCCTTACAACACTTGAATTTGAAGTTGGTTTGTTGTAAACAATCTCTCTAGAAGAAAATACAACTCTTGAAAGCTCAACAAACTTCTAATAATTGCTCAATTGAATGCTCTTTAAGAATTAGGGCTTGAAAACTCTTTTTCAAAGGATGGGAATTGATTACTCTTGTATGGATACTCATAAATGAGTTTGAAAGCTTGTATTTATACCCATTTGGCCTATTATGCCCGTTGCAAGCATTAAATGCCGGGAAAGAGCCGTTTGGTGGCAATAAATGCACTATTGGGCTTTCAAAAAACTAGACGTTACAGCTCATTTCGAGTGATATAGTTGATTAAACATTCCATGTAGTCGACTAAATAAACCAGTAGCAGAAATAGGCCATTTCAGCATGATTTAGTCGACTAAATCTTCCCATATAGTCGACTAAATAAAAAAGTAGCCAAATTGGTCTATTTTAACATGATGTATCAACTACATCAAGGATGTAGTCGACTAAACCTTGTATTTTTCTAGTTTAGCCTCTTTTAAGGTGTTTTCTCCTATTAAGACTATTTCTATCGACTTAGGCCTATTACAAATGATAAATTGATTATGATTAAAGGTCCTAAGGTCCATCTAAGTTATTAGACCAAGGTCATAAGCAATTATGTACACTTTGGAACCTAAAACCTCACTTGTAGCTTAATTGAGTCTTTATTGACGATGATTGCATGGCTTGAGGTGCTTGTAGGTCCATTTGCTAGCTTTTTATGCTCTTGTTGCATCATGCTTGAGTTTCTTTGACTTTATGGATACGAGCCTTGAGTTACATGGCTTGGTTGTGCTATCAAGTGCATGTACTTGAGTCATTGATCCTTTTGAGCTTATGTTTGAGTGGTTTTGAGCTTTAGTACCTAGCTTTGATCATTAGCTTGACAATTAAACCATTAGAACTCTCATCAATTTCTTGTTATCATCAAAATCCAAAAGATACCCTTGGGTAAAAGCCAATGGGGCTAACACGTATCAATTTTCCAATGGACCCTAAAATATACAGTGAGCCATTTCACTACACTGAAGATCGATTGTGATTTTCCTCCCCAGGGAGGAATCTGTGATTAATCACATCAAACTCATATTTCAAATGTCGTGTTTCTGAGAATCAGTGCCAACAATTTATTTTTTATTTTTTTGATATCAGGAAGTTCTGAGACACCCTGGGCACATGCAGTTTTCTTATCTCATATGTACCAAGCAATTATAGGATATAAGTTTATGGGGATGGTCCTGAGGGGGAATAATGAGAATTGAAGCTAAAACCTCTTGATTGACAAGAAACCAAAACCACTCAGTCCACGTCTCAAGTTTGCCAACATTTTTTTATATGATGTGGAGAGTGCAAGACCCTGCAACGTATTTTGGACTAGACCCGCCCCCGTGCGTTAAGAATAATTTTCATTCTTGGCTTTTTGATTAACAAATGAAAAATGCTTGAAATGAATTATGGACATTTTTTATACATACAAACTCGCGCCATTTATATATATTGACCTCGATCCTTTTTGTCTCTTTTTTTTTTCTTTTTTTTTTTTTTTTGGGGATATCAAGAGGTTCTGAAATGCTTACGCACCCGATCAATTCCGACTAATCTTTTTCGGCACATGTGGTCCTCTATCCCAGATGCACCAACCAATTACAAAAATAAATAAATAAATAATGAGGGTGGCCTTGAAGACGTGTGGATAGAGTTGAACCCAATACCTCGAGGCAAAAAGCCCCAAGGCCACATCCACCCCTCAAGTGTTTTTTTTTTTTTTTTTTGCCTCATGTTGTTACATTGATATTGTGGTTTTGGTTGCATGCTTTGGTCTCCAAATAATAAATAAATAAACCCGGCCTATCGGTCACACAATCACCACTCACCATTGAGATTGAGACTTCAGCTGTTTTAATATTATTTCTCACAAGACATGTTCACTTCTTTTTGGGGTAAATTCTCTTTCCTTTTTTTTTTTTTTTTTCCCCTTTTCTCTCGCCATCATTCTGTAGGATATCACAATAGGACCTTTTTTTATACATTATTTAACAATAAGATAACAATATTATATGCTTAATTAGGTAGCAAGACTGAGTGATATTACATAAAGAAATTACAAGGTGATTAATTCTTAACAAAGCTTAAATTAAAACGAGAGAGAGAGAGATGCACCACACCCAAAGTAATCATCGCCCCATCATCAAATGCCAATTTGGCTTGCATGCTTATGCTATCAAATCCTGACATGCTACTAGTAGCACCACTATAAGGGTTTGATAGCTCACCAAGTAACAATTCTGTCTCTTTTGAATTTTTCTCAGCTTCTAAATGTTGATGCTTTTCCATCGCTCTCAATCCCTCTAATTCCATTGCTACTTCCTTTATTGTAGGTCTTTCCTCCCCTCTTAATCTTAAGCAGCTCTTTGCTAACAGAGCTACTTCCTTAAGCTGCTCAACATTTCCTTCATTTAGTTCTTGATTGTCAAGAACTTCAAGGAAACGATTATCTTGTATTGAAGAAATAAAATACATGGAAAAATTTTTCTCATTTTCAGGCCTCTCAATAGAAAGTGCCGTCTTTCCGGTTAGTAACTCCATGAGGACAACCTCAAAACTATAAACATCACTCTTTTCAATCAATTGGCTTGTATGGAAGTATTCAGGGTCTAAGTATCCAAGTGTCCCTAGCACCAATGTGTTTAATTGAGATTTATCTATAGGAACCAGCTTCGAGGCTCCAAAATCAGATACTTTTGATGTGTAATTATCATCCAAAACTATGTTAGCGATCTTAACATCTCTATGAATTATTGGAGTAGAAGCTGTAGAGTGCAAATATGAAAGGGTTCCCATAGTTTCTGTTGCTATCCTTAATTGAGTTTCCCATGAAAGTGAAGATGCATAGCCTACATTGTGAATATAATCGAAGAGGGTGCCATTGGTCACAAATTCATAGACTAATAAGGGAACTTGAGTCTCTAAACAACATCCCAACAATTTTACCACATTCCTATGGTTAACTTGGGAGAGAACAATCACTTCGTTAACGAATTGTTGAACTTGGCTCTGATCTACTGGGTTGGATTTTTTATTGGCAACTATTTTTTTGTTTGGCAATATTCCTTTGTAAACTGTCCTTTGTCCTCCTTGGCCTAGGATTCTACTTTCATGGTAGTTGTTTGTGGCCTTCTTGAGGTCTTTTACAATAAATATTTTAACAGTTTTGACAGATCCTCCATAGTTGGATAGTTTTTGTTATAACATAAGACTACCATTTTGCTGATAGAATTCATGATATATAAGAAGATAGAAGAAGGGAGAAGAGAGGAGAGAGGAGAAATCAGAAGATAGAAGGGAGAAGAAGATCCTGGTGATTCACAGAGAAAGCCCTAAACCCCCATTTCAGATTAATTGAAGGAATTTGGCTGCCTTTGTTTTGACGAGTTTTCAATTATATTCAAACCCGTTCGGTTTCATTAAACCGTAAACGGTTCACGAAAACCGCCGGTTCAACAGCTGGTTTTAGCCGTTTTCATAAATTAAAACGGTTTTTAATTTAAAACAGTTTTGAGGGTTCAACCGAACTACAACTTGGACCGGTCGACGATTCAACTAGTTGAACCGTCCGGTCCGATCTGGGTTTTAAAACACTGGGTGGGGGGAGGTTACGTTGAGGTTGTTTCTAGTTTTGGTCCTAGCGTAAAAATTTAGAGAAGGGAATTAGAACGAATTAATGATCAATTAGCGTTTTTTTTTTTTTTTTTTTTTTTTTTTGTGTTGTTGTCAGACGGTGTATCCCATGCCATTAGCAAACTAAACCCTGTGATGCACAAATCACCCACAAGCTCATCCAATAGTGAGGATTGGGAAAGTAGAGACTTGAATTCACAAGACATGATTCCTGAAATACTTGTGTCATTTACGCTACCCTTATAGGTTAACTCCTACTTAATGTTCCATTGTAGAAAAATACTTGTCTCCTCCCTTGGGTGGAGGAGCTCCTCCCCTCATTCCACTCATATTTCGCTACTTATTCAAATAAATAAGGAAAATTGATTGATCGCATGCATTTTCATGTTTACATAATTGTGAGCATATTTTTATAAATCCATATTTGTGTGTTACACGTTCATATTTTTCTAAAATATTTATGACACGCGACAGAAAATGAATAGAGGTGGGAATGAACTCCTCCACCCTAAGGTGGAGGCAAGTAGTGTTCCACAGTTAATTCCATATGATGGTGTCACCTTTCCTTGCTGGCTGTACAAATTTTTTCCTGACTTCCACCCAGATTGGCCACCCTTCCAGGCTTCCATCTGCCTTAAGAAAAATTCAGTTTTGGCTTTTTTTTTTTTTTTTTTTCAGATAAAAATACATGAAATGAATTAAGATTTTATTTATTTATTTATTATTATTTTTTTTTTACGGGTATACTGATTCGCGCCCTATCTTGTACGTTCAGTTATATAGTGGTCCTTGTGGACTTGGTTGCATGGGTCACCGAATAATAAATAGATAAATCCCCATATGCCACTCAGTCAACGTTGAGATTATTTAATTTAATAAAATGTCTTTCGCTCAAAAAAAAAAAAAAAAAAAAAAGCCGTTTAGATTCTGGCTGTTTTAAAACTTTTAATGTTTCTCACAAGACATGTTGTCACTTCTTTTATGAGCAAGTTATTTTTTTCACTAATACTGAGTTAGATATCAAATAAAAGAACTAACAAAATTAGCATTAGTCAAAAATAAGATAAATATATGATACACTTAGGCTGCAAGAATGAGCTAGAAACATAAAACAAAGAAATTAAAAGATGATTAGCTTCTTGACAAGAAAAACCTTTAATTGACAATTTTAACCTCAATTAAAATTATAATTACACTTTTACCCTTATTAATTTAGAACCAATTTTTATTTTTTTCTCTTACACCAATTTTCACTTTTATATAAACCTAACGTACGTTAAAACAATGTTATTTTTTATATTTTTTTACAAAGATAGTAAATTATCAAAAAATCCACTTAAACAACATATTTTTGAAAAAATTTCTTTTACAAAGTTGTTCAAAATAATGTTTTCTAGTGGATCATAAGTTCAACTTTCATAAAAACCTTTTATATTTTTCATTAAACCTTGATAAATAAAAATTAGTGGGGATTTGCAAATAAATTAAGGGTTGAAATAACCGCCCCTACTCCCCAGCATCTTAATGATCACAAAATGAAATGGCCCATATGAGAAAGTGATAACACAGACTCAGCAAGATAATATTACTACTGGGACATTTTTGTATTTATTTTTAAATTTCTCTTTTTGCTACGTTACTACTGGGCTGGGTATGGATGCTATTAACGACAGCCTGATAAGGCAAAACGTGGCTTGTAACTTGTAAGGAGGCACTTGGGCCTATCGCGGAGGCTGAGGAGGTATTTGGGCTTCAAGAGGAGGGTGGCCTGTTAGCTAATGCATCTAAAGTTGGTGAAAATGGTTCAGATGAAGTGGACCATGTGGTCAAGATGCCCTTATCCTTGACTTCCATTTCTATTCTTGGGGCAGTTCAGATGGGGGCGCTAGGCACCATCCTTCGATTTAAATGGCCAAGATAGAAATAGGAAGATGGGGAATGTGGTAAAGCCTCCTACAAGATAACATATAGATGAGAGAAATAGGGATCATGGTAAAGCATTTGGGGTCTCTCGAGTACGCCTGCACAGCAAGATACCGATCGGCAATGGTACATACTCACCATACTTTTCTAGCAAATGGGAAGTGAAAACGTCAGGAGTGTGGTTATAAAAGTGGAAAATGGAGACCTATGGACTCGGAAATGCCTTCGGAGAACAGTGGAGGTTTTATTGGATGGTCATCTGACTCAGTCTTAGTTGGGGTAAGCACTGAGAGTGCCAAGAAAGCTTGACCCTTCAAACCATATATGACTAATTAATTCACATGTGTCATCTATACATAAGCAAAAGTACTAAAAACTTTTCATTAATTAACAATACGAGAATAGTACGATATATTGAGGCAGTACCACATGAAGATGCATCCTTCTCTCTAGGGTTGTGTGTGTGTGTGTGTGTGTGTGAGAGAGAGAGAGAGAGAGAGAGCCACACCACAACCAAAACGATCATCGTCCATCATCAATTGCCAATGTCGCTTGCTTGCTTATGCTATCAAACCCTACCATATTACTACTAGTAGCGCCACTGTTAGTGTCTGATACTTCACCAAGCAACAACTCAGTCTCTTCTTAATTTATCTTGCCTTTAAAATATTGATGCTTCTCCATCACTCTCAATCCCTCTAACTCCATCGCTACTTCCTTCATGGTAGGCCTTTCCTCCCCTTTTACTCTTAAGCAACTCTTTGCTAACATAGCAACTTCCTTAAGCTGCTCAACATTTCCTCCATTCAGCACTCGATTGTCAATAATGTCAAATAAGAGATCCTCTTTCATTGAAGAAATGAAATACATAGCTAAATTTCTCTCTTCTTCAGGCCTCTGAAAAGAAAGTGCCATCTTTCCTGTTAATAAATCCACAAGGACAACTCCAAAACTATAAACATCACTCTTTTCAGTCAACTAGCTAGTATGGAAGTATTCAGGGTCCAAATACCCAAGTGTCCCTTGCACCAATGTGGTTAATTGAACCTTATCTAGAGGAACCAACCTCGATGATCCAAAATCAGATACTTTTGCAGTGTAATTATCATCCAAGAGTATGTTAGTAGTCTTAACATGTCTATGAATGATTGGAGGAGAAGCAGCAGAGTGCAAATACGAAAGAGTTCCAGCGGTTTCTGCTGCTATCCTTAATCTAGTTTCCCATGAAATTGAAGATGGATGGCCTACATTGTGAATATGGTAAAAAAGGGTACCATTAGTCACAAATTCATAGACTAATAAGGGAACTTCAGTCTCTAGACAACACCCCAACAATTTTACCACGTTCCTATGGTTGATTTGGGAGAGAACAATCACTTCATTAATAAATTGCTGAACTTGACTCTGATCTACCATTTTTGACTTCTTAATGGCAACTATTTTGTTGTCCGACAATATTCCTTTATAAACTGTTCCTTGGCCTCCTTGTCCAAGGACTCTACCTTCATGGTAGTTCTTTGTGGCCTTTTTGAGATCTTCTGCAGTAAATATTTTAACAGTTTCAACAGATCCTTCATGGTTAGAAAGTTGTCGTTGTAATATAAGGCCACCATTTTGCTGGAAGAATTTTTCTTTGAGTTTGTTGAGCTTTCTTTGCCAAAGTCCCCAAAATAACAATGAACTTCCCAATAGTAAAAGTAGGAGGCTTATGCTAACACCTACATAGAAAAGATGATCGAAAAATAGAAAGGGTTAAGACATCACGATAGTAAATAAGTTAAAAAAAAATTGGTTGTTTAGATCAAAAAAGTGGGTGCAATTATGTAAGGTATTAGACTTAAGTTTCTATGTGAATTTTGGTCAACCAAAAACCAAAGATTTGGTTCAATTATATTATGTTGATTAGTATTTATTTTATGTAAGACGAAATGCAAAACAAAAGGGCCAATGTTAATGCAAATTGAATACATCAATCAACTTACCCCTACCATTTAATTTGATATTTCTTAGTTTGCTTCAAACAAACAAAAGAAACAAAAACTAAACAAAAGGAAAATTATTACAAAGGAAAATTTCAAATTTTGAAGTAGTCTTATATATAAAATACATGTAGTTTTTTTTTTTTTTTTTTTTTTCCAGACATATATATAGCTTTATTGTCCATTTCAATAAATTAAAGTAAAAATATGTAATGTTTTACAACAATGATCCTTGTGAAATTGGAAATATATTGATTCCAAAGTGCATTAGATCTATTATTGAATGGTCTTTTTTATTTCCTTTTTTATTTTATTTTTTATGGGCAAAGAGATATTATTCAATAGTCTTGATCAATACATGTCCCATTACTTGCATATAAAATTATGCAACCCACATTTAAATAAATAGGTGACATAGAGATTATAAAGTCCTAGGGTCTATGCTTTTTGTATTGGTATATTTCTGCTCCAAAACCTTGTGATATCCTTGAGTTGTTCTTGCATCCTTTCTTTGGTATGAAGATTTAAAGGAACTGTTTGAGCGTTCGGCTACAACGTACACATTCAAACGTTTAGTAAACTGAGAGTTTTATGAACTCTTAATTGGGGTACCTCGCATTCGAATGGCAGGTCCTCCCATTCAAACGTTGAGGTATCTAAGAAATTCATGAACTCTCAGGTCACTCAATATTAGAATGCCAAGAGCCTCGTTCGAATGCCAGATGCCTTGTTCGAACATCAATGAGCAGGAAAGACACTTTTCTTATCCAAAAAAGAAACTTTTTACAACATTTTCCCCTCACCTTACCCTAAGTATAAAAGGGATCTTTTGTCCTTTATCTGATAAGCTTCAAAGATAGAAAAAATCTAGAAAGAGAGAGAATTGAGAGAAAGATTAGCTTTTCTTGAGAGACACCATTTTTGTTCAAGCTCTTCCATTCAAGAACACCCCAATCTTTCACTCTTATTTCCATGGTGCTTGGGCTCTTGTTTTTGTCACTTCGATCACCCAAATACCTAGCTACCTTCCAAAGGTCATTGGTGAGATTTGGTGTTCCATCTACATCACTTTTAAAGGATTTATCTAGATGAGGAGTTTCGAAAGGCGTCCATGGAAAATAGCGTGGTTTACATCGACGAAGAGTGCAACACCACTAGCCGGCCAAGGTTAAGGTTCTAAATCTATGTATGTTGCATGTCCGTAGAGTCTTTGTAAGTGTTTCTCATTTAGTGGATGTTTTTGGTATCCTTGGTTTTTCACCTCAGTTTGGGTTTTCTACGTAAATCTCAAGTCTACATAGCGAATATGTTGTTGCTTCCACTTTACAGTTGAATAGGATTCTAAGTTAATTTCTCTTGCTTTATAAGTTAATTGTTATTCCTAAGCTAAGGTTGGGACACTCAAAATGATTTTTCAGAGATCAATATTAACATGCATGAAAGCAATCTAGAATTTAGAATTGTGTCCATGAGAACACAACACAAAACAAAATTAATTTTTGCTTTTTGTTTAAGATCGAAAGGGAAAAATATATCTAAGGCAGCATCTTATGGACTTATCGTGCAGAATTCCTATTTTAAGTTTTCAAAAGAAGTTAATTGATCTTCCTCTTTTATTTTTGGAAGAAAAAATAAACATTAATATATAGTTTTTTTTGTCTAGTATACTTTATTTTATTTTTTTTCAAGAAATTCAAATTTGAATGAGCAAACGTCAACACAAGCTAGATTTGATATACTCCATTCGTCCCAATAAAGTAGGCCATATTTCTTAACTTTTTTGCCCCAAAATATTTGTCCACTTTAAAAAGTCATATCATAACCTTTTTGGAAGTTTCCTATATTACAATTTGTTATTTTAAGAATTACTTTCCAATACAATACCAAATACCAAGAAGGAATTAAAATGGTACTTTTGTAAAGAAAAAAATTAATAAGTAACAAGCTAGTCAATGCATTGATCGTGAAGAATTTAATAAGAATACTTACCGAGAGCAATGTTAACCATAGGAAAGCGACTGTTGGCGATGGAAATGAGCTTGCAACCTATTCCATCTTTTCTTCCATCCCCTTCATACCCCTCAGGGCAAGAACAATTAAAACTGCTAGGTAAATTATGGCATGTACCATTGCAAGGGCTTAAAGTCTCACACTAATTTATATCTGAAAAAAAGTGGAGCCGTTAGAAACAAGCACGAGCCTTTAATTGTCAATTGACTTGTATGCATGTATAATTTAATTACCCCAGATTAATTAATTATGCTACAGTGGCTCATTGATGAGTTTCACTTAGCAGATCATTTGTGCTGGGGTGGTTAAAAAAACAAATGGTACTCCATATATGAAATGGGAACTCAAGTCAACAAAGGTGATACGACATATAATAGTTACCTTGGCAACCATTGGTAAGGTAAGGATTCCCGTGGAAACCCTCAGAGCAATTGCACCTATTGCCAGAACCATTGTCTGAGCCGTAGCAGTAGCTATTCGCCTTGCACGCGTAACTCGTTTGATCCTCCTTGGCATCATCGCATGTTTGATTCGCAATCGCCCAATCGAGAACCAGCGGAAATTCCTTTTCCTCCAGTCCACCTTGAAGATCTGCAGTGGAGAAGTTGTACGCACCGTTCTCTACCACAAACGCATAGCTGCAAGGATTGAAATCCAATACACTTTTGTGGTTGTCATAACTATTGACAGTGATATTGAAACCCCTCACTCCTCCAGGAATGGAGGTCTGGCAACAGCCGATACCAGAGCAAGACCCATCGCTCACATCATCAATGTATTCACACAGCGACAAACACCCCGTCTCGTAATTTCGTCCGCGGCTCCCTTTAATGACAGCATAGGTATCACAACCGACAGCCGTGAACATGTTTCGGGTATTCGAAATGGGGAATTTGGACAACCTGAGCCACAGCTGCCAATACCATTTATAAGTACCGTTGTAACAATCATAGGCCAACGGCAGCGAGATGCGTAGCTGACCCTGGAGTGATATGTCGAGGACTTGGACGTTGCCGAATAAGGCTATGTGAGGGTTGACAGTGGTATTACATGTAATGAGGAAGTCTTCAGATATGTAACAGCCATCGGCGGTACCAAAGGGGTATGGGATGGTGATGTTGCCACAACTGTTTTGGCAGCCAGGTTGGGGTTGAGCTGATACCGGCGTTGCTGTTGCAGCCAAAAACAACCAAAGCAACGTGATGAGTTGGATAAGAATTCCATGCGACTCGATGACCTTTTTTCTTTAACTTTGATCAAATTAGATTTCGGGTATGGCGACATTCTAACAATCCGTTCTCTATATAGGGCTCTCCAGTGGGCAGGGAATCAAGAATCGTCTCCATTATGC
Source organism: Liquidambar formosana (assembly GCA_039720395.1). Classification (NCBI taxonomy): domain Eukaryota; kingdom Viridiplantae; phylum Streptophyta; class Magnoliopsida; order Saxifragales; family Altingiaceae; genus Liquidambar; species Liquidambar formosana. The sequence goes on from CM077825.1 coordinate 34,491,987, forward strand.
TTAAGGACCAATTCCAAACAAAAATAGACGTTTACTAAGTCAACTCCACGGGTCATTCTATCTACCATAAAATTTCATTTAACCGGAGAAAAATAAAGTGAGTTTTCCTGCAATATATCTTGGAGTGTTGACATTTAACATGTATTATATTTTCAAACATAAAAAATAAATGAGAAAAATAAAAAATAAAAGCAAAATTTCATTAATTTTCTTTGGATTAATTTTTTTTTTCTCCCTTTTGCTAGGTCGCTATTTTAAGGTCTTAGTAGATCAATTGTAACAGTAAAACCAGTTGATATGAATGATTCCAACCGGTTTCTTATGATCTTAAGCGGTAATGGAAATGTCCAAGAACATGAAGTGCAAGTAAGTCGATAGGTCAATTCTTATACATTTGTACAACTTTTCGATACACTTGATTTAGTGAATTGGACCATTGGATGATTGACGTAGTGGAAGCTTATGAAAAAGAAGGGTACCGCCTGCTTCTTGGAAAATCATTCAAATTCACGAACAAAAGAGTAACACACTCAAATTCACGAGCTCAAAGAATAAAATCTCAAAAAGAAAATTCTTTATTGAATAATAGTTCACCTTACAATGAAAAGAAACAGTCTTTATATAGGCTACAAAACCTAATTCGACTAGAACTATAACTTTAAGAAAGAAATAACTAAAATAAGGAATTGCCAAAAATTACCAAAACTGACAAATCCCGTTTTTTGCCTTTGTAGCCCTTTTAAAGGCTTCATAAAGCCCCCAAAACACTTAGAAACCTTCTAAAATTAACCCCAACTAATATAGTAACCTATAAGGACTCAATTTTGCCTAATTAAACCTTAAAAACTATCAAAAACAAGTAAATAAAACCCTAAACTAAATAAAAACGAAAATTACAAAATTAATTTAAAAAAAATAACTTTGCTTGGATTCTTTGTCCTACATCAGACTCCCCCACTTGAAAGAAACTTCTGCTCGAGTTTAACGTTTGGTATTGGAGCCTTCCATTCCATCGAATGGGATATTTTGAGTGTATTTGCTGTTTTAAAACTTTTCCAAATTTTTTATCCGTAATCAAAGTATCTCGAGAATTCCATGCCGGAGTCTTCAATTCATTAACAAGATCCACTAAATAAGGATTGAAGATTACATTAAAATCTTCAACCCCAATGAAATCAACCCTTTGTAACTTGTCGCTCAATGGAACAATTCTGTCTTGAAATTTTTTAGGCATGTACTCTTCTAGATATTTGACAGAATCCTCCTTTGACGAGTTATTAAGCTCCACAATTTGATCAACTAATTCTTCCTTTAAATCTTGGAAATTTTCATGATCTTCTTGTGAAACTTCTTCATGATGTTGCACAAACTCATTTTCAAAGTATGAATTATCATCTTCAATTTTAGATTCATTAGCACTAGTGTCATGATGTTCCTCAACAAAATTATTAATAAATATTGTACTTATTTCTTGTCGAATTGGATGATTTCTTTGAATTTGTTGTTCAATAACAGCTAATGTTTCATCATAAGTTTCTTCAGCTTCCTGTAAACAAGTAACTACTATCTCTTTTACAGATCGAAATTTTTTTTGAGACTTATTGTGATTTTCCACATAAGCTGGCTGCCTACATGGAATTGGATGGCACTCACGAATAAGTTCAGTCCTCTCCCTGTAATTTTCGCGACCTATGTCATCTTCACGCCGCTGATTATTCCCTGTCGTCGTCAGCCTAGCAAGGGTCGCCTGGATCTCCCGTAATGCTTGCTGGGTCTCACGTTGAAAAGTTCTGAATTCAGCCCTTGTAATCACGTCTTCCTCACGATCACCGCCATCAAAGACTTTGTTTTCGTTTCGTGCATTCGCCATCTGAATAGGATGAAGCCTACTTTGATACCAACTAACGTAACAGAAGCTTATGAAGAAGAAGGGTACCGCCTGCTTTTTGGAAAATCGTTTGAATCCACGAACAAAAGAGTAACACACTCGAATCCACGAGCTCAGAGAATAAGATCTTAGAAAGAAAATTCTTTATTGAATGAAAGTCACCTTACAATGAAAAGAAACAGCCTTTATATAGGCTACAAAACCTAATTCGACTAGAACTATAACTTTAGGAAAGAAATAACTAAAATAAGGAATTGCCAAAAATTACCAAAATTGACAAATCCCGTTTTTTGCCTTTGTAACCTTTTTAAAGGCTTCATAAAACCCCCAAAACACTTAGAAACCTTCTAAAATTAACCCCAACTAATATAGTAACCTATAAGGACTCAATTTTGCCTAATTAAACCTTAAAAACTATCAAAAACAAGTAAATAAAACCCTAAACTAAATAAAAATGAAAATTACAAAATTAATATAAAAAAAAAATAACTTTGCTTGGATTCTTTGTCCTACATCAATGATAGACCCCATACCAAAATTTGTCGTGACATAAGTATTTTACTATTATATGAAAGAGAGTGTGTCATGTAACACATTTATTAAACTTTTCTTTTCAAACTGTGAGCATACCAAGTGTCATATCCCTTTATTTGGTAAATCTCAAAATTTACTCTATTTTTCAAACTAACTATTTTAGTAACATAGCGCATCATCTTTTTTTTTTTTTTTTTTTTAATAATAGAAATTATATTCAAATGTCAACAAATTACATTCTCTTATTATACTGTAATAGATGAGACAACAAGTGGCTCCTCTTCATTGGTTAATAAAACTATAGAATTAATTTCATGAAATTATAGTAAATCCCAAAATTTACTCAGTCTCGTTCTAAAATAAATTCTCTTTTTAAACTTCCCAAAATTTACTCGGTCAGTTCTAATATTAGAACTAGACCTGTTATTTGATTTTTGTTTGTTCATAAAGTATCTTGAAACTATATTAAACCGGCTTGCTAATAACAATCAATAAGGTCAGTTAGACCTATTCCCTACATCATACGGGTTATTACTTGTTATTTATTAAATCCACAGAGTTTGATTTGAAACACGCACCTAAACCATATAAAGCATGGAGTTGATATGCTAATCCGCGATTTCTTTAATATTTGACCAAAATTTAAGTTAATGATTGAAACAAGAATCTCATTATCAAAAAACAAAAACAAAAAAATGTATTCTTTTTTTATAAAACTAACAGGGTATTTAGACCTTAGGGCAATCTAATTCGTGAGCACAAGTATTGTCACCACATGCTCCACATTGGTTAACGCTCAAAATGAATTTGATTTAGTGGTTGAACTAAGAAAGAGGGCAAATTCTATGGTACCTAGGCAAAAAAATTAGGTACCATACATATATATAGGGTCACTTCAAAAGGTAAACGGTCACTAAATGATAAATGCGTTATTTGAAATAGTAAGTGGATCGTTTCAAATAGTAAATACGTCATTTGAAATAATAAGTAGGTATAGTATCCAAAAACTGTGTGGGCACCAAGGAAGAGTGGAGGTTGATTTAATTTGTGCCTTCTTATTAATCTAAGGAGCAGAATTCCCATTTTTAAACTTTTCAAATTAATAATAATAATAATAATAATATGAGAAATATACTCCTCTTGGAGATTGACTGTCCCACCCGGGCGTTTTGTCCTTCCATGAAAAAATATCATTTTTTTTTAAGGAGAAAGTAAAGCAAGATTCCAGGAAAATAATAAAAAACCTTCTTGGTTTGAATTTTAAAAGTGATTAAACATTTTAGGACATCATAAATAAATAAATAAATAAATAAATAAATAAAAGATAAGCAAATAAAATGGGACGAGGGAGTATTTAACAATGATACAAATATGGCACTATGAGAATGGAGCAAAACTGGATTATCAGGATACTTTTTTGTTCTATAATCTAACTTTTCATTCTAATTAACTCATGATACCACAAGACCATATTACAATTTACACTAAAAACTTACTCAACCTCAAGGCCTAAAAAAAAATTATTTACAAATGCATGTATTTAGAATAGAGTAGTGATACATACGACCACTATTAGAGGACCAAAATATAAAACCACTAATGTGGCTGAACCTGATTGGTAAGTGATTTTAACACTGTTAAGAGAGAAAAAAATATCTAAATATGGGAACTCCTAATTTCGCGGATGAGATTGCTTCAAAAATCAGATAAATGGGTTTTTATCTAAATTTTAAATACCACTTCTTCAAACATTCTCCGTCAATTCAGCGATTCCCAAAAAAGGAACCCACTCACACTCGAAACCACCTCTCTCATTCGATTAGGTTTTATCAAAACACTCCACAATAATTACATCAGGATACTCACAAAAACTCAATCACAATAATTCAAGATAAAATAAACAATGATGCATCACACATAAAATGCATCAGATAATTCCATAAGAATTGCATCAGGATAATCACAAAAACTCAATCACAACGATAATTCAGATAAGTTGAGATTTTAACCATATAACAATGTGTCACGACCCAAATTAATTAAGCCGTAATCAAAAGTAATAAAACAAGCTTTATTTTAATAAATCCTTTGATAAAACGTAGATGACACGTGTTAAAATCTCAACCATTTTAAAATTTTTCCCTTTTTTGGACATGACTCATCTGTAGATAGGACATATTATCATGAAAACCTGGTATAAAAATCTATACATAAAAATTTCCTGTCATCTATGAAAGTGGTATCATCCCATGCATTGCATTCCACGTATACACAATATTAAATAATTACAATTACAACCTCGATTAAATTTACATTTACATTAGCCATTGGCCCAATAAAATGAATTAATACATATTCTTCCCATTAAAATACATCAATAATTAACATAGGTAATTTCCAGTTAGAGCATTCCCATGTAAGAGCATAACTGCACTTGAAAATAATCTTTGAAAAACATGGAAATAAATAGGCATGAGTCCGACGACTCAGTAGATACAATTTAACATAGTAAACTACAGCAATGATATAAATAAACCAATTATATCATTTAAAACAAAATATACTAACTTAGTATATTACAAATCCAAATTAAGTTATAAACCATAACTTAAAACAATGATGCATAATGCCCAATGCATGAGACTCATGTCCAGTTTACATTAATTCCATCAATTACCAACCACTCCTGTAGGAGTCTTCGTGCGGAAACGGAGGATTTAAACCCAACCTCCAAGAGGACAACACAAGAGTTCCTTCCTAGAACCGGAAAGTACCCCAGAATCAAAGGAATGAAAAACACCGCAAAGTTCCATTGACTGCAAGTAATCCAATTCCAATGACCCATTTTTATGCAATACTTTTACCCAGTATTCAATACTTTTACCCAGTATTCATTAAGTCCATTTAATGCATGATTATGCCTAACATGCAATGCAATAAACCATAAAATGATTTTTTGTAACCAAAATCATCTTCAAAATATGTTATGTAACCCATAATCAGATAACCTCAAAATTATACCCAACATTATGATAAACATCATAAATTCCCATTATGATTATAACCTTAAATCATAATATAAAAAAAAACATCAATTAAATATGGAGATTAATCATAAAATCCATGCATTTATATTCTATAGAATGTATAAAATAAACCGAAATTCGTAAAGACATAATTCCCAATTAGATTATCAAATACTTATAATCTCATTCCTAGATTTATTCCACAATTCATTTATATACATATTCTAGGCCCAAGAATACCAAATACTATGATAATATATACCATATTATCATGTCAATAGTTTAAACCTATGTAAATTGCACCTACCTCCATGAAACGTGTAGAAAAATGCGATCTTGATGTTATGGGTGTGTAGATCCAAGCCTAGGATGCACATGTAAGCCCTCAATCCAAGCCCTAGCTCCCAAATGCCATGCTTGATAAAAATAATGGAGATTCCAACTCCAAAATGGGACCAAACCTCACAAATACCATGAATAAATACAAGATATGAGGATATGATGACTAAAACCCAAAAGAAATGCAAACCCTAACCTTATACATGAGAAATTACCTCTCAAATGCAAGATAAAGACTACCCATGCTTCCAAAGTGCAGCCATGAGTGATTGAGAAGCTAATCTACTACACAAAGATACATGTAAGGGCCGAAATGGGTGGAACACCCTCCATTTCTCACCAACGTCCCCTCTCTCTCTCTCTCTCCTATTCTCCCCTTTCTCTGTCTCTCTCTCCCAAACACTCTAAAGACCCTAAAATGAGTGTATAGGTCAGGGTTTATATAGAAAAGGGGGGCAAAAGGGTCATTTTAACCATTTATTAAAACTGTCCGCCGACACTTTCAGACGGCTGAAAATACTTTTCAGCCGTCTGAAAATGCCCAACGCAAAACAATTCTCTCTGGAATTTTCAGTCAACTAACATGAACTTTCAGCCGGCTGAAAATTTTCTTTCAAACGACTGAAACATGTTTCAGCCGTCTGAAATACACAGACAACAGGAAATAGACAGTTAATCAGGTAACTCTCCATCAGCACAGGCATCAGCCTTATTTTCTTCATTCTTATATTATCCTTTTACTTTAAGTTATTTGATGAAAATAAGCAAATAACTCCCCATTTGAATCCAAATAAAATATTTAAAAAAATTCAAATTCCAAGTATATCAAAATCTCATTTCCAAGTTTTAATACAAAATTCGTCTCCCGACAGATTTTCCTAAAACAAACATGTGTGGAATACAATCCAAACATGCTAATAAAATTCCATAAAATCACTAATGTCTTATAATATTATAAACTCTCATTACGGCCAAAAATTACCCTTAAAAACGAAGATTTATGAAAATTCGCTTTTTCCCAACACTTGGCCAAATTTTAGCAGCTTAAACCCCTAAGTTGCAAATAAGGCCAAACGCGCACCTAAAATGATTGATGCATAAAAACAAGCATCAAAACACATCTAACACCATCATATCTTACACATGCATTACCCATGCATGAAGTCATGCGCCTAAATCAAGGGATTAACTACATTAACCATAGATTAAGCCCTTAATACCCTATTTAAAAATTACAGGTGTTACACAATGGAGTTCACACCTCTCCTCCCTTTCCTCCCCACAAACCCGGGCAACAACCACATCCCCTGCATGCTAAAATTTAAACACACAACAGATACCCATTTAAACAACAAACCAAAGGATAGCCGGTTACAGTTTGGGGGAGGATGAGATCTCTCAAATCTCTCCACTTCCTTGTTTGTAATATACAGATATGGAATGAGGAAAGAGTCAAACATAACGTTGAGTTAACAACGTTATTCGTCCCCATTTTTGGTCCTCCATTTTTTGTCCCACTTATCATTATTGTTTAGAATATAAATATTTTTTTCTTTTTTCTTGTCAGTCATAAGAATAGAATCCAATTCTTAGCCAAAAAAAAAAAAACATCCAACTATCATGGTACTATATCGGTTTTTCGCTATAAATATATTTGACTGAATGTGTTTAGCAAGTTAAATAAAATTACTCCATAATAGTTATATTTTTTAGAGGAGAATAGCGCCTTATGAGTTACGAGTGTATTTATGAGTTTACCTATATATGATCATATGAAGGTCTTACGAAAAAAAAAATTTCATTATAAAATGACTGTTTATATCACATTCACATATTAAAGTTCAATATTATTAAACTACTACTTAAATCCAAAAGTTTAAATTGTTAGTGAATAAATCAACAGTGTAAAGCAAACTAAAAAAATTTCACTCCACAAAAAGTGTTTTACCAAATTTTCTATTAATTTTGATTAATTGTTGCGTGTTGATTTATTTTAGGCCAACGCTATTGGCACTCCAAGCATAACCTCTCACACTCCTTCTCTTTTGCATGTTATGTATTATAGCAAAAATGCCCCTATTATTCTCCTGCTTGCACTCTCCCTCTTCCTTATTTCTTGCGGGACCCACGTCTGATCCCTTCTCATCAAGTTTTTCTCCCCCTCCCCTCCCCCTTCTCGGATTTGGATTTGGATTTGGTGCAGAAACAAAGGATCGATGACACATGATAAGAAAGAGAAATGGAGGGTTGAAATTCGAGAGATACATTTAACACCTATTGTCTAGCTAATAGCTAGCCCTTCATTTTTCCTCTTTGCCCACGTGTCATCAATCCTACATTTACTGCACCATACAATAAAAATAGCCAACTGCACCAAATCCAAATCCCCCTTTCTCTATTCTTTGTGTACCATTTCCTGCAAACCCATCACAATTAACCACACAACTCCTCATTCCTCTATCTCGTGAAGTAAGCAAAGAATATGCCATCTCCCTGTTTACACTAAATTTTACCCACTGACACGTGTTATTTTGTGGCCAAAAGGTGAGTCTTTAGTTTATAAAAGAGTAAGAAAACTGATTATTTTAGGCTGAGGATTTTCAGGCCGATGAAATTAAGGCCGAAGGTAAATGTTTAGAGAAGTGATGTCCTCTAGCCAATGATAATTCTAGTCAGTTACAAGTGGGCCACATGGCAATCATGTAGTTAGGTTGGCAGGATTTTTGACCAACAAGGGCTTGACACATGTCTTGTAGAAAGACAACTTGGTTTTTATGCATAATATGCAGGTGAGAGAACGTGGGGAGTTAGTGGGCTAATGCATTCAGTTCAAGGAAGTTAAAGTGGACAGATGGCAAGATTTCACAGGTCGAAAGTAACCACCAGACAGTTATTTGTTCAGGCCGGAAGTTACTACTAGTAACTTTCAACTCTCTTCTAAAGTTCAGAATGGACAAGTGACATAAGTTCAAGGGCTAAAGAAAAAGCTTCCAAATAACTCCTAGTAGTTATGGAGAATTTTCACATGTGCTGACACATAACTATTAGGTAATTATTTGTTCAATCCGAAGGTAACCGCCAGGCAGTTATTGTTTCAAGCCAAAGAAACCGCTGGTAACTTCTAGTCAGTTATTTTTTTCACTAACGAGGTATTCCTACCTTAGGGCCATCCAATTTTTGGAGACAAGTAAGGTCATAATATTATCCGTATTGGTTAATGCTAAAAATAAACCTAATTTATTGATTGACTCTAAAAGAAGAGTGAGAAATCAAATTTGTGCCTTTTATCACAATTGTTAGTCTTAAACTTTTTCATGAAAATAAATAAATAAATACTTTTCCTCGATGTTCACTACTTCAGCGAAGAATTTTCTTTTCGAATATTACAACAGAGACACCTTCTTTTTTCTCCACGTTGAATTTACTTCCAGTTGGTTACTTTCATTGAATTTTCTTTTTGAACATTACAACGGAAGTTTGATTTTTCAAGTTGGTTACTTTCATTGAATAGTCGACTAGGCTAGCCGCCTAGACGGACAATTTAGCCTATACAGGGCATCTAATACGCGTGAGAAAATTATTTGGGTTTAAAATCAATTGATTCTATTGACCTTGTGAACAAAATTTCTACGCCTTTCCATTATCACGAGTGAAGCTAAAAAACAATAGAGTGAAGCTATTGCCACCACAAAAAGTACTCAAAGTCCCCCATTAATTTACACTTTTTGAGGTTTTATAAAAAATATAAAAGGTTTTTATGAAAACTAATAGCATTGTTCACTAGAAAACATCATTTTGAACAACTTTGTAAAAGAAATTTTTTCCAAAATCTATCATTTAAGCAGACTTTTGGCTATTTACAATCTCTATTTCATTTTCCATGAAAAATTGCCAAAAAGTCTACTTAAATGACAGATTTTGGAAGAACTCTTTTCTACAAAGTTGTTCGGAATGATGTTTTCTAGTAGACTATATGATTAGTTTTCATAATTTTTCTTTTTTATATATTTTTCATAAAACCTTAAAAATGTAAATTAAATGGGGGGCTTAGAGTATTTTATGTAGTAGCAATAGCCTGGCCCAAAACAATAATAGGTCTCCGCAGGCCTGCTCCAAAGTCATCTTCCTTGGTCTTTAGTTAGCTTACAAAAAATTTCATTGCCACATACACATGGGGCCTTTTTTTTTTTTCTTTTTTTTTAAATTACATTTTTTTTCACTTATGGAGCTCTTTGTTTGGTAAGCATGAGGATGGAAGAGGAGAATATGAGTAATTATATTATTTTACTAAATTACCAGTACAAAGAAAAGGAAAATTAAAGAAAATGGCATTTTTGCCCCAACATCATGGATGTAGGAACCTTGAAGTAAGATGGGGCAATCGCCTCACCTGAAATTTATTTTCCTTTTATTTTTTTACTTTAGACTTTTCCTAAAACTAACGAGAGTTGGTTTGGCGGCAAAAGGGTGAACTGTAAATTCAGACATTCCGAGTTCGAATCAAAGACACTATGAACTTAAAGATATTTATAAATAACATTAGAATTTATAGTTTTTATCGAGCAAAAAGTATCTTCAGAAGAACAGTTTTTTTGGTCAAAGAATAACTCTTTATAAGAAGGCTTTCAACGGCTTACTGAGGAATGCCCATTACAGTTAGATAAAGATCATAGAATAAAAGCCTCACAAACAAAATTTTATCATAAAATGACATAGTGTTTAATCACATGCACGGATCAAAATTTAATGTTCTCCATGCTGAGGTGATCCATACCGTTGAATCATTTTAGTTAGTGTAGATTAAAAATTGTCAATTGAGGTGATTTTAGTTATTTCAGTAATAACTTTTTTAACTTTTAGTCCGAATCATCTGAAGAAAGATCTAACGGTGCTGAGCCAAAACTCAACACTGAATCCAAGCTAGCCTAGTCGACTATTCATTGAAAGTAACCTACTTGAAAAATCAAACGTACATGGAAAAAACTTCAGAATTAGTTGCGTCAATGATGATAGGTAGCCCTCACACCTTTGGTTAAGAGTTTTCTTCACGTCATTATATTTGCTAGAGAATAGACCCTTCTGGTAATGCTAAGGGTGGATTGCTACCGTTCGTCGTCCCCTTTTGCTTTTTTACTTAGCCAAAAAGGAAAAAAAGAAGGGTCTATTCAGGGGCGGAGGGAGGGGGGTGCCAGAGGGGGCAGTTGACCCCCCTCACTCATTGAATTTTTTTTTTTAGTATACAAATTTACTTATATTTTTAAATATGCCCCCTCTAAAATATATTTTTGGCCCCTCTAAAATATATTTTTGACCCCTCTGATTTTATAATTGACCCCTTTACTCTTCTTTCTTTCCTTTTTTTCCCCTTTATATAAATAGCTCTTACCCATGTTTTACTCAAGTTATGTCTCTTGTCCTTGGGTTATGCCCTCTTTTTGGTTTAATACATACATTATTTCATCATATATATATATATATTATCAATGAATATTTAAGTTTTTATGTTAATTATTAAGTTTAAACAATTTTCTTTGTTCTTGTTAATTTTTATTATATAAAGAAGGCTACTTGAAATGATTATTTAATGAGTGAGGCTATTGCCACCACATAAAGTACTCAAAGCTCCCCATTAGTTTACACTTTTTGAGGTTTTATGAAAAATATAAAAAAATTTTACCAAAAGTATTAACATTGTTAATTAAAAAACATCATTCTGAACAACTTTGTAGAAGAAATTTTTTCCAAAATCTATCATTTAAGCAGACTTTTTGGCAATTTACAATCTCTATTTCATTTTCCATTAAAAATTGACAAAAATTCTACTTAAATTATAAATTTTGGAAAAATTTTCTTCTACAAAGTTGTCCGGATTGATGTTTTCTAGTAAACTATGTGATTAGTTTTTATAAATTTTTTTTATATTTTTCATAAAACCTTAATAATTTAAATTAAATAGGGGGTCTAGAGTATTTTATGTGATAGTAATAACCTGGCCCTTATTTGATTTATAGAGTTATAAGAAAAAAATTAAACAGTTACATCCAAACAAAGTCGCCCCCCCTAGGATAAATTCCTAGATCCGCCACTGGGTCTATTCGCTAGCAAATATAATGACATGGAGAAAACTCTTAACCAGAAGGTGTGAGGACGCCCTATCATCATTGAGATGTTTTTTTCACACACGTTTGATTTTTCAAGTAGGTTACTTTCAATGAATAGTCGACTAGGCTAGTCGCCTAGACAGACAATTTAGCCTATCAAGGGAGTCTGATACACGTGGAAAAATTGTTTGGGTTCAAAATCAATGGATTCTAGTGGCCTTGCGAACAAAATTTCTACCTTTGCCTTTCCATTTTCACAAGTCAAGCTAAAATTCCATTAATAGGTTGCAGCGGGTCTTCGCGGGCCGGCTACAAAGTCATCTTTTCCTTGGCCTTAGTTAGTTTACAAGAAAAAAAAAATTCATTTTTTCATTTATGGAGCTCTTTGTTTGGTAAGCATGACGATGGAAGAGAAGGAAAATGAATAATCATATTATTTTACTAAATTACCCCTACAAAGAATAGAAAAGTTAAAAAGGAAATAGAAGAGAACGACATTTTTGTCACAGGCACAGCATCATGGATGAGGGAACCTTGAAGTAAGATCCTACCCAATCTCTCATTTTTTGAAATATGGCTTATCAAATATAAATGGCCTATGAATTTTTTTTCAAATTTTTCCACCTCAAAATATTAAGAAAAAATAAAATTTTGCGCGAAAGAATCTCCAATTTTTGAATTAAGATAAAGTATTAACAACCAATTAAATTTTAACTACCTTGAACTAAATTTTTGGCTTTATCCCTGTATAACATGTAACAGTCGCCCTTTCCTTTCACTTTTTGGAGCAAAGATTTTAGTGGGTTAGAAAGAAAGTTCATTCGGGCCTCCACACTTTCCTTTCCTCTCCTTTTCCTTCATAACAGAACAAGGGATTCACGTTTCCTTCCTTCACTTTCCTTTATTCCACTTTTCCTCTTTGCCAAACAAGCTCTTAAAGGAGGCAATTTTGTTGACCCGTTCTAATGCTTCTTTCTCTCATATTTAGTGGGCATTTGGCACACTGTTTGAAAGGCTTTGAAAAGCATTTTTTGAAGGGTAAAAGTCATTTCATTATTTTACAAGCATTTGGTGAACCACTCAAACTGCCTTTTAGAAAAAGTCATTAACTAGAGGTAGCTTTTCAAAATAACGTTTGCGGAAAGGCAATAGAATGTAAGTGATAAAACTAAAAAATTTTGATGTTTAGCCATTTTTTGCACTAGAGGACTTTTAAAATATATGTTCACCAAACATCCATTTTCTTCAAAATGCCTTTTTTTAAAATGATATTTTGAAAATGCATTTTTCTAAATTAAAATGCCTTTTTATTTTGAAACGATACGCCAAGAGAACACTTAGCCTTGTTAGTTATTTCCTGTAACAGAGAGAGACTTTTTCTAAATTAAAAGGCCTTTTTATTTTAAAACAATACGTCAAGAGAACACTTATGCCATGTAACAGAGATATATACATAGAGAGAGAGAGAGAGAGAGCACTTTATGATTGGTCCACGCTAAAAGTTGTATTATTTATTATGATTTGGTTTAAAGTCGAAAGTTCATTGATAAAGAACAAGAAGATACAGCCCAATCCAAACTCATCAAAGAAAACAAAGAACAACAGCAGTCAAAAAAGGGAATTATAACAGTACTAGCAAGGAAAACACCAATACTAGCAAAAATTCGAAATAAACAACTCCAAATCCACATTGATACTAAAACTGTTCATTTCTTTTTGCAAGTTGTATTAACTCATATCTAGAGCAATAATCATTTTATTATACTCTGTATTTTTTTTTCTTTCGTCAGCAAAAGGTGTGAAATATTATTAACAAAAAGAACCATATCTGACAACATGATTAATTTCTCATAAGGATTTTTCCCTTCCCCTTCTTACCCTCAGCAAAAAAAAAAAAAAAAAAACAGAAGGATTAATTTCTCATTAGCATAAAGCTACATTTTATTGACAATAATCTATTTCAAAAGGAAAAATTTTCCAAAGGCTATTTCTGTCACTTAACCTACTCCAATAAAGCCAATATGGTCGATGTAATTTAAATATATATATATATATATATATATATTCCGTGCACTTGTGTATTGCACTCAACACTTGTTGAGTGCAATATACAATAATTTGTGATTGTTAGTGTTTACACTTCGCTTGGCATATAAAATAATTTCTAAAAATTAATAAGAGTAACAGCGTATTTTCCCAAGCAAGGTAAAGCATGTTTGTTTGTTTCGGTGTAATGTGCTAGCTTTACGCTGTACGTTCCCCAATCCCCGCTAGCAGCACACACGTGGTAGGTAAACAAAAATTATCTCTTCGTTTCCCACGAGGGAAGTTTTTGTTTCATTGGCCGTGGATATCTTAGCAAAAAATGATATTCTCTCGAGGTGTAAGGTCCCACATCGACTAGTCAAGGTTTGTCTTAGGAGTTTATAGGATTCTATCTCTCCTTTAAGAGTTAAGCCCTTTTGGAGGTTGAGTGTGGGTTAACTTTATGAGCTCTTGAGCCATTCTTTAATCTATGTTACATATGTGGACTTCCACATTTGTGTGTTTCCTATGTATGTTTAGCCAAAAAGGAAGTTCGTCCCCAACAGGTAAAGCAACCAGTGACAGTTGCCTCGTGCTCTCTCATGCTCCAAATCAATTCAAAATTTCCCACTTGAAGTTCAACTTCTCTCTCTCTCTCTCTCTCTCTCTCTCTCTCTCTATAGTCTTGTCATTATCAGGTGATGTAATTTTGTATTAAATGCACTTCAAATCTCTTTTGTACAACTCATATTTGACCAAACCAACCGTTAGAATAAATTTGATTCATATATAAGTCGTGTATGCCAAAAATCAAGTTGATCTAAAATTAAGAGCTGTTTCATTTGAAATATCCATAAATGAGCGATTGTTATTGATTAAAAAATGTATGTTTTAGATTAAATAGCAATCAATCTCAAATCACTTGATTTTTTGCATGGAACGCCTACATGCCAAAAATCACTAGATAGATTTTTGGAGTGCATTTGATATTAACCAATATAAGATACACCTGATAATAAAAGGACTATATATAAATATATATGTATATACACTGTTTTTCTTTTCGTTTCCACAAAAAATTCTCTCTTTCGCTCTTTTTATATGTATAATTGTCTGCAAATGGAAGGGGGATGATGGTGTAAAAGAGGAAGATTTTCGAAGTGGAAAATCTGAGTGAAATAGTTGAATTTAACTTGAGTGATTGGGGTTTTTAAATAATGAAGAATCTAAGAGTCAAAATTTCAGTTTTTTTTTTTTTTTTTTTGCTGGCCTTGTTTCTTGGAGACCATGCAAACTGAGGGTTTGGTTTCTTCCATCTGGTATAGGATCATTGCATTTTTACTGTAATTTAATAGCATATCACTTTAGGAAGTGATAACACAGACTCAAAAGATTATATTTCTACTGGCCTGGTGTGGAGCCTATGGAATATGGATGATAGGCATCAGACATTCAGACGGCTTGTACTGAGGCACTTGGGCCTATTGTGGAGGTAAGGAGGTATTTGGGCCTTCAAGTGGAGGGTAGCCTGTTAGCTAATTCATGCAAAGTAAAAATGGTTCAAATGAAGTTGACCATGTGATCGAGATGACATTATCCTCGGCTCACATTTCTATTCATGGGGCAGTGCTGATGGGGTACATTGTCTACATAGATGCCTAGGCCGTGATTGATACTGGTAAGTTTTTAACTTAAAAGCCTTAACTATTAGGTGGAGGGTTCAAAATAAATATATGACCATACTTTTCTAGCAATTAATAGGAAGTAAAATTAAAGCGTCTTAGTGTGGTTATAGAAGTGGAAAGATGAAGACTTAATGCCTTCCGAGAAAAGTGGCTTTGGAACCTGTGGTGTTTTGAAAAGGTTCTAAGTTGAAGGAAAAGGAGGTTTTAGTTGGGGTAGTGTTGCTCCTTGTTGCTTTTGGCAGTTGTTCTTGGTTCTCTATATTAGCTCTTCGTTGGGTGTATGTTTTCCTAGTTTTTGATCGATGAAGCTAGTTCTTCCTTTGTATGAAAGAAAAAAAAAAGTGATGATTTTATTAGCTTTTAGTTTTTAGTTTTTAGTTTTTACTCATCCTTCTAATTTAATAAATGACTATGACGAAGGGAAATCACTGAGTGCCAAGACATGGTTGGCCGGGCCTTCAACCGTAACTAATTCACATGCATGTGCCATCTATGCATAAGCAAAAGGACTAATGAGCTAGACATATTAAATCAAAAAATTACAAGACAATTGCTTCACAAAAAAGCTTAAATTAAACAAACTTTAAAAAAAAAAAAAAAACAAAAAACAAAAAACAAAAGGGAAATCAGAAGGCAGCATCACATAAAGATGCATTCTTCAGAGAGAGAGGGCCACACACCACACACCCAAAACAATCATCGCCCATCATCAAATGCCAATGTTGATATATATTGTTCAATTTTATATTGGCCTCTTCCTTTTTGCCTATGTTGTTGCATCAATGAGATTGTGGTTGCGGTCAATGGCAGAGCCAGAACTTTGGTCCAGGAGGGCCAAACTTTGAATTTTTTATTTTTTATTTTTAAATTTTTATCTTAATTCAAAATTACTATAATTTTTTTTTTTTGCAATGTTTTTCTTACTTCATAGTCACCTGACAAGAGAAAATTTTTGAACGAATAATAAGTGATTTTTTATCAATGAACATCTAGAATAAAAACATATAATGATAAAGAGCCAATTTTTTTGCTCAAATCTACATGCCCATATGAGAGGTAGTAACTTGACTAATCGATCAAAAATTTTATGAAAAGAATAATTGTTTATAATGAGTCGATGTGGCAGATACAATATCATTTGGACAAGTTGATTTGGACAAAAAATTTGGACTATATAACATTACTCACTTATATAAATAAAACAAAAATAATAATTACAATGATGAGAGGATGAAAGAAAAGTAATGAAAACAAGAAAATATGGATCAAAAATAAAATTTAAACAGAGATAAAATGAGGAAATTTATAAAAGGAAATAGTAAAAAACTAAATATAAAAGGGGCTAAAAAAATTTGAAGGGCCAAATCTTCAATTACTAAAAAAAATTATTAGTAAGAAATTTAAAAATAAAAAGTTAAGTAGAGCCAGCAGACCCCCTGGGTCTTTACTGGCTCTGCCCTGGTTGCGGTTGTGGTTGCATTGGTCGCCCAATAATAATAAAAAATTTAAAAATAAATCCCCATAAGATGCCCGGCCTATTGGTCACTCAGTCACCATTGAGATTAAGAATTTGACTGTTTTATTGTTTCTCGCAAGACATGTTCTCACTTCTTTTTGGAGTAAATCTTTTTTTTTTTTCTTTTTTCCCTTTAATACTTAGTAAGATATCATAATAGGAGTATAGGACTATTTTTATTTTTTATTGCATTATTTGACAATAAGATTGCGATATCATATACTTAATTAGACAACAAGAATGAAAGATATTGCACATAAATTACAAGACGACTCCTTCTTAACAAAGCTTAAATTAAAACATGAGAGAGAGAGAGATGTACCAAACTTAAAGCAATCATCGCCCATCACCAAATGCTAATTTTGCTTGCATGCTAATCCTATCAAACCCTACCATGCTAATACTAGTAGCACTACCATGAGTGTTTGATAGTTCACCAAGCAACAACTCAGTCTCTTCGGAATTTATCTCACCTTCTAAACGTTTATGCTTCTCTATTGCTCTCAATCCCTCTAATTTCATTGCTACTTCCTTCATAGTAGGTCTTTCCTCCCCTTTTACTCTTAAGCAGCTTTTCGCTAAAATAGCAACTTCCTTAAGCTGCTCAACATTTCCTTCATTTAGCACTCGATTGTCAATAACTTCAAACAAGTGATTATCTTTTATTGAAGAAATGAAATACATAGCTAAATTTCTCTCTTCTTCAGGCCTCACAAAAGAAAGTGCCATCTTTCCAGTTAATAACTCTACAAGGACAACCCCAAAGCTATAAACATCACTCTTTTCAGTCAGCTGACTTGTATGGAAGTATTCAGGGTCCAAGTATCCAAGTGTCCCTTGCACCAATGTGGTTAATTGAGACTTATCTAAAGGAACCAACCTCGAAGCTCCAAAATCGGATACTTTTGCAGTGTAATGATCATCTAAGAGTATGTTAGTCGTTTTAACATCTCTATGAATGATTGGAACAGAAGTACCAGAGTGCAAATACGAAAGGGTTCCTGCGGTTTCTGTTGCTATCCTTAATCGAGTTTCCCATGAAAGTGGTGCATAGCCTACATTGTGTATATGGTCAAAGAGGGTACCATTGGTCACAAATTCATAGACTAACAAGGGAACTTGAGTCTCTAAACAACATCCCAACAGTTTTACCACATTCCTATGGTTGACTTGTGAGAGAACAATCACTTCATTAATAAATTGTAGAACTTGGCTCTGATCTGCTATTTTAGCTTTTTTAATGGCAACTATCTTGTTGTCTGGCAATATTCCTTTGTAAACCGTCCCTTGCCCTCCTTGACCTAGAACTCTACTTTCATGGTAATTGTTTGTCGCCTTCTTTAGGTCTTCTTCTGTAAATATTTTAGCAGTGTCAAAAGATCCTTCATGGTTGGAAAGTTGTTGTTGTAACATAATACCACCATTTTGCTGAAAGAATTGTTCTTTGAGTTTGTTGAGCTTTATTTGTCTGACTCTCCAGTATAACCATGAACTACACAGTAGTAGAACTAAGAGGCCTGTGCTAATACCTACATAGAGAAAAAAAAAAGAGGAGGGGGGAGTGTTTGAATCATCACCGCTAAGCTAGTAAAAAATTTTCAAAATTGATTATGTTAATGGGGATTCAGCACATTGACTGATGACCTGCCCATCCCTAACATTTTCTTCTAAATAAACAAAAAAATAAAACTAAAGAAACAATTAACGATCGGGAAAAAGAATGAAACAAAGAAACAAAAGCTTAGTGTATATAGAAGAAAGACTTTTGGATGATGAGAGTGTATTTTTGCTATGGCAGGTCACCAATTGGCAACGTTGAAATCGCAAACAATTACCTTTTTTTTTTTTTTTTTTTGGGGGGGGGGGTGATATTAGTAGGTTTTGAGATATGTACACATTCAGCAAATTCCCCCTAGACTCAGATAATCCCTCCATTCCACATGTATTAAGTAGTTATGTATAAGAACAAAATCCATGGGATGGCCCTGAGGGGAATGATGTGAGTTGAAGACCTCTTCTTAAACTTTCAATTCTTTTTGTCCATGAAAACTAATGTGACACACGTAAACATATGCAAAAAGCTATTATGAGATGGCGTAGTACCAAAATTAATTGATGAGAATACATCATTCTATTTGCTAATGGTAGGTTCATCTAACAATCCAAACCTATTAAACAAATAGCTATATTAGTTGCTGAAATAATAATAAAGATATATAATGTTTTGCATCATTGATCTTTGCAAAATTATAAACATATATGTGTATGTACAATATGAATGTGTGTGTGTGTGTATATACACATTTATATACAACCCCAGTCAGGTAAAGACATGTCGATAAAAGTTATATTGGCACCTGTATTCGGGGTTATATTTCATGCATTGGTGAGTTACGAGATTCATTCGCCAATGCACGAGGTACAACCCCTAGAACATGGTGCTAATATGACTTACATCATCATATCCTCGCCTAACTGCTGGCATGCTAATATAAGTTCTAATTAATGTGTTAGATTTATTTCAATGATGATCAATAAACTGAAGTAGTCTCATCCTAGATTGCCGCAAAACATATTTACACATATAAAATTTTATGAGTACAAAATAAATATAATTTCTATATAAATAAATATGTACTATAGATCAGTATTAACCTGCATATATTGATACCCACATAGGATCTCGGAAGGCAAATCTAGAGTTTAAAGTTGATTCTATGAGAATATGAAAAGAAACAAAATTATTACTCCCTCCATCTCAGATAGACCATTTTTGCAATTTCTTTTGTCCCAAAATGTTTGTCCACTTTGAAATGTCAAATCATTAATTTTTTTAATTTTTCTATACTATCCTTAGTAGTTTCAATAACTATTTTCAACACAAAACTCAATACCAAGTTAAAAATGGTACTTTTAGAAAGTTGGATTTTAAAAAGTAACGAGTCAATGTAATAATAATTTTTCTTAAATTAGGTGTTTTGTCAAATTTGATTTATTTTTATGAGACAGAAGGAGTAAAAGTATTTAAGGCATGTACGCGACATCAAAGCATGACTTTGCATGTTGTAATCATTATTGATTTTGTTCTATAACATGTTGCATCAGGTCCAACACCCTCTAACAAGCAAACACGTCAGCACTTTTTGTCATTTTGAATATTCCTCACATCCTAACACATGTTCTTTTATAAATGTTATCTCACGTCACATAAGGTACTTATGCTGTGAAGTAAAAACCAATCGTATGCTACGGAGTAATACTTTTTCTTTTGTTCGATGTTGTCTCACATGCTAATATATACTTTCCAACATGTTCAATATACTGTAAAACTCTTGCTAAGTCGTGGCTTCCACATACATTTCCAAAAAATAACAATGATATAATAACCTGAGGTCAACTCAACTTGGGTCGTAAAATCTCACCAAGAGCTAGCTGAGCTAGAAACTAAACACCATTCATCATTTCATCATACCCATTCTTCACTATCATTTTTATTTTTCTTTATGATCAAGAGAATTCTCTACTCTTAATCTCCCAATCTCAGCAAATGAGTTTGTATTAATATTTCTTTATAAATTTAGATCTAATATCACTTAATAATCTCCCAATCTCAGCAAATGAGTTTGTTTTAATATTTCTTTATAAATTTAGATCTAATATCACTTAATAAATTATCAGAAGAATTTCACTAGGTTATCAAGCCATTGGTCTAGGTACCCATGCTTCACTAGCACTAGGTAACTATGCAGTTTTTCTTAATTTTGGGTAAACAAATGAGTAATAATTTTTTATTTTTTATTTTTGGAAGGGGATGTTAAATGAGCAAATGTTGATCAAGCTAAAATATTAAATAATATCAAATAATTAGGAATTCAACCTTACCGAGGGCAATTTTTATAACCAAGGGAAGGTGATTATTGTTCGGGGTGGAAATCAGAGTGCAGTTAGTTCCATCTTTTCTCCCGTCGCCTTCATATCCCTCAGGACAAGAACACTTAAAACTACCTGCTAAATTTTGGCATGTAACATTGCAAGGGCTTAAAGTCTCGCACTCATCAATATCTGAAAAATAAGCAGCCCATCACAAATAAGTATAATTTATCTCTAATTATTTTTTTAATTATGCAAGTACAATTTACCTCTAATTGTTGTTAATTAATTAGGGCTTATTGATGGGTGTCGCTTAGCAGATCATATATATTTACAAAATAGTGCAGTGGACCAAAATTTACAGAGTAGTGTTTATTTGGATTCCTTTTCATGTGAGATGATAAAATTTTTATTTGGTATCACTTCGCACTCTCTCTATATTAATATTAACATTTTTAAAATTAAAAAAAAAGAAAGAATAATTGTACTTTATCCACTTCAATTTTAATTATCTATTGCTACAAAATGTCCCCTCTAACGTCAAGAGATATCACTATAACCCTCTGAGACATGCAAGAAAGGTGAAATCAACCCAATGCAAATAATCAATCATTGTAGAATTGAATGGGGTAAAGTATAATTTTGAAAATATGAAGGATGTAATTGAAGACCTGACTATAAAGAGGGTAAACCGGTAAAGCATAATTTCCAAAATAAAAATTATATCTAATGGAAAGTCAACGATGGTACTTCCTCAGTTTTGCTTTGATTAATTACTTTTAACCAAACATACATGTTAAAGTAAAGCATTTAACGCATTGTTGTTATGTCATTCATTTTTTACTTTCTAATTCTAGGTCATTACCGTTTTAGTACCTGTATTTTTACCT
This sequence comes from Liquidambar formosana, assembly GCA_039720395.1. Classification (NCBI taxonomy): domain Eukaryota; kingdom Viridiplantae; phylum Streptophyta; class Magnoliopsida; order Saxifragales; family Altingiaceae; genus Liquidambar; species Liquidambar formosana. Next base: position 34,513,861 of record CM077825.1, read on the forward strand.
TATATTTTAATATAGTTTACAAACTTTGACATTGTGTGATTTTGGGACAAATTTAAATTTGTTGTTTCAATATAGGTCAGCTAGTGACATTAATTTTATAATTCTAAGGTTATTAACATTATAATATCTTTAACTTTATCCTATATTTTAATATAGCCCATAAACTTTGACACTGTAATTTCAGGATAATTTTAAATTTGTTGTTTTAATATAAGCCAGTTAATGACGTCCATCACTTTAGTTGATGGAATAATCAAATTCAAAAAGCCCAAGCAAAAAAGAGATGCATGCCTTGTCGTCTTTTCTTACCCTTTTAGATGGTCTTGTATGAGAAACTTTTCATCGACACCACACATTTTAAAGAAGTTAAGAAGGCCATCAATGGAAAAATCATCAACAACAAATATGGCACTTTACCTGTTCACAATCCAAAAGTTGTCAATAATTGTTTGTTGGATCGGTTTCAAAGCCATCTCCTTCCTAAAACTGGCATTCAATGCTCTAAAAAAAAAAGGAGGGTTTATCGTTGATCAAAATCACTGACACCAACACTAGGGGAGATCTAATATCCAGATGATCCCTTCACAGGCAAAAATATATGGGGTTCCAATGACCCTTGAACCCTTAAACGATGACCCCTTCCCATCTATCGCGACCCCAGAATCCTTAATCGACAACCCGTCTTTTTGTATATAGATATATGTATGTGTGTGTATATTGCTCTACAAAATGGGTTTTAGGGGGGTTGGATTGGTTGTGACTGAGGAAAAAGAACCATTTTTACAGGCGGATAATATGGTGGACCTCCATGATTCCTCAACCAGCTAGCCAACACACAGATCTTAACTAGATTTGGTTCTTGTTCTTCCCTTCTTTATTTTCCCTTTATTTTTTTTTAATTTTTTTTTGGGGGGGTCGTTTAATTTCCGGTGAGGACAACTAGCATTCCTCTGGCGAAGAAAACCTCTTTTCGGCGAAGCAGGTGCTCCATGAAGCCCATGACCTTCATCCTCTTCATCTGGTTCCTTTCTTTCTTTCCTTTTTTTTTTTTTGGTTTTTCCTTTTCTTTTTATTTATGTTTATATTTTCTTTTTAAAATTTTTTTTTTTTTTTTTTTTTTTATAAATTTCTTAAACTTGAAACAACATTGTTGTTTGGGGTGGTGTACTCCGTCATGTGACACGTGACACTTGCTTATTCCATCAACTAAAGTAATGGATGTCATTAGCTGGCCTAAATTGAAGTAAAAAATTTAAAATTGTCCTTAAATCATAAAATATCAAAGTTTATAGACTACATTGAAATATGGGGTAAAATTAAAAGTACTAAAACGTTAATAATCCCTAATTCTACTATTCTATAGTAAGATATCACTTAATGTGATAATTGATATAATAATAGTAATTTTAAATATTTTAAAGGGTGTTTTAAAAAAGTAAAATAATGATTTTTTGAAAATAATACAACTTTTTGGAAGATTAAAAAATAGGAAAAATGATAAAAAATGTATAAATGAAAACAATCATGAAGGGTTTAACTCGGAATAAATAAAAAAAAACTATTACATAAGAATGAGTGAGAGAACATAAATAAAATAGACGGGTGAAATAGCATTACTCAAATGAAATAGTCGGTAGTATAATGGTTACCTTGGCAACCATCGGGCAGGTAAGGATTCCCTTGGAAGCCCTCAGAGCAATTGCACCTATACCCAGGACCGTTCTCTGGCTCATAACATTTGCTATTTTCCTTGCATGCGAAACTTGTTTGATTCTTCCTGGCCTCATCGCATGTTTGATTCCCGATTGTCCAATCCAGTACCACCGGAAATTTTGTTCTCTTCTGTAAATCGGCAAAATCTAGTGAGGAGAAGTTGTACATACCGTCCTCGACAACAAACGCGTAGCTGCAAGGATTAAAATCCAATATAGTACTGTGGTTGCTATAACTACTAACAGTGATGTTGAAATCCTTGACTCCTCTAGGAATGGAGGTCTTGCAACAGCCGATGCCGGAGCAAGACCCATTGCTCACATTATCAAGGTTGTCACATAGAGACAGGCACCCCGTCGTGTAACTTTGTCCCTTGTTCCCTTTAATGATAGCCTGGGTATCGCAACCGACAGCTGTGAACATGTTTCGGGTATTCGAAATGGGGAATTTGGACAACATGATCCAAGGCTCGTTGTTGGATCGAAAAGGGTAGTAACAATCACCGGCCACCCACGGCAAGATGCGCAACTCACCCAGCTGAAGTGATACGTCGAGGACTTGTAACGTACTTCCGGTTAAGAATGCTTCGGGAGGATCGGAAGAGGTGTTACATGTGATGAGGAACTCTTCATCTATGTAACAGCCATCAACCGTACCGAAGGGGTATGGGATGGAAATGTTGCCACAGCTGTCTTCGCAGCCAGGTTTGGCTTGAGCTGCTACGGGCGTTGCTGCCAATATCAACCCAATTAGCAACGTGAATTGCATAAGAACTATTCCATGCGACTCCATGACCGGCCCGGCCTCTTTCCTAGCTTCTCAGATGGATTTCGGTGTGGTGAATTTGTTAGTCGTTTCATATATAGAACTCTCCAGTGGGGAGAGATCCTCTGTAGTCTAGTGGATCTTTAGAAGGTGTAGGACAAAGTCTACCCTGTCCTGTCGATATGATGGGTTTTATGTGAACCCCGCCAGGCCGGCAGTCGCGAAAATTTCCAAATACTAAAAGTTAAAAAATAAATAAATAAATAAAATGAGAAGAAGATAGGTCTTTACTGAACTCAACTCTGTGTAAATATATATTTTGTGGATTAACAATTTAGAGTTTTCTAAGTTTTATTCTCCTTAAGGTTTGAACTTAAGACATCTTAAATATGAGGAATGGGTTCACTGTGGTGCTTGTGATGAGTGCCTGTATGACAAGCGTGTGTAAGACTTACATTGTGAGCTGTGAATGCACTCATCATAGCGCAACAGTGATTAGCATATTTCATTTTTATTAGATTTATATATAAAAGAAAAAAGAAAAAAAAACCTTTCACCCAAAAAAAAAGTCACTCTTTATTTTTCCATGAATCCTTTAAATTACCCCCCCCCCCCCCCCTTGGGGCGGGTCACGATTTGTTGGATCCTAGCAGATGAATTATAACAATTAAATATGTCCAATTGAATGATTCCAGCCAATTCCTTGTGATCATAGGCAGTGAGAACTTTCCAAATGTCCGCAAAACATGAAGTGCAAGTAAGTCGGTTGATTATTATCCAATAAGCACTTTCCGACACACTTGATTTAGTAAATTAAACTTTCACCCAACCACTTTCAGGGACGTGAAGTCACTATGGATTGTGACCGAACAACCACTTTCGTAAATACTAGATGTCCTAACACATGCGTTGTGTGCAAAAAAATATTACAAAAATCTCCTAAAAATAAATAAAAATTTTGAATTCAAAATGATAACAAAATATGATATTAAGTAATTAAGGAGAGAGAATAAGAGGGTAGTTATGATAGAGGGAGAGAAAAATAGGAGAAGGGAAAAAGATAATAGGTGGTTAAGTTATTAGGAGTCCTTACTTAAAAGACCATTCTAATCCCATTTACTTTTATCTTATTTAAAACTGATAAGGGTTTTTTAGTAATCAATCCTATACATTCAACTAAATTTCCAAATGTTTTTTATATTAGTATAGATATGGACTGCAATTGACAATAGTGTTTTTTTTTTCATTTTTTTTTTTATAATTATTATAATTATTTATATTAGTAGTCGGACACATGTGATGTGTGTGGCACATGCATCTTCCCAAAAAAAAAAAAAAAATGGATAGAGGGAGAGTAGATAGAGTGGCAGAACTGTTTTTGTGATAGATTGAGCAACGTGAGAATGTAAGAGAGAGGGAGAAACATGGAATAGTGGGAATTTTATATAACTATTTTATAAGTTTTTGAATTTACTAATTAGTCCATAAAGAGATAAAATTTCAAGGGTGTTTTAGTAAATTCAGGTGCAATCCAACCACAAAGAGAATTCTCTTAATATAATAGTATATTAATATAATAGTATGTAAGTATATATAGTATATATATATTATGTATAAGAAGGTTTTCAATGCTTTGCACCTGACTAATCCCGTAAGTACATGCAATCCATCCGTTTCACATGCACTAGCAATTACATGCAGGACAAAGTTTAAGGGCATAATCTTGAAAGAGAGTGGTGAGAATTGAACTCAAGACATTTTGCTTTGCAAGAGCCCTAAGACCACTAGGTCCACCCCTTAAATTTGACAATAGTGTTTTCACACCCTAGAAGGAGGTGAACAGTCAAATTGATAGAACCATCAATTTATCGAGGTAGAATAAAAAAACTCAGTTTGCGAGCAACCCTATGGCTTAAAATATATTTATATGTAAATATTTTTAGAATATAAGTATAATTTTTTGTTCCTTTTGCCCCTTTGTCTGTCAAAAGAATTGATTGCTTTTCCATATATAAATATACTTGACTGGATGTATATTTATTTTGCAAGTTCAATAAAGGGAGATAGTATAGTACAAAGTGCACTGTGGGAAGCTTTTTTTGTTTTTAAGTGCTAATAGTATTTACTTAAACAAAAATATAAGATTACACATTTTACGAAATAAAAATATTTTCGGGAGAATGGAATGAAAATAAAGACATTCATAGGTGTATAGACGAGAACCCCTTACCATTTTATAAACCATCATATAAAGGACTCATGAAAAAAATTAAAATAAAATAAAATGACTGTGTTTAGGCACACGCACAGATCAAAAGTTAAATGTTTTCTCTTATACAAAAGTGTTTGGACTCATTTTAATAAATTTTTCAACAAAAACGTATACCGGTAACATGTTATACACTCTGGTAAGTATGATGACATACAACGCGTTGTCTAAAATGGTTGAAAATTTGAGAAATTTCTTAGCTAGAGGGATGAGGGCACCCTCATCGTAGACGGATTCAGTTTTTAGTTTTTCTACTTCTGATTTTTTCAAGTTGTTCTTCACATATGGGCTAGTCGACAAGGCTTCAATTAAGGTCAATTCAACCTAGCTATAAATGGAGACTAACACGCATGGGTAACCACGGAGACCAATACGCATGGGTAAACCCTAAAAATGGAAATCAATGGAGTGTACAAGATAACTACAGAGACCATGTGAACAAAATTCCTCCTGTTGTTTTTCATTTTCACACGTTAAGCTGCATTTCTATTAACTAATAGGGTGTTTAGACCTTAGGGCAATCTAATTTTACCAAAATATTTACTCCCTCCGTCTCCAGGGGCGGATCTAGAAATTTTTTTCAGTGGTTGCACTTTTAAAACAGTGACACATGTCTTCTCTCTATAAATCATTTTATTTTTATCTCTCCACTAAATGATTAAAAAAAGAAAGATTATTAATAGTTTTTTTCAAATAGCTCAAAAATAACTAGTGTCCATGGAGTACTCACTTGGATAACTAGTTAGCTAATTTAAAAAATGTCATTTTGCTAGCTAAAGTAGCAAAAATTTAGCTAGTACCTTTGATGATGCTCTTAGCTAGCTAAATGTAGCTAGTTAAAATGACAATAGCGTAAATAGCTAACCCTTGGAGAAGGAAAAATGTGATTTGACTAGTTAAAATAGTCATAGGGATTGGATAGCTAGTTCCCTTGGATATGCTCTAAGATAGATTCATATTCCGATAAAGACATACGTGTTAGTTACAAATCAAGGAAGGATCAAAAAGTCAATTTAGTGAATCTCATAAATGCAACTCCTAGGGTTGCTCTCTGATCGACACAATGACGACCTAATTAATATGTGAGAGTAGCTAAGATGGATGTGTACCTAAACACAGACAAATACATGTTAGGTACAATTTAAGAATTGAAAGGTTATATTCCTAGGGTCACTTGATCATAATGGTGGTAGATGAAAGTAGCTAAGATCATAATGGTGGTAGATGAGACAAATACATGTTAGGTATGATTTAGGAGCCGAAAGGTTATATTCCTAGTTAAGGTCATTTGATCATAATGGTGGTAAATGAGGGTAGCTAAGATGGATGCGTACTTGAATATAGACAAGAACGATTTAAGGATTGAAAGGTTATATTCCTTGCTAGGGTCACTTGATCATAATGGTGGTAGATGACAGTAGCTAAGATAGATGCATACTCAAATACAAACAAATACATTTGAGTTACGATTTAAGAATCAAAATGATATATTTTTTGAGTTGCTTGAGCATAATTAATGGTGGTAAATAAGAGTAGCTATAATGGATTGATGGGTGCATATTCAAAATATGGACAAGACAAATACGTATTTTTTACAATTTAAGAATGGATCGAAGAGTCAAAGTCTTCTGTAGAAAATTAAACGAGTCGATGTCTAGATTTACTAGATCTTATATAAAAATAACAACTCCTTGGAGTAAGGGGCAGATCCATAAAATTTTCTTAATTTTATATATATATATTTGCTTCTAAGAGTTAGATAAGGAAGAGAGAAAGGTAGGACCACATATCGGCATGATTGACTAAAAGTGATGAAATGACATAAAACAATAGGCATACCATACTTTAAAATGCATAGGTGACTTTTAGAAACGTGGAACCTTATATACTATTCGTAACACTCCTATCCCCATGTACCCTATGTGGGACAAAATCTTAACAAGATGATAAAAGAGGGAAAGTCGCAAGACCACACATTGACATGACTGAATAGAAATGATAAAATAGTATATAAAACTAACAAGCATATATGCAATAAAAACCAATTTACAAATTAAACCCAACTTTATATAATCTACAAAAGTGGTGTACATTAGTAAATTTAACCAAAATTTAACCAAATTTAATCAAATTAACCATTTTTTCTCAATCGGATTAAAGCATTTAAGTAAATTTAAATAACATTACTTATTCATTTTATTTTATTTTTTATATTTGAGTGGTTGCACATGCGGGCAGATGCACCTTAGTGCATCCGCCCCTGTCCGTCTCCCAAACATAGGTCTTATTTTCCTCTTTGGCTATCCCAAAATATTTGTCACTTTGAAAAGTCAAATTATAAATTTGGGAAAATGACAAAACAGTGGGTCAAAATAAAAGCAATCCTCAAAAGAGGGCTAAAACTCTCATATTCCTTTCAAAGTGATGATAATGAATTTTAATTCCAAAAATATGGGATTTAGGGTCAAATGTCCATTACACAATTTTAGTCTTTTTTTTTTTTTTTTACCCCGCCCAAATCTTATCAGACCGTTCTCTTATCTCCTTATTAAATAAAACTTAACAAATATTTCTCCTTAAAAAGAGAAAAAAAAGTGGTTCTCCACCTTCTTCTTTTATTTTTTTTCTTTTTATTGGCCATTTCTTATAGAAAAGTATAGTTTAAATTTAATTCACTTACCCATGTACAGTCATCTTTTTCCAAAAATAATGTATATAATAATAGCTGCCAACATTATATGAAGAAGGTTGTTAATATTATACGGAGGGGACCAAAATGGTCACAAAAACTGTCCATTTAAGCTTTGTGCATCATAGTTGGGAAAAAAAAAAAAATGACAGAATAGTTATTATAAAATGATATATGGTAGATCCCCTCTTTTGGGGATTAAGGTCTACCACTACCACTTTGAATGGAATAAGAGAGATCTGGCTATTTATTTGGAATTACTTTTATTTCAACCCACCATTTGGTCATTTTCCCTATAAATTTTCTTAACTTCCTCATACTATCCTAGTATCCTTTATTACAAAAAATTACTTTAAACACAACCAATGCATTAATAGTAGGATAACAGTACTTTTAGAAAGAAAAAGTTGAATGGATGACAAATTAATGCATTAATTATTTTTCTTAATTTGCGTGGTTTTTCAAAGATGTTTATCTTCGTGGAACGGTGGGAGTATATTTTTTATGCAAAATGATAGAGGGCCACGCCTAACCTGTTGGCCTAAGAGATTGGCCTACAGTCATTTAATGCATTATATCATAATCAGTTAGACCCACAATCCTATGTTTTTAGAGATATGATTTAGTAGCATAATCCATTCCATGTTTTATTGAAATTCAAACATTACTTTCCATACTTATAGTTTTCTCACATTCTCTCCTAACCAACCATTTAAGTCATTATATCATAATGAGTTCTCCCCTCCCCATGATTCACTTACACAAATAAAGAAAATTAGTTATAACTTCATAACTTATCCATTGTATTCACTTGAGAACTTGATAAGTTTGGCAAAAATACACAAATATATCATTTAATAACTTGTTAACACTGAATTATATCTCTTAATAACTATTTATATACACAGCCCCTTACCTCACAAATGAATTTTTGTGACTTGATAACTGGATAAAATTGGGAAAAAATATACAAAAAAAATCACCCAATGCATAATGAAATATATCTCTTAATAACTATATATATAAACAGCTCCCACAAATGAATTGTACACAAAAATTAACCCTTTAAAACTTTTTATGATCTCTTATTCATTCTTCTTAATTTTGACGTGAAGATATTTTATCGGCTATTTAATCGCATGGAGAGTTCACAGTCAAACTTAAGATTTTCATATAATTTTATCAAATCACTAAATAACTAAATAGATGGTAAGGCTTTAGGGTCTTAGGATTTTCATATAATAGAGGGCTAGTTCAATCAACCCCATTGTGATACACTCTTTTATAATTTGACAACTTAATAAGTTGATATTTTTGAATAACTATCCATATTTTTTATTGATAATACAAAGTTTTACCGGTGAAAATACCCATACAAGAAAAGCCCCTTTTTTACCATGAGTATGAATGAACATTGCATAATACACCATAAATCAACTCAATAACAAATACTTTGACAATGTTAAACCAAATTACTAAGAAAATTTTGGGTGCTATGAAGATTTTGAGAGTTTTAAACCACCTCATCGTTTTTAAAACAAGATTATTGACATAGGGTTTTTGCTATTCATCACAAAACGATCTAACCTTAAAAATGGGTATAAATCTGACATATTCTTCAACCCATCATAGATCATCACTTGATAACTTAACATTGATGCTAAATTGCAAGCAAACAACGAACAGATGCTCCTCAATCTTCCTTTCTAACTTAATAGGATGTCGACTCACCTCTCCAGCATTCGACAAGGAAAATGGTCTGATTTGCGAGGTTAAAATAGTCCCTTTCAGAAGGAGAGTAACTGATTTAAGGAGGAACTTTCAATCTCGCTAGTTTGAGATTCCCACGCTAAAAACAGCAAATGAGTTTTTCAGTGATTCTCAGCCAAATTTTAGGAGATTTTGGGGATTTCAATTCTTTTTATTGTATTTGACTTTAAAGAAGACACCAATAGAAGGTGGCCACATCATTAGGCCAATGTAATAGGTCTATGGGGTAATCCCATATAGAAGAACTCTATTTTTATACGAACTCAAATTGCACCATCTTTATTATTCATTTTTAAACAAAATAGATCCCACAATCAACAACCTCAAAATATTTTCATCTACACTATGAACAAATTTCTTGCTAGTTTTTTCTGTTTGTGTAGCATTTTCAAATCGTCCATTTATCCTTGAAGCTAGATTTTCATGATATTATTATTATTTTTGCATTATCCCTTTGAGAAATTACTTATCTTTCTATCAAAATTTCTTGCATGCCTCTGCCCTATTGAGAGCATCAAGGTTGTACTCACAAGGTTAGTCTCTCGTGTTTGGTAGGGAGGATTTGGGGAGGGATGGGGTTCAGGAAGAGAAACATGGTCCGTTTGCAACAACTGCTATGGAAGAAAAGAAAATTGACGTGGCAATATCGCCACCCGATAAAATTGCATCAGGAAGATAGGAACATTGAGTAAAAGGCATCGATATTGTATCGAATTGTAATTTAATAAGTTACAGTGATGGACAACTTGGACTCATCGACTGCCACAAACTTCTATAAACGCGCTCAATCAGCAGGATTATGATGAAAATGGACAGGAATCAACAAAGGACTGTTTTCACACCCTCATGGCAAGTTTGAGGATCACATTGGTAGAACCACCCATAAAGTTGACGATCAAATTGGTGAAACCATCCATTAAGGACCTTACTAACGTAAATACCTTTTCATATAGTTTGTTTTTTCTTTTCTTTTCCTTTTTTTTTTAGTTCTTTTTTCTCCGTAACAAGTAAAAAAATATTAATACATTATATATTTAAGGGTAAATTGTATATAACCCACCTTAAGTATAGAGATCAACATATAACCCTTTTATATTTTAATTTTATCAATGTATCCTCCTAATGTTTTAATTTTTGTTAATGCATCTTACCTTCACTTGTTATTAATGAAATTTGACGAAAATTAATCAAGTGTTACACATGTAACAATGTTAATAAATCTATGTTACCCAAAATATCCTTAACTAGAAGATGCACGTGATGGGGTTATCGACTGACCCCAAAACTACACAGAAGCACGGCTCGTAAAATATTTTATAGAAAAGTGCAAAAAGTTGACTGGTCAAACCAGTTCACCTAAAATAGGTCCGGTTCAAGCGGTTTCCTCAGTCTAAATTGGTGTACATACCGAATCAACCAAAAAAGGGGTCAACGGTTCACCAGTTAGACTGGCCCTTTCGATCTGGTTCTAATCACTATGCACTAATGGGTAGGGATGCACTGTAGTTTATTAAAATGATTATGCTCCGGTGGGCAGAGATGCTCTGTCGTATTAGGATGTGTTGACAAAGTATTTTCCTAACTCAATGCTTTAGGTTAACCTAGTAATAAGAGATAATGGGATAAAAGACAATGGGTAAAAAATAGAAATAGAATATGTTAGCAGTTCGAAATCTTCTTATTGTATTAAAAAAAATAAATAAATAATTCTCTATATCTCTCTTTTTTTTTTTCTTAATTTTTTTTTTGCAAATAAAAGGTAAAAATTGAAATTAAGACTTTTACAAATTTTATAGTTTTATTAGAACGAGACATTGGCGTATTGACAAGATCCACCCTACCCAAATGATGGGTTCCAAGTGAGTCCCGCCGGTCGTAAATACTTCTAACACCAACAAAGAGCTGTGCCACTTAGCTCACCTACCTAAACGGCTAAACAAATGAGGTGGACCCACATCATGTGTCTAACACCTCAGGCTTCTGATCAGTGCGCTGGAAAACTTCTTGTACTAACAATAATAACTCCAAAGTCCAAACTATAATATATAAATAAGGGAAATAAAATAAAATAAGAAAGAAATAGGCATTAATGCTTTGTTTGGATCAACTGGTTTGGAAATCGAGACAAAGTAAATGGAGGAGAGAGACTTGCTTCCCCTTTTTTTGTGAGTTTTATGAGAGGAAAGAAAATAAATGGAAGGGTTTAAAATCCCTCCAAGGCTCACACCTTTTTTTTTACTGGCAACTGGAAACAACGGGCAAGAAAAGAAAACTTATTTAATGAAACTTTTATAATACTTATTTTGCTAATTAGTTAGTTAGGAATAAATTTAAAATGATATATGACTCCTAAGCATCTTATAATACTCATTTTGGTAAACCACAATAATTTCTGGTTTTTTTATCTTATCTCTCCTAGCTAATGTTTTCTTCTATTTTCTTTTCTTTCTTTTTCTTTTCTTTTCTCTCATAAAATCATAAAATCACAAATGGAGACTTACAAAGTCAACACCATTAGGTCATTTTATCTACAATGAAGTTTCCAAGCTAAAGTTTAGAGAATATCTTCTTTCTTTTTCCTTTCTTTATACTGGGCCATTTTTCAGTGTCTTGCCCCCAACCTTCATTTAGCCACAAAAGAAGAAGAAAACTTTAATTATTTTGCTAAATTTGTAATCCCTTTTTACCCTCCTGATTTTGTAAAAAGAAACGGTTCCACAAACAAAAATAAAAATTCATCATAAAATGATATGTTTAATCACATGCAAATCAAAGCTTGATGGTCTCTCTGATAGAAAAGTGTATGAAAAAATTTCTTTGAACTTTTGACCACCGTTGGTTGTCCGCTTGTCACGCTCATTTTAATTAATTTTTGACAGAATGTATACCAGTAGGATGGATTCAATGAGGTAAAAATAATGATATGGCATATCCAAAATTATGTATTCGAAATAATTGACAATTTGAGAAAACTCCTAGTAAGAGGTATTAGGGCACCATCATTGTTGACAGATTTATCCTTCAATTTTTTCTACCTTTTTAGGTTGCGTAGAGGGTGCCAATACTTAATATTAAGACTGAAAAAATGATCTTATGTCTCAACCAACACAATAATAAATATTATAATGTGGCATATCGTAAAGTATGTATCCGAATAATTGAGAATTTTGAGAAAGCTCTTAGCAAGAGATATGAGGACACCATTATAGTTGACAGATTCATTTTTAAATTTTCTCTACGTTTGAGGTTTATAAGAAATGATCTTCAAGTCTCGAGACTCTCAACCAACTAGATTGAGTTGAAAGATGGCTACGTTGATTTTCATAAATAAAAAAAAAAAAAAAAAAGAGAGAGAGAAAATTTTCTGCAGTCATGGAATATTGTTTCCCAAAAAGAAAAAAACCTTCCATTATTTGTCTTTGGATCCTGTTTTTTTCTTTTTTCTAAATTGTTTTAACACTAAAGAAGTAAATCAAGCCTGATTCAGCTTTTAAAATTTTCAAAAAATCCCCTAGCATTAATTAGGAGAGACATTGACTCCACTAATTTGCTTTTAACACTTCTAGAATTTGCTGTTACAAGAAGTTGGCTAAATTTGATTTTGAGACGCATCAAATAGAAATTAAAAAAAAAAAAAAAAAGCCTAGCACAAAATGGTAAAAGACCATGGGTCCATATAGCTTATAAATTAGAGGTTTCAAATTTGAGTACTCGCTTCCTAACTATCAAATGCATAGTCTTGGTGGCATATGCATCACGAACCGATTAGTTTAAGCATAAATCTCGACAAGAGTTGACATAAGATACCCCTTGTTTGGCTATTAAAAAAAAATAAAAAATAAAACGAAACAAAGGTAGAGGGAAAATCATTGGGTGTAAACTCATAATCAAATTCCATTACTAATTATTGCCAACTTGTCCCAAACAAATAGTTTAAGAGTGTGTGTGTGTGTCTATTAGAGGTTTCATTGGAAGTCATGTTTCGGTTTTTTTCCATCCCCTTCACTTCAGTTCCACGTAATTTTCTACTTAAAACATTTTGAAAAGAACCTCCTTTTTTTGTCCTACTTCATATCCACTGAAAATTTCTTCTTGAACTTTTCAAACAAAACGCAATTTGAATAAAAATAATGACTTGTTTCATAATTTGGTAAACGCACAAAATGAAACGCAACACAATTTCCTTCTGTAATGTAATTTAGTAAGTTACAGTGATGGACAACTTGGGCTCACACTACAACAAATCGGGCTTTTAGCGACAAATTTTTTGGTGACAAGCAAAAATTTGTCGCCAATGGCATACTTGTGGCAACAAAATAGCATTTTGTCGCCAAAATAGGCCAAATATACATTTCGGCGACAAATCTAGCAAGTTTGTCGTTAAAACTCGTCGCTAAAACTTTGGCGCCAAATTTTGGGTTGGCGCCATTTGGTGGGAAAGACTTTTGGCGACAAACCAATATATTTGTCGCCAACTAATTAACAAAACGACGTCGTTCAGTATGTGTCTCACTATTGGCGACAAATGTTGTTCATTGCGAAAGAGGCATTAATTAGCCGCAAAATACTATTTGTCGCTGAAACTTTGGCGCCAAATTTCTTATTGGCGCCAATTGGTGGGAAAGACTTTTGGCAGCAAACCAACGTATTTGTTGCAAAAAGAATTAATAAAACGACGCCGTTTAGCATGTGCCTCACTATTAGCAATAAAGTTATTTTGTTGCGAAAGATAGTTTATTAGCAACAAAATTCTATTTGTTGCTAAAATTTTGGCACTGAATTTCATGTTGGCGCTAATTGGTGAGAAAGACTTTTAGCGACAAACCAACGTATTTGTCGCAAAAAAAATTAATAAAACGACGTCATTTAGCATGTGCCTCACTATTGGCAACAAAGTTATTTCGTTGCGAAAGATAACTTATTAGCAAGAAAATACTGTTTGCCGCTAAAGCTTTGGCGCCAAATTTCTTGTTGGCGCCAATTGGTGGGAAAGACTTTTGGCGACAAACTAACGTATTTGTCACAAAAATAATTAATAAAACGATGCCATTTAGCATGTGACACACTATTGGCGACAAAGTTATTTCGTTGCAAAAGATAGCTTTTTAGCAACAAAATTCTATTTGTCACTAAAACTTTGACATCAAAATTGGACCAGGTGAACTAGCAACATAAACCCTTGGTTGGTTCGATTTGAACATTGGATTTGGCTATAATTAGGTTCAACCGCTTAAACCAATGAAATTTCTCGTGAACCGATAGTAATCGGGTGGGTTTGACTATGCCACTTCCTACCATGTGTTTTTCAAAATAAAAAAATTAAAAAAAAAGAAAAAAACTTAAACAACAAGTGCAAGGGCTTGAACCTAACATCACTTACCTTATCCTACGCTCTACCAATTCTCCCACACTTCACGTTTTGTTACAAAATGTAACATAAATTATATTTAAAGGTTATAACATGATACTAACTCATGGTTGAACGAGTGACCCACCCTTCTTACTAGGTTAATGTCTGATTTGGATCAAATAACTTTACCATTAGCAGGTCGAGGATATATATGAGATACTTGCTACTCGGAGTACCCTCACAAAAGGAAAAAGATGTGTCTGTGATACAAATAGCTTTTGATTGCCATAGTTAAACTTCATATCAATGATTGAACAGATTCCAGCTATAATCAGGTTCAACCCCTTTAATCAGTGGAATTTCTCTTGAACCGCTACTAATTAGGCTGGTTAGTCTATGCCACATCCTACCATGTGTTTTTCTCCAAAAAAAAAAAAAAAAAAAAACCACTTTAATAATAAGCACAAAAGGAAAAAGATGTGTCTGTGATGCAAATACCTTTTGATTGCCATAGTTAAACTTCAAATCAACGATTTAACAGATTTCAGCTATAATCAGGTTCAACCCCTTAAACCAGTGGAATTTCTTTTGAGTCGGTACTAACTGGCTTGGTTAGTCTATGCCACATCCTACTATGTGTTTTTCCCAAAAAAAAAAACCCACTTTAATAACAAGCATAAAGGCTCGAACCTTCCATCATTTACAACATCCTACACTCCACCAATTCTTCCACCTTCACTTTTTGTTACATAGTGCAACATAAATTATATTTAAGGGTTTTAACTTGATACTAGCCCACAATTGAACTAGTGACCCACCCTTCTTACTAGGTTAATGTTTGATTCGAGTTAGATAACTATGTTATTAGTAGGTCGGCATCCCACAAGATACCCACTAATCAGAGTACCTTCCCAAAGGAAAAAGATAGATGTGCTTGTGCATTTGTTTTTATCTTTAGATTCTAAGTGCAGGGCAATGATTAAATGATACAAATACCTTTAGATTGCCATAGTTAAACTTAAAAGCAACGATTGAACGGTACAAAGATCTTTGATTGTTTAATTAAAATTTTGAGTCAATGTTCAAATTGTATGAAAGACCTAGCCTCTAATTGCCAAGATTTAAGTTCCAATCAATGATCGAGTGATAAAATGACATCCATAACTGGATTCCATGTATAAATCAATGTTTTGAAAACCACCCCAACTTGATTAATTAAACCATGTTAGACCAAACCCGACACATTTACTATATCGATCAATTAGTTCAATTAACCCCCAAAAGTTATAAAACTAAAAAACCCAATCTAGATTAAGTGGTTCGACTATTGACCTACTAGCCCAACCAAGTCAATTGGGCAATAAAAAAAATGGTAACATTAAAATTCCACCATTAGATTATTGTTTTTTTCTTTTTTTAAATAACTATAATTATAAAATTAGGAGAGGAGATTTGGAGGGAAATAAAAATTTATTTATAAATTTAGGATTTTACTCAAGTAGAATTTTAGAATTTTAGAACTTTTGGTATTAGGGAGATTTGGAGGGAAATTAAGATTTCATTGTCTTTATAACAAATTTATTTATTAATTGGTGGCAAAAATCTAGGAATTTTAAGGAAAATCATCAAAACGACGTAGTTTCATTTAAGGGGAAATTTTTCCCATATTACATCTTAACCGCTAAAGCCCTCTAATTGGGAGCAGAATTTCTGACGCTCTAGAACACTCTCCTGCCCTCTTGCTCTCTCACGCCTTCTTTCACTCATAAACCCCCAATCTCACAAAACCCTGTTCTTCAACAAATCTCCAATCTCTCTCTAGCAATACCCTCTTCTCCCCAAATCGGTGGTCCTCCTTCTGACGAAGGAACAGGGGGTGACGAAGGAAAAGAGCCTCTTCAGATCACGAACAGGGGCTTTTCAAAATCCTGGTCAGTTCTACCAATTTCTTGTTCTCATTCTTCTTCTTTCTCTTTTGCAATTTTGAGTTAGGGTTTCATTATCATTGACATATATAATGGGTTTGATATTATATATATATATATATATATTCATGTAAGATTATGGAGGTTTTGATGGCATATTCATATATTGGATCATATAAGACCTAGGGTTTTGGCCATTACGGTTTGTGAAATCCAAAACTGCATGAGCAGTTTTCATGGCAACAGAAATCGTCCTCTTCTTTTGAGTGCCGTGATCAGATTTCTCAACGAAAATTTTTGAGCCTCATATGGTTGGAAAGCTCTTCGAATCAGCTTTCCAACGCAACAAACGGCGCCTCAATCGGAGTTTTGTAGCTCAATATATATGTGTTTTACTACAGGCTGTCCAGGAAGACTGCTCTGTGCGGGATTAATGCGAACAGCATGTTAGGGCTTGTTGGATGAGATCCAAGCCACGGCTTATATATATATATATATATATATATAACATCTTCAAATCCAATGATGTATAAGAGAAAATAGGAAGAAAAATGCCTGATCGATCACTCTGAATCAACAATTTGGTTGATGATGTAAAATTTTCTTCCTGTTGCACTTTAGGTGTTTGTTGTTTTGCTTGTGTAAGCTAAGTTTCTTTGGGGCTGCTTTAGTTGGTGATGTAGCTGAGTTATTTTTGAACCAATGTTGGTTTGAGGTATTTGGTGTTCTGTAAGTCTGGAACTCATTTTATTTAATATATTTTCTTTTGCTCATAAAAAATAAAAAATAAAAAATAAAAAAAAACAAATCATGGTTTTTGTGGTTTTTTTTAGAGGTGTATGGTGATTAATTTTAGGTCTAGACTCCATGTCTTATTTGGGATTTTAATAGATTTGAATTAACCTTGCTGTTGGGAACACAGAGGTACTGTTCAAATGGGTATTCCTATATTTGATTTAGAAATTTCTTTATCATCCATTTGTAAATTTTAGCTTATTTTGATTGATATTTTTTTGGGTTGGGTTTATTGACTCTGGGTTGAAACCATTGTATCCCAACTATTTTCATTGGTTAAAATTATTAACTCCAATTCAAATTAACCCAAACTGATTTCTATTCTTCCTTCAAATGTCCAAAAGTTTCTTATTCGATTATTCTTAATTAGGACTGTTTGAACTTTCCGAAAGTATAACGGTTCTTTCTCTATTTTTTTCTAATCCTTAATTTTTCTTCTTTCAGCTCTAATGGAAATTCTCTTGTAGCTGGAGAAAGCTAGTGTAAAGGAACAAAGACTTAGGCAGCATTGTGCTCAGATTTTTTTTTAGGTGAGTCTTCTATTTGTTCATTTATTTTTGCCAATGTATAATAACAAATTGGATGTTGTCCTTTTTGTTTTTGTTTTTATTTTATTTTTTCCTTTTGCTTCTTTATCTTCCTTGTAACATTAGACTTCCTTAACTGCTGGACTGCTTTAGTTCTCAGTCAACCCATTGAAACATCCATGTGGACAAAGTGCATCAATAACCAATCTAACTTATTGACCATCCAATAAATTAAACACTTTTGGTTGTGTGGAAAATGTTGCCAATGCTAGCTGAACGCCCAAAGTGAATGACAAGTACGGGCTTGGGATCATTTGCCAGCCGACTCAAGAGGTAAGCCATTAATTGAATATATCTTACATTCATTATGATAAATTTGGTCAAGTTGGGTTTGGTTGGACCATAATCTTCAATGCATTTGCATGCTTCTACTGGTCAAATAAATAAGATCATGTACTATTTTTGAATTACTTTAAATCACTTTCTTAGTTTCCTTCATGGCATCTACCAATTTGGGATCCCACTACATTTACAACACTGAGACTTGAATTGAAAGATGTTGGAAAATCTATCTCTAGCTAGAACTCGCCATTTCGACTTTTTTCTTAATAGTGCTGAATTGTTTTAAGAGCCTCACGGCACAACTTAAAGAGATCTTATTGCATTTTCAAATGAAATCCAATTACCTTGGTGTGAATTCTACTATTTTAGCAAAGATTTTGCTTTTTCATTGGTTATTGGACTCAGATTTGGAACTTTATTAGGCTTCTATACATTTTTTTTTTTTCTTATGAGTGGGGGTCGGGTTTTATTTATTTATTTTTTGGGTGGGTGTGTGTGTGTGTGTGTGTGTAATTTTGCTTTGGTTGTATTTTAAATAACCTTGCACCCAATGTTCTTTATGCTAGCAGTTTTTATTTTGCATTTACATGAGATAAACATGATTTTGAAAATTTTCAACTCTTTTCTGCAGATTGAGAAAGTAGAGTCAGAGAAATTTCTTTTGGACAGTTAGGATAATGGCTGAGCTTGGAGATGGTAGAATTAAGATTTTAAAAGATGCATAGGAAGAGCTAGTTTATTTTATTTTATCTTATATATTACATTAAACATCTTTATATATTTGTTTACTTAGGCTGCATATTATTTTTAGTTGTAATGGAGTTTTAGCAATCAAACTTAGATTCTAGTCTTAATATAGACATATGATCATCTATGGTGCAATTTACCTTCCCCTTCTAGCTGCTTACATGTTTTTGATTGACCCACCTGGTTCTATATAAGCATTCCCTTAATCATTTGGACATGAAAAATCCACTCGATTGGTGCGATATGAACCCATGGTTTTTTTTTTTTTTGGCCTCGATTGATGGGGTCACACGAGTGCTATTGTGATTCGGTTTCTAGGTTTCCATGATTAATGGCTTTGGTGCCCCAATTAGGTTGATTCTTTCTTTTTAGGTATCGTTATAATGTATTAATGTTACTTATAAAATTGTGACAAATGTTAAATAGTATGTCTTCTAAAGAATGTAAGCTGGTTAGTAATAAAATAGTATGTCGTTATACGAGTGCTCTTGAGCACGTGCAATCCTTCCATGTTAGTCGACCCCCATAGGATGGGTTTCAAGCATTGAATCGCATCCAAGCAGCCCCATCTCGTGAGGTAACATGATTATCCAACTTATGATAGGATTATAGTGATTGATAAGACTTGGATGCAACTCAAAGATAGATTTTGCCCTAAATATATATAGAAGGTGTTAAAGACTTCATGAAATTGGTGAGCTAATCTATATAAATATTCCAAGGATAATCTTCCACGTACAAGCGACTATCCTCCAAAAAACATGGTGCAAGACACGTGGGACTGTCTTTGCGAGCGGTTCAGCTCAAAAGTGTTTCAAGTGTTGAACAACATGTAATTATTAGTGATAGATTTAGTTTCCTCTAGCAAAGTTTCATTCTTACACAATGATAATTATATCTTAATATATATCCTATTTGATGCAAATGAAAGTTTTTTTTTGTAAAGTTTGAATTCGATATGCTTCTTACGTTTTTTTTGTATGATGTAGAGAAGAAGCATTACAAAAGCAAAGAATAGATCATGGCTCATGGTTAATCACATTTCGGGTTCGAAGTCATTTGTCAATCGTCGTCTTATAGTTAGGCAGGAAGCTGTGAAGACTAGGCAGCAGTTTGAGCTGGAGGTTGAGACAACTAGACGAGAAGTTGTGGATATTAGGCAGCGGTTTGAGGCACAACAGGCAAAGATGCAAGAGATGAGGATCAAGCAAAATGAGATGGAAACCTTGTCGAAGACTCTGATGTCACAAGCACAGCTTCTTCATAAAAAGTAAGTTATATCTCATGTTTACATTTAATAGTACTAGTTGTGTTACTAATTTAGAAGTTTGAAACTTACAAAAATAATTGTGCTTAGGCTTCTCAAGTAAATATCAATCGAAATGCCCTAAAATTAGACAACCACTTGGTTGGATCAAAACAAACTTGTATGAAATAAATAGAACCCAAGATGGATTCCCAATTTGTAAAATATGTAAAATTTTTGAAATTAGAAATTTAGGTTTACAAATATAATTGAACTTGAGCTTTACAAAGGAAAAATGTCGAATATTAATCACAATGCCCCCAAATTAGACTATCACATCGTGTGTAGTCGGTGTTTTCACTTTCGTGTGTTGTTGCTAGGTTGAGTGAGTTTGTTTTGTTTTTTGTTTTTCTAGTTTAGTTGAGTGTCGTCTTGAGTTGATTTGTAGTGGAGGTAGTTTAGAAGTAGCATGGATATGTTGGCCTTGTTTTTGTCAGGTTGTTGAGAGTTGTAATTTTCTTTTTCTTTTAAATTGGTTTCTTTTTGCTGATTAAAAAAAAAATGAAAAATAAAAAACTAAGAATGATATTATATACTCACATTATATTCACTTAAGCTGATGAATCCAAAAGAACAATCTCAAATCTAATGTATGACTTATCCTTATATTCAATTCTAAATTCCAAATATATTAATATATATATTTTTTTGTTCTATTTTGCAGATTTGAAACATCTGAAGCTGGTTGCTCACGAATGCTAGCTTAGCAGTTGGAGTTGTGTTTTTCCTTTGTTTTTCCTTTGGTTTGGTATTTTTGTTAACAGTGCAATTTTTGCAAACTTTTATAGGATTTTGGAATTAATGTATTGAGAATATTCAAAAAATATTTTTTTTGGATAGATGTTATACAAGTATTTGCAATCAAGTTATTATTTATAAGCAAGTTATACAGGTATTTGGCTGCCAAAAAAAAAAGGGAAAAAAAGAACGTTACATGCATTTTGGCAACAAATTATTCGTTGCTAATAGGATCTTTTCACTGTGGGGTGGAACATAATTGGTAATAATTCTATCACAAAACATTTGAGACGAATTTATTTTATTGCAAATGGTTTTTTGATTGCTCTTAGCGACTAATTTATTTTGTAGCTAATAGAATCCATATTTGGTGAACCAATAGTAGTAACGAAATAGTTTTGTCACAAATAGTGTTTAAAATGTTTTTATCGACAAAAGTATTTTGTAGACAATATTTATGTTTTTGCCAACAAAATAATTTTGTTGCTAATGGATGTTTCTATGCTTACACTTTTATATTCATTAGCGACGAATTTTTACAATTGGCGACAAATAGTACGCAATTCGGCAACGATGTCTTTTGTTGGTAATGGTTGATTATTGGCGACGAAATAGAAATTTGTTGCTAAATGGGAATTTTTTTTATTGAAATTTCATAGTTTTTGCGACAAAATCCTATAATCAGCGACGAATATGATTCATGTTTGTGACAAAGGTTTTTTGTGGCTAATGATTAACTAATTGGCGACGAGATATATTTTGTCGCTAATACATCTCTTTTTGGCGACGAAACCAAAGTTTTGTCGCTAATAGCCTTCTGCCACGCTCTTTTAGCCACGATCTGGCGACAAAATTTTTTCGTTGCTAATACTTTTTGGCGACGATTGGAGTTGCTTTCGCGACAAATGCTTTTATCGCCAAAAGCCCGATTTGTTGTAGTGTCATCAACTACCACAAACTTCTATAAACGCGCTCACTTAACAGGATTATGATCAAACAACTATTTTAAAAATGAGCAGAGTCAACAAAGGACTGTTCTAATTTTGCCACTGTACCCTTTTATATCTTAATTTTTGTTAATGTGTCACATTATTATTTATCATTGATAAAATTTAATAAAAATTAATCACACATTATATATATGATATCATTAAAAAACTCATATTACTTAAAATATGAAGGAGGGCTCGTGAGATATTTTATAAAAAAGTGCAAAAAATTGACTGGTCAAACCAGTTCACCTAAAATTGGTCCGATTCGAGTGATTTCTCCGATCTAAACTGGTGTACATACCGAATCAGCCAAAAAAAAGGTCAACGGTCCACCAGTTAGATTGCCCCTTTCGGTTTGATTCTAATCACTATGCACTAGTGGGTACGCATGCACTGTAGTTTTATTAAGATGATTATGCTCTGGTGGGCAGAGTGCCAGAGATGCTTTGTCGTATTAGGATGTGTTGACAAAGTCTTTTCCTAACTCAATCCTTTAGGTAACCTAGTAGGCTAGTAGTAAGAGATAATGGGGTAAAAAATAGAATATGATGGGTTACTGGTTTGAAATCTCACGATTGTACTACAAAATATAAATAAAAAAAGGTTTCTCTATCTCCACCTTTTCTTTTTTTTTCTTTTTTTTTTTCATCTTTTTGGAATTCATATCCGTACAATTTCATAGTTTTATTAAAACGAGACAAACCCGTACCCAAGTGTAAGAGGGTGTTAATGGTTTAGATTAAAATCAGAAACTAAATGGAGCCAAATTTTTTGGTTTGATTTTTTTATCATTATATTTGGTTTTGGTTTGAATTTTAGAAAATCAAATTAAATTGGTTTGTTTTTTATTTTCATATTTAGAAAATCAAACCAAATCGAAAAACTAAAAAAACCGAAATATATATATATATATATATATATATATATATATAAATTTTATATATTATATATTAAACTTTAGTTTGTACATTTTATATTCTAATAAAAACAGAATAGATAATAGATTCAAAATGATAGTACTGAACTTATTGGAGTATAAAACCTACTGAATAGTGAGTACTGATTAAGTAACTAATGATATTGACATGTATTAGATTGAAGATTTGAAGTTAAATTGATATATATCAATATGTTTTCATTTTGATATATAGTTAAATTTTTTTTTTTATTTGCTAATGTAATATTTTATTAAAAATATTTTTATTTGGAGTTTGGCATGTCATTTTTTTCAGTTTCAATTATTCGTTGTTATTTGATAGGTTAAAATTGAAACCGAACTGAATCGAACCAAATTTTTTTTATTTAGTTTGATTTGGTGTTTTTATAATACGATTCTCTTATGATTTCATAAGAACAAAATTAAAGTATAAAGATCTAATTTGAAATCTACCTTAAAATCAAATCCAACCATGAGCCATTACCACCCCTACCCAGAGCATTGGCCTATTGACAAAGTCTACTCTTCCCAAATGATGGGTTCTAAGTTCTAACACCAGTAAAGAGCTGTGCTACTTAGCTCACCTACCTAGACGGCTAAACAAATGTGGTGGACCCACATCATGTATCTATCACCTCAGGCTTCCGATTAGTGGGCTGGAAGACTCCTTGTCCTTGTACTGACAAGTCTAACTCCAAACTATAATACGGACTACATAAATAAATGAAATAAAAAAAAAAATTTTTTAAAAAGGGAAGAAGAAAGAAATAGGCCTTAATGCTTTGTTTGGATCAACTGGTTTGGAGAGAAAAAATAAATGGAGGAGAGGGACATGCTTCCCCTTCTTTTGTGAGTTTTATGAGAGGAAAGAAAATAAATGGAGGGGTTTAAAATCCCTTCAAAACTCACACTTTCTTTTTTTTTTTTTTTTGGCAACTGGTAAAAAATGGCAAGAAAAGAAAACTTATTTAATGAAACCTTTATAATACTTATTGATAATAACACCACCCATCCAAAATTAATGATGGGAGTGGACCATATGTCTTCCGCATTAATGGGCAAAATTATCACAAAATTGGGTCATTACTACCAACACCTGGACGAAGTCCTAAGTTTGCCCAGTTATACATCTATGACACGAAAAATGAAGTGTCAAATAGGATAAATGCAATATGTCGAGATGACACTACAAGCAACATAGATCCGCTCATTGTAGAAGGATTGTTAAAGATGCTAAATGAACATAATGAGCTTGCTAAAGTATTTCGAATGGCAAAGGAACGATTCCAACAATCAAGTTATCTTCCTGTTCGTATACGCCTTATTGGAACTAGGCAAACTGATGGAAGATACTATAACTTACCTACTTCCTCTGAAGTTGCAGCATTAGTTGTTGGAGATCTTGGCGAAAAGACAGCCCATCGAGACGTTATCGTTGAAGACAGGGCAATAGGTCTGCGAAGAATAACTGAGTTACACCCAAGTTTTATGGCTATGCAGTATCCTCTTTTATTCCCTTATGCAGAAGATGGGTATAGGATTGATATATTGTATAGGGATATTGATGGAAGTAGAAGAAGAAAAAGAAATCGTGTGTCTATACGAGAGTATTATGCCTTTAGAATTCAACAAAAATCAAATGAAGGTGACACATTAATTCGAGGAGGACGATTATTTCAACAATACATTGTTGATGCCTACACCTGCATTGAAGAGGAAAGACTTAGTTGGGTACGAAATAATCAAAAGAAATTAAGAGCGGAGTTATACAAAGGATTGAAAGATGTTGTTGTTAGAGGTGACACAACTCCTGCATCAGCTGGACGACGAATTGTGTTGCCATCAACCTTTACTGGCAGTCCTCGTTACATGATACAAAATTACCAAGATGCAATGGCAATTTGCAAATGGGCTGGACCACCTGATTTATTTCTTACATTCACATGTAATCCAAAATGGTCAGAGATTCAACATTTCCTAGAATTAATACCTGGTCAAAAGGTAGAAAATAGACCTGACATTGTTGCTCGCGTTTTCAAGGTTAAATTGGACCAGCTAATGAAGGACTTACGACATGGAAAACATTTTGGGAGAGTTAAAGCAGGTATTATCAATACACAAATGCTCAATGTTAGTACATAAATATTCCCTCTATCCCTTGAGCATGGAACCCCTTTCCATTTTAGGATGATCTAATGATCCAATAAAGTAGCAATCTTATTTTTACATTTTGAGAAAACTTGAAATATCAAAACAAATTAGTAATGTGGATACATTAAATGCACTTTCCTAAAAATATTTATTTTACCAAAAGGGGACAATTATTAAGGAATGGAGGGAACCATACAATTAGTAAAATAATAAAAAATAAAATTGATATTTCTTTTTCTTATCTACAGCAATCTATACAGTTAGAATTTCAAAAAAGAGGATTGCCATATGCTCATATACTTCCCTTCCTCCACTCTGAGGATAAACATATAATGTCGTATTAGGTGGTATCAGTCTACTCAAATTCGGCGCTCCAAACTAAATACATGGCTCGTCTCTACGCTTTGCAAGAATCAAGGCTGTTTTTTTGGAACTTTATTATTTTATTAAAAAGTTCAGGTTTTGCAAGGTTTGTAAAGTTTCTCGGGAGGAGGTACAAGCGCGCAGCTCATAATCCCTCGCTGCAGATAATAAGGAAGTTGACGTCTGACACAGGCCATGCGAACAGGACTAACTGCAAGCCATGTGAACAAAAATTAAGGCCAAAATTCCATAAGTAGGGTTGCAGGTGGTCCCAGCGAGCTACATAGTCACCTTCCCTAGCCTTCCCTAGTCTTTACCGCAATTTACAAAAAATTCATTGTATTGCCGCAAGCTCTCTTCTTTTTGGCTTGTCGACAAAAAACAAAAAGCTCTCTTCTTTTTTAGGCTCCCCGAAAAGCCTAACCAACCAAAACCTAAGATAACCAGCCCACAGCATCCTGAGCTCCTGCATGCCTTCATCAATAGCAATCCGGTTAGCACCTGCGCAGTGTTTCTGTTAGTATATTAAAAATTTTACATACCTTATAGTAGGGGTGTTAATGGTTCGATTTGGTTCAGTTTTAGGAGAGATTTTATACTTCAATTTTGTTCCTCCTAAATCAAAACCAAACCATACTATAAAAAAACCAAACCAAACCATTATATTTCGGTTTGGTTCGGTTCGGTTTCGGTTTTAACCTATCAAGTAACAACAAATAATTGAAAATGAAAAAAATGACATGCCAAACTCCCAATAAAAACATTTTTAATAAAAGCATTACATTATCAACTTAAAAAAACAAACATTGTATCAAAATAGAAACATTTTGACATATATCAATATGTCAATATCATACACAACATTAATAGCTAGTTTTATACATGCCAATATTCTAAAAAAAGGAAAACAATAAGAAACTTAAAATCAATAAAAACAAGCCCATTACTTATTTTATCCTTATTAGAATTGGGAATTTACAAACTTTAAGTTTATATATATATATATATATATATATATATTATATTTTTCAGTTTTTTCGGTTTTTCGGTTTGGTTTGGTATTTTAAAACTGAAAACCAAAACCAAACCAATTGAGTTCGGTTTTCTGAAAATAAAACCATAACCAAACCTAATGACAAAAAAACCAAATCAAACCGCCCGATTCGATTTGGTTTGGTTTGGTTCTCGGTTTTAACCAAAACCATTAACACCCCTACCTTATAGGCTTATAGCGTGCTTCCAAGTTCCAATACGACCAAAAAATAAAGAAATTTAAAAAAAAAAAAAAAATTGAATTCCCGCATGTGGGTCTGGACATCTAAAAAAGTATGGGCTTTCTTGTGCACATACCCATGGAAGTACAAAAGGCCCAAGTCCTTTAAAACGTATGAAACCATTCGCTTTGGATCTCTTGAATTAGAGCCTTAAAAACCTCTATTATTACAAGGATCTGACTTCATAGGGTCCAAAATTTTCAATATACAATGCTTGCTTTGAAAGCTTGAGGGTCTGCTTGAAAATTTTAAAAATTGGATTGTACTCCACTCCCTACTTATTATTTGGTTTTTAAATAAATCAACTCATAATTGGTTTTAAAAAAATTATTAAAAAAAAACTATATTTATGTTTTGTTTACAGCAAAATGCTGAACAAATAAGTAGAAAAACAGCCCTTGAGATTCCCCAATTTGACTGGCCAAAAGATTTTCCTGAACTATGATGTCCGTGGTGAGTGTGCTAAACAATTTCAGTTTATTTCTTGCGATCCAAATTTCCCACGAATTGGCAGCAATCATTTGAAAAAATTTAAGTGTACGTAATCCGAGATAGGATGATGGGGCTTCAACCAACCTAAATCATCCACTCCACGATATATGGAACACCCTCACTTTGATCATCCGATCTCAAACCCAAAGGGCTACAAAACCAAACCGCCTTAGTAATAGGACAATGAAGGTGTTACAGTCCAAGGGAGAAGATAACAAAATAGACAAATAGACAAATGGTAAGCAATTCCCGCGGAAACGTTCTCTTATTGAAATAAAATATGCATATAGCAGAAGACATATTGATAATACAAACTCTAGCTTAAGTAGAAAATACTCTCCTACCTACATGGAATGAAAGACGACGACAGTTCTAATAATTATGTTAGCCAACTATTCAACAATTCCTCAACTAAAGCCCCAGCCCCTGTGATCAACCTACTGCTCAATTCCCCAAATACACCCCTGTGATCAAGCCACTCCCCAATTCCTCAATTCTAGCTCATGTGATCAAGCTGCTCCAACAATTACTCCCCAACAATCCTCCGTAACAGCCCCTATAAAAACTGTACTCCTTGGGCACATGTGGACACAAACCAGGAGGAACAAATAAGAAGTTGATTCTGTAGGAGTTTATTCACTGGTGGAAATATAGTTCTAATCAGGGATTCATTCCATGAGTGAGGGTCTGGATTGATAATGGATCTATTATCATTCCAACCCCCTTTAATTTTTGATATTACATTTTATTAATTAATTTCTTGCTTTTGGGAACATGATGAAGCTTTGTTGGTGTGTTTTAAATTTGGATGGTTGGTGTAAATGGAAATGGAAGATGCTAGGTTCAACAATTTTTACTCTCAAGGAGCCAGCCATCAGCTTGACATTTATGCCGGGCCGGTCTTCACTTGGGTGTTGAAACGTCTACATTGCTCAAGTGTGCCCTGGCCTTGCTTGAGATGAATTGGGCGAATGTAAGAGAATAGTTGGACATACATTACCACAAATTTTTTTTAAAATTTTTAAAATTTCCTTTTGTTGATGGTGCTGAATTGTTGGCATTTGGAATTCTGAAGGGCTTTCATCTAGGATGGATTCAAAAGCTTATGGTCTGTTTGGCTAGTGAGAAAAATTAGGAAACAGAAAAAAAAAAAAAAAAAAGTGATTTTGTGATCGGCTGCTTAGAAAATTTACAAAGAGAGAGAAATTTTTAAAACTGTGAATTTAGACTTTTGCTATTTTCATATATTGGGACGAGCAGTTCCCAAAACTAGGGATGGCAATGGGTCGGGTTGGATGCGGGTCGGCACTATCCCATACCTGACCCGATCTTTAATCTCTTATACCCATGCCTGACCCGATATCCGATGGGTATGAAGAATTAAACTCCATCTCCGATCCACCGTTTTCTTGGGCCATCCATACCCAACCCGCCCATGCCCGACCACCCTATTGTGAGGATTTTTTTCCCCCAAATTCCATTTTTTTGCTACTTACACCTATTACATGTTATTCATATAATCATATACTAAGCTTATAAATGTTTTTAGCACCTAATATGATCTTGTTCAAATAATATCATACCTAATATGATCACACAAATATTATACACAAACATAAGGATTAAAAAAGAATAAAAATACATAATGAGCCTTCTAATGGACTCCATAAGCCTATACCAAGATAGGTTTCAAATATTCATAAAACCATACATAAATTCTAAACATAAGACATTATATATATATATTGTAAAAATATTGGGTCGGGTCGGGTCTCGGGTTTTTTCTTTTTGGGATCCATGCCCAACCCGTACCTTATTTATTTATTTGTTATTTTTTTAAAAAAGAATTTATACCCATACCCGACCTGATATCCGAAAAAAAATAAAAAAAAACCCGCCCATTCGGGTATGGATCGATTCGGGACCCTATGGATCGGGGCGAAATTACCATCCCTACCCAAAACGACTGTAAAATTTTAAAATTTTAGTTTCATTTAATTTCTTCAGTTCTCTCAGAAACCAACCAGAGGGTTAGGGGAATCTTTTATGCTTCCAAAACAATTATAAATTCAATTTTGAATTACTTTGTTTGTGTTTGGTAGGGTTAGGAAGAGGATAAATTGAAGAAGTCGACGGTGGCGGGTAACAAATCAAGGAAGAATATAGAGACGACGTTGCCGGAGGGGGGCCGATGGCTGCTAGAGGCTGCCATTGAAGAAGAGGACAAGAAATTTAAAAGAGAAAATCTGTAATTGAAGGGAAGAGATGAAGTGGAAAAAGAAGAAGGGAGGAAGAGATCTTCACAAACTCACCAATGAAAGCTCTGATACCATAATAGAATTTTAGAACACAAGAGTTTAGTGGAACTCACTGAACGTGGTGAGTTCATTAAAGACCTCCCCTTGATATAGAGTAATTCAGTACATTGAGTATAAGGATGGTTTACAATATAAGGAAAACAATAAAAACATAACTAATACAAATTACAGAATATATGCAAAGGTATAGGTCAGCTCTAGCATTTCATGGAGATTGCCAATCACCCATCTAGCTATCACTCCGGTCAACTCTAGCTGATTTCATGGAGAATCCAAATCACCAGTTGTCTCCAGCTGTACTCTGTTTATATCAGCCCTGTTTTCTTACATATGTGAATCAATAGATTTGCATAGATTGAAATCTGGAGGATTTGTAGGTGCAATAGAGTTTATATTCCTCACATACCCTCCCCAGCGGCAATGATTTTGAAAATCGTGGTGCATCAGTACTTTCGTCCTTTGGAGAGCACCTTCATGGACCAAAGGAGGATTCTTGGAGAATCTTGACAAAGTCTAGTCCACTTTCTCTTCCCCCCACTGAAGAGATTATACCCAACGCAAGGATTCCTTTGGCTATCAGAGATTCTATCTTCAATAGAATTGGGTCGTTTGAGTTGCCAGCAGAATCAACAATAGAATATGTGGTAGAGAAGGCATCAAATTTTCATTCCCCAAAGGCACGGAGAAAGGGAATAGCTGAGCCTTTGCAACTCAACAGTAGTACAATAGGATTACTTCAAAGCCTCATAGGTATCAGCACTCTCAGGCTGTACTAGATGATGTTTACTAGCACCAAGATTTCAAAAATACATGAAGCATCTAACAACAGAAAAGTATGCTTTAGAACTATATGAAGCATTTTTTGATGTATCTACTCCATATTGTTTCGACTTCCTATTTAGTCATTCTGCCTATGTGATGATGCGGGGGGTTACAGACTTACAGGATTGTACATCACAGTGCCTTGTTGAGGAAAAACAGCTTGCGGGGATCTAATAAATACTCCTACTAACTGTTTTATTCAGGAGTTTTGAGATGACACTGGGGGTTAAGACAATAGTTTTGTTGGCAATCCTCTAATATGGAAGCTCAACAGAGTTCAATGTCTCAGCTTCTTGTGTATATGCGCACAATAGGCATAGGTTACCATCTTAGCAAAAAAATAAACATACAAAATGCATAGGCTACCACAAAAGACTTTTCAGACTGTTTGGATAAGGAATTTGGAAGAAAAAAAAACTGAGGAATATTTTGGTCTATATTTTTCATGCATTTTCGAGTTATTTTCATATAATTTAGCTAGTGAGCTATGTTTTTAGTATTTTTGGGGAAAGCCTTAAATGCATACAAGTTTCCTTGGAGAATCGTCGTATCTTGTGATCGAGTAGAGTGTACATCATTCAATCCATTGTAATAGAGGATGTTTCTTCTCTCAGGAGAGCATCTTCTAGTGTGCCTCATTCCATGATATAAGATATTTCTAAAGTTTAGATTCTGATTATTGCCATGTTAACTAAATAAATGGAAATTCTTGACATTATTTCCAAAATATATCACCTAACTGGGTGCAAAAAGACTAGCAGTAGTTGATTATTATAATTATATGGAATAGGTTGATATAAATTTTGTTAATTTTTAGTTTTAATTTATGCGTTCTAATGATGTAGACAAGGAGGAAGGTGTTGTGTTACTGCAAGAAATCACTGAAAGTGCCAAGACATGGCTTGACCATTCAAACCACAACTAATTTATCCTTGCCATCTGTATATAAACAAAAGGACTAACAAAAATTTGCATTAACTACTAATAAGATAACAATATGACATACTTAGGCAGCATGATGCCATGAACAAGAGATATTAAACCAGAAAATTAAGAAGGAGACTATTACCACCACAAAAATTCCTAAGCACCCTAGCTTCGCTAACTTTAAAATTTAATTTTCAAGGTCTTATGAAAATATAAAAGGTTTTCATGAAAAATGGCCACTTTAACCACTATAAAACATCATTTTGAACAACTTTGTAGAAGAAAGTTTTTCCAAAATATGTTGCTTAAGTAGATTTTTTGGCCATTTACAATCTTTGTTTCATTTTTACAAAAATTTTCATGAAAAAGTCAAAAAATCAACTTAAATGACAGATTTTGAAAAAAATTTCTTCTAAAAAGTTGTTCAAAATAATGTTTTCTAATGGACTACACTTCCAGTGAAGACCTTTTATATTCTTCATAAAACTTTGAAAAGTTTAAAATACGTGAGGAGAGCTTAGGAATTTTTTATGGTGGCAATAGCCCCCAAAAAGTAATTACAAGAAGAATGCTTCTCAATAACTTTTAAATTAAAACAAATTACAGTGCACCAGATCATTAAGATGCGTCCATCACACAAGCAAACCCACCCACACATACTTACCCAAAAAAAAAAAAACCCAACCACACATACACACATAGAAGGCCACAACACACCCAAAACAATCATCGCCCAAGGAACAACGTCTCAGCCTCTTCTGAGTTTATCTCACCTTCTAAGCATTGATGCGCCTCTTTTGAATTTATCTCACCTTGTAAACATTGATGCTTCTCCATCACTCTCAATCCCTCTAATTTCATTGCTACTTCCTTCATAGTAGGTCTTTCCTCCCCTTTTACTCTTAAACAGCTCCTTGCTAACATAGCAACTTCCTCAAGCTGCTCAACATTTCCCTCATTTTGCACTCGGTTGTCAAGAACTTCAAACAAGCGATTTTCTCTCATGAAAGAAATGAAATACATGGCTAAATTTCTCTCCTCTTCAGGCCTCTCAAAAGATAGTGCTAGCTTCCCAGTTAACAACTCCACAAGGACAACCCCAAAGCTATAAACATCACTTTTTTCAGTCAATTGGCTTGTATGAAAGTATTCAGGGTCCAAATATCCAAATGTCCCTTGCACTAATGTGGTTAATTGAGCCTTATCTAGAGGGATCAACCTCGAAGCTCCAAAATCGGATACTTTTGCAGTGTAATTATCATTTAAGAGTATGTTAGTAGTCTTAACATCTCTATGAATGATTGGAGTAGAAGCAGCAGAGTGCAAATATGAAAGAGTTCCTGCAGTTTCTGTTGCTATCCTTAATCGAGTTTCCCATGAAAGTGAAGATGCATTGTCCACATTGTGTATATGGTCAAAGAGGGTGCCATTAGTCACAAATTCGTACACCAACAAGGGAACTTCAGTCTCTAGACAACACCCTAACAATTTTACCACGTTCCTATGGTTGATATGGGAGAGTACAATCATTTCATTAATAAATTGCTTAACTTGACTCTGATCAACCATTTTCGACTTCTTAATGGCAACTATTTTGTTTTCCGATAATATTCCTTTATAAACTGTTCCTTGGCCTCCTTGTCCAAGGACTCTATTTTCATGGTAGTTGTTTGTAGCCTTTTTGAGATCTTCTGAAGTAAATATTTTAATTGTTTCAACAGATCCTTTGTGATTAGAGAGTTGTTGTTGTAACATATGGCCACCATTTTGCTGAAAGAATTTTTCTTTGAGTTTGTTGAGCTTTCTTTGCCAAAGTCCCCAAGATAACAATGAACTTCCCAGCAGTAAGACTACGAGGCTTATGCTAACGCCTACATAGAAAAATGAAAAATAGAAAGGGTTAAGACCTAGTAAAAAGGTTTCAAAATTGGTTTTTCTTAGAAATCTTGTCTTTTTTTTTTCTTTTTGTTTATTTAGAAATCTTTTCACAGTGGAAACATTAATTTTGTAATGAAGTGAGAAAATTAGGTAAAAAATGAGCATAAATAATTGGTCCCAACCCCCCCTCCCCCTCTCAAGAAAAGTCGAATGAGCAGATATGTTAATTAAGACGAGCTAGATGCCATTTAATAATTAGAAATTCAGTGAAAATACTAACCCAAGGCAACATTAATCAAGGAAAAGTGATTGTTGGGGATGGAAATGAGAGTGCAGCCTGTTCCATCTCTTCTCCCATCGCCTTGGTACCCCTTGGGACAAAAACAATTGAAACTCCCTGGAACATTATTGCATATCCAGTAGCAAGGGCTTACTAAAGTCTTGCACTCGTCTATATCTGAAAAATGCACACACCATCACAAATAAGAACTACGTATCCATTGTCAGTTGACTTACTATGTCATTTATCAAAAAGTTGACTTACTATGTCTCCGTTTTCCTTATATATATATATATATATATACTAGAAAGAACCCGCGCGATGCGCGGGAATAGCAAACTTTGGGACAATATATGTTGCAGGTTTAACTTCTCACTCCTTATTAGGACCACTATTAGTTATGTTTAATTAGTAAAGACCCGTGTGATGTGTGAGAATCACAAATAAATATCGTAAACTCAAATGCTTAGTGAAAACGTAACAACCTATTTAAATAAAGGCGAAAATCCAAAAGAATATAAGTTGAAGGAAAAATATTTAATCATTGATTAAACTTTTGTCAAATACACTTTCAAAAACCCATCAAAACACAATAATTGCTTCTATAATGAACTAAGGCTGTGTTTGGTACGTGGATTTAGGGGATGGAATGGAATACTTATTCCATTGGTAAAAAACAAATGGGGTGTTTCTTTGCCAAAGGAACGGAATGCTTATCCTTTGAGATTTTGGCCAGTGATGGAATACCACCCACAAGAGAGAATGCTCATTGTAGCCAAAGAAAGAAAAATGCAATGCCCGTGGAGCCCACCCCCTGACAGAAAAGGTTGATGAAGGTATTCAGAGAGCCAAAGAGGAGATGTATACCATCTGGACTCGTCTAAACGTCTTAGAGAATCAGAAGAAGGTGATTACTAAGATGAAAAGGAGGAAAAGGCTTTGTTAATCATTATTCCCTTCTCTTCTCATCTCATCTCATCTCATCCCCATCTTTCTCTCTCTCTCTCTCAAAAAAAATCATCTGCAATTTCATAGCTTTGGCCGTAGGAATTTTGTCGCCGTCGCCGATCTCGTCACCTTCGCTGATCTCGTTGCCGGCACGAAGGGAAAGTCATCGCCGTCTTCATTCTCATCACCGTCCCCATCGACGTCGCGCCTCCACAAAACGCCGTCATCGTGGCTGATCTGATCGCTGTCATCGTCCCAACGTTGTCGCCGTCCTTGTCCTCATCTCCTCCCAGATCTACACCATTCCTCCAGATCTACAACTCATGGAGTATAGTAGCCCTCTTGGTTGTGGCAGCCATGGCAACCCCGTCGATTACAACAATTATCAGATGGGTATGCCATGACAAAGATGATGAAAAAAAAAAAAAAAAAAAAACCCACAAGATTCAATCTTAATGATAATGATGACAGTGGCCATAAAAAAAATGGGTATGGATTTAGAATTTGGGTTTTGAGTTTATAGTTCTTGTTGATTTATTCTAGGTGGTTCTCTCGGGTTATGGTTCTCCATTCTTCGCTAACTGTTTTTTGTGGAATGAAAATTATTAATTTAATCGTTTCTATAATAAACTAAAGCTCTCATATGGGTCTGAGGGGGATGGGCGGTAGATTTTGAAATTTGAATGGGTTTCATATGAGTGTGAGGGGGAGAGAGGGAAAGAGAGGAGTATGAGAGAAGGAGTTTACGTATCTGATGAGAGAGAGAGAGAGAGAGGAGGAGAAGAGGGGCCGTACGGGAAAGGAAGGGGAAAAAAATTCTGCTGACATCATTGTGTGGGCCAAAGTGAATGAGAGAAAAGGATTTTGGAGGGAAGGGCTATGAGCTTGCCATGTCATCCATTGATGAGGTCAGCAAAACTCTTAATTATAGTATTAGTATAGATATATATATATATTTTACGAAGCAAATTAATGATTAGATATCCCAAGCCGTGCCAATGCCCTTTTGGGGCCATGGGGTGTTCTCCAAACATCATCATTTTCATTTTTACAGCTTTTGGGTATGCGGCGTCTCACATGAGCCGTTAAAAAAATAGTTTAGATTGAAAGCTCAACAAGATTAAGGCAAGATATCCCTAATCATTAATAAAAAACTTAAGAAAAAAGAAAAAGAAAAAGGGTATCCCAAGCCTTGCTTGCACAGAGACTTGAGCCCAGACCTCATACCCTTGCTAATAGTAAACGATGACCTCTAAAAACACTCCCATTTTAGGACATGACCGCTTAACCAACCCAATTGACTTAGTACCTTAGAATGGTAAACCTTGATGGGTGGATTGAGTGATCTTAGGGCTTTTTGCCAAGCAAGAGGTCTTGGGTTCAACTCTCACCACTTTCTCTCAAGGCCACCCCCATGGACTTTATCCTGTAATTGCCTAGTCCATGTGGGATGGGAAGACTGCATGTGCCCAGGGGACTAGTCGGATGCAAAGCATCTGGAACCTTTTGACACAATAAAAAAAATATAAAAAATAAAAAATAAAAAAAGTACGTTAGAATGGTACTCCCTCCAGTCCATTTTGTTTGATCACTTTGACCAAGATGCATTGCCATGTCATCTAATTTTTTTAATTTTTCAATTTTATCCTCTTATGATAAAATGATACTAGATGTGATAATTAATATAATTTAAAAAATTTTAAATATTATGGAGGGTATTTTAGGAAATTAAAATAGTAATTTGTTTTGACTTTTAAAAGTGATCAAACATTTTGGAACATTTCATTATTCCAAAATGAAAAAATATATCAACCAAACGGGAACGGGAGTAATACACAAGGCTATTTACTGGTCACGAAAGTGAAGAATGGTAATATGACAAAAGTTACCTTGGCAGCCATTGCTAAGGTAAGGATTCCCTTGATAACCCACAGAGCAGTTGCATCCATATCCAGGACCATTGTCTGGGTCATAGCAGTCGCTATTCTCCTTGCACGCGTAGCTCCTTTGATTCATCTTGGCCTCACGGCATGTTTGATTCCCAATCGTCCAATCAAGAACCGCCGGAAATTCTTTAACATTCTGTAAATTGGCAAGATCTAAAGAGGAGAATCTGTAATTACCTTCCTCCACAACAAACCCATAGCTGCAAGGATTGAAGCCCAATACACTGCTGTGGTTATCATAACTACTAAGACTGATATTAAAACCCCTTACTCCTCTCGGAATTGAGGTCTGGCAACAGCCGATGCCTGCGCAAGACCCGTTGCTCACACTATCCATGTTGTCACAAAGCGACAAACAACCCGTCGTGTAGTTCTTTACCAAGCTCCCATGGATGAGAGCATAGGTGTCGCAGCCAACAGCCGTGAACTTGTTTTGTGTACTTGAAATGGGAAACTTGGACGAGGACAAGGTGTGCCAGGGGTAATTGTAGTAGGTTCGATAAGTAAGGTTGTAACAATCATAGGCCACCCCGAGAATGATGCGCAGCTGACCCTGGAGTGATATGTTGAGGACCTGGGTGTTGCTATTGGTTAAGAAGGCTTTGGGAGGGTTGAAATTGGTGTGACATGTGATGAGGAAGTCTTCAGCTATGTAACAGCCAGCGGCCGTACCAAAGGGGTATGGGATGGTGATGTCGCCACAGCTGTTTTGGCAGTCAGTTTGGGGTTGAGCTGATACTGGCGTTGCTGTTGCAGCCAAAAATAACACAAGCAACGTGATGGGTTGCATAAGAATTCCATGCGACTCCATGACCTTTTTTCTTTAGCTTTGATCAGATTAGATTTCGGGTATGGCGAAATTCCAACAATCCGTTCTATAAATAGGGCTCTCCAGTGGGCAGGGAATCAAGAATCGTCTCTAGTAGGCCTAAGGACCATTGGCAAACAAAAATAGGCGTTTACTAAGTCAACTCCACAGGTCATTCTATCTACCATAAAATTTCATTTAACCGGAGAAAAATAAAGTGAAAATTTCCCTGCAATATATCTTGGAGTGTTAACATTTAACATGTATTATATTTTCAAACATAAAAGATAAAAAATAAAAATAAAAAATAGAAGCAAAATTTCATTAATTTTCTTTGGATTAATGTTTTTTTTCTCCCTTTTGCTAAGTCGCTATTTTAAGGTCTAGATCAATTGTAACAGTAAAACCAGTTGATATGAATGATTCCAGCGATTTCTTATGATCTTAAGCAATAATGAAAATGTCCAAAAACATGAAGTGCAAGTAAATCAATCGGTCAATTCTTACACATTTGTACAACTTTTCGATACACTTGATTTAGTGAATTGGACCATTGGATGATAGACCCCGTACTAAAATTTGTGGTGACATAAGTATTTTACTATTATATGAAAGAGAGTGTGTCATGTAACACATTTCTTAAACTTTTCTTTTCAAACTGAGAGCATACCACGTGTCATATCCCTTATTTGGAAAATCTCAAAATTTACTCTATTTTTCAAACTAACTATTTTAGTAACATGTCTATATCACAAATAGCGCCTCATCAATTTTTTTTTTTTTTTGATTTGTTTTTTTTTTAATAATAGAAATTATATTCAAATGTCAACAAATTACATTCTCTTATTATACTGTAATAGATGAGACAACAAGTGGCTCCTCTTCATTGGTTAATAGAACTATAGATCGAATTAATTTCATGAAATTATAGTAAATCCCAAAATTTACTCAGTCTCTTTCTAAAATAAATTCTCTTTTTAAACTTCCCAAAATTTACTCGGTCAATTCCAATATTAGAACTAGACCTGTTATTTGATTTTTGTTTGTTCATAAAGTATCTTGAAACTATATTAAACCGGGTTGCTAATAACAATCAATAAGGTCAGTTAGATCATTCCCTACATCGTACGGGTTATTACTTGTTATTTATTAAATCCACAAAGTTTGATTTGAAACACGCACCTAAACCATATAAAGCATGGAGTTGATATGCTAATCCGCGATTTCTTTAATATTTGACCAAGATTTAAGTTAATGATTGAAACAAGAATCTCATTATCAAAAAACAAAAACAAAAAATGTATTCTTTTTTTATAAAACTAACAGGGTATTTAGACCTTAGGGCAATCTAATTCGTGAGCACAAGTATTGTCACCACATGCTCCACATTGGTTAACTCTCAAGATGAATTTGATTTAGTGGTTGAACTAAGAAAGAGGGCAAATTCTATGGTACCTAGGCAAAAAAATTGGGTACCATACATATATATAGGGTCACTTCAAATGCTAAACGGTCATTAAATGATAAATGCACTATTTGAAATAGTAAATAGATCGCTTCAAATGGTAAATATGTCATTTGAAATAATAAGTAGGTATAGTATCCAAAAACTGTGTGGGCACCAAGGAAGAGTGGAGGTTGATTTAATTTGTGCCTTCTTATTAATCTAAGGAGCAGAATTCCCATTTTTAAACTTTTCAAAATAATAATAATAATAATAATAATAATATGAGAAATATACTCCTCTTGGAGATTGACTGTCCCACCCGGGCGTTTTGTCCTTCCATGAAAAAATATCATTTTTTTTTAAGGAGAAAAGTAAAGCAGTATTCCAGGAAAATAATAAAAAAACCTTCTTGGTTTGAATTTTAAAAGTGATTAAACATTTTAGGACATCAAAAAAAAAAAAAAAGATAAGCAAATAAAATGGGACGAGGGAGTATTTAAAAATGATACAAATACGGCACTATGAGAATGGAGCAAAATTGGATTATCATAATACTTTTTTGTTCTATAATCTAACTTTTCACTCTAATTAACTCATGATACCACAAGACCATATTACAATTTACACTAAAAACTTACTCAACCTCAAGGCCTAAAAAAAAAAATATTTACAAATGCATGTATTTAGAATAGAGTAGTGATACATAGGGCCACTATTAGAGGACCAAAATATAAGACCACTGATGTGGCTGAACCTGATTGGTAAGAAATTTTAACACTGTTAAGAGAGAAAAAAAATATATATCTAAATATGGGAATTCCTAATTTCGCGGGTGAGATTGCTTCAAAAATCAAATAAATGGGTTTTTATCTAAATTTCAAATACCACTTCCTCAAACATTCTCCTTCAATTCAGCGATTCCCAAAAAAGGAACCCACTCACACTTGAAACCACCTCTCTCATTCGATTAGGTTTCACCAAAACACTTCACAATAATTACATCAGGATACTCACAAAAACTCAATCATGACAATTCAGATCAATTGAGATTTTATTCAGATAACAATGAGGTTCACACCTCTCCTCCCTTTCCTCCCCACAAACCTAGGCAACAACTACATCCCCACTTAAATTCAAGATAATTTCACAATGATGCATCACACAGAAAATGCATCAAGATAATTCCACAAGAATTGCATCAAGATAATCACAAAAACTCAACAACAACAACAATTCAAATAAATTGAGATCTTAGCCAGATAACAATGGGTCCACACCTCTCCTCCCTTTCCTCCCCACAAACCCAGGCAACAACCACATCCCTACCTAAATTCAAGATAAAATAAACAATGATGCATCACATATAAAATGCATCAGATAATTCCACAAGAATTGCATCAGGATAATCACAAAAACTCACATAACAACAATTCAGATAAGTTGAGATTTTAACCAGATAACAATGGAGTTCACACCTCTCCTCCCTTTCCTCCCCACAAACCTGGGCAGCAACCACATCCCCATTGCTGAAATTTAAACACACAACAAATACCCATTTAAACAACAAACCAAAAGACAACCGGTTACGGTTTGGGGGAGGATGAGATCCCTCAAATCTCTCCACTTCCTTGTTTGTAATATACAGATATGGAATGAGGAAAAAGTCAAACATAACGTCCCCATTTTTTGTCCTCCATTTTTTGTCCCACTTATCATTATTGTTTAGAATATAAATATTTTTTTCTTTTTTCTTGTCAGTCAAAAGAATAGAATCCAATTCTTAGCCAAAAAAAAAAAACATCCAACTATCATGGTACTATATCGGTTTTTCGCTATAAATATATTTGACTGAATGTGTTTAGCAAGTTAAATAAAATTACTCCATAATAGTTATATTTTTTAGAGGAGAATAGCTCCTTATGAGTTTCGAGTGTATTTATGAGTTTACCTATATAGGATCATATGAAGGTCTTACGAAAAAAATTTCATTATAAAATGATTGTTTATATCACATTCACATATTAAAGTTCAATATTATTAAACTACTACTTAAATCCAAAAGTTTAAATTGTCAGTGAATAAATCAACAATGTAAAGCAAACTAAAAAAAATTTCACTCCACAAAAAGTGTTTTACCAAATTTTCTATTAATTTTGATTAATTGTTGTGTGTTGATTTATTTTAGGCCAACGCCATTGGTACTCCAAGCATAACCAATCACACTCCTTCTCTTTTGCCTATTCTGTATTTTGGCAAAAATGCCCCTATTATTCTCCTGCCTGCACTCTCCCTCTTCCTTATTTCTTGCGGGACCCACGTCTGATCCCCTCCCATCAAGTTTTTCTCCCAGTCCCCTCCCCCTTCTCGAATTTGGATTTGGATTTGGTGCAAAAACAGAGGATCGATGACACATGATAAAGAGGAGAAATAGAAGGTTGAAATTCGAGAGATGCATTTGACGTCCAATGCCTAGCTAATAGCCCTTTATTTTTCCTCTTTGCCCACGCGTCATCCATCCTACGTTTACTGCACCATACAATAAAAATAGCCAACTGCACCAAATCTGAATCCCCCCTTCTCTGTTCTTTGTGTACCATTTCCTGCAAACCCATCACAATTAACCACACAACTCCTCATTCCTCTATCTCGTGAAGTAAGCAAA
This sequence comes from Liquidambar formosana, assembly GCA_039720395.1. Classification (NCBI taxonomy): domain Eukaryota; kingdom Viridiplantae; phylum Streptophyta; class Magnoliopsida; order Saxifragales; family Altingiaceae; genus Liquidambar; species Liquidambar formosana. The sequence goes on from CM077825.1 coordinate 34,555,042, forward strand.
GAATATGCCATCTCCCCGTTTACACTAAAATTTTACCCACTGACACATGTTATTTTGTGGCCAAAAGGTGAGTCTTTAGTTTATAAAAGAGTAAGAAAACTGATTATTTTAGGCCGAGGATTTTCAGGCCGATGAAATTAAGGCCAAAGGTAGGTGGTTAGAGAAGTGATGTCCTCTGGCTAATGATTATTCTAGTCGGTTACAAGTGGGCCACGTGGCAATCATGTAGTTAGGTTGGTTGGATTTTTGACTAACAAGGGCTTGATACATGTCTTGTGGAAAGACAACTTGCTTTTTATGCATAATATGCAAGTGAGAGAACGTGGAGAGTTAGTGGATTGATGCATTCAGTTCAAGGAAGTTAAAGTGGATAGGTGACAAGATTTCACAGGCTAAAAGTAACCACTAGATAGTTATTTGTTCAGGCCAGAAGTTACTACTAGTAACTTTCAACTCTCTTCTAAAGTTCAGAATAGACAAGTGACATAAGTTCAAGGGCTGAAGGAAAAACTTCCAAGTAACTCCTAGCAATTGTGGAGAATTTTTACATGTGCTGACACATAACTATTAGGTAGTTATTTGTTCAGTCCGAAGGTAACCGCCAGGTAGTTATTATTTCAGGCCGGAGAAACCGCTAGTAACTTCTAGTCAGTTATTTTTTTCACTAACGAGGTATTCATACCTTAGGGCCATCCAATTTTTGGAGACAAGTAAGGTCATAATATTATCCGTATTGGTTAATGCTAAAAATAAACCTAATTTATCGATTGACTCTAAAAGAAGAGTGGGAAATCAAATTTGTGCCTTTTACCACAATTGTTAGTCTTAAACTTTTTCATAAAAATAAATAAATAAATACTTTTCCTCGATGTTCACTACTTCAGCGAAGAATTTTCCTTTCGAATATTACAACAGAAACACCTTCTTTTTTCTCCACCTTGAATTTTCTTCCAGTTGGTTACTTTCATTGAATTTTCTTTTTGAACATTACAACGGAAGTTTGATTTTTCAAGTCGGTTACTTCCATTGAATAGTCGACTAGGCTAGCCGCCTAGACGGACAGTTTAGTCTATAAAGGGCGTCTAATACGCGTGAGAAAATTATTTGGGTTTAAAATCAATTGACTCTACTGGCCTTGTGAACAAAATTTCTACGCCTTTCCATTATCACAAGTGAAGCTAAAAAACAATCATAGGTCTCCGCGGGCCCGCTACAAAGTCATCTTCCTTTGTCTTTAGTTAGTTTACAAGAAATTTCATTGCCACATACACATGGAGCATTATTTTTATTTTTTTTAATACTTATGCAGCTCTTTGTTTGGTAAGCATGAGGATGGAAGAGGAGAAAATGAATAATTATATTATTTTATTAAATTACCCATACAAAGAAAAGAAAATTTAAAAGGAAAATTAAAGGAAATGGCATTTTTGTCACAGCATCATGGATGTAGGAACCTTGAAGTAAGATGGGGCAATTGCCTCACCTAAAATTTCTTTTCTTTTTATTTTTGTATTTTAGACTTTTCTTGAAACCAACGAGAGTTAGCTTGACGGCAAAGGAATAAGCTGTAAATTCAAACATTTCGGGTTCGAATCAAAGACTCAATGACCTTAAGGATATTTATAAATAGGACAATACTTGGCTCTTATTGTAGGAGGAGTAGTTGCTCCTCCAATAATGACACATGGCACAAACAGGTGGCTTTTCCTCCGTTTTAGATATATATAATAGATTGTTTGTCTAGGCGACTAGCCTAGTCGACTATTCATTGAAAGTAACCTACTTGAAAAATCAAACATACGTAGAAAAAACTTTAGAATGAGTCGCGTCAATGATGATAGGGAGCCCTCACACCTCTGGTTAAGAGTTTTCTTCGTGTCTTTATATTTGCTAGCGAATAGACCCTTCTTCTTCCTTTTTTTTTGGCTAAGGCAAAAGGGGACGACGAATGATAGCAATCCATCCTTAGCATTACCAGAAGGGTCTATTCGCTAGAAAATATAATGACATGGAGAAAACTCTTAACCAGAGGTGTGAGGACCCCCCTATCATCATTGAGAAGTTTTTTCCACATACGTTTGATTTTTCAAGTAGGTTACTTTCAATGAATAGTCTACTAGGCTAGTCGCCTAGACAAACAATCTATTATATATATCTAAAACGGAGGAAAAGCCACCTATTTGTGCCATGTGTCATTATTGGAATTTTTTCATTTTTTTTTTCCTTTCACATGCTGAAACAGTGCAGCGGGAGAAAGCTTTTTTTGGTAAAATTACATTTTAGTAGCGGTTTTCCAATCTAATACCAAGAAAAGGATATTATCTATCAACTTACTACAAATTAACTACCAATGGGCGCCAAAATGACAACTAACTTTCATTGTTTCGTATTAAGTTAGGAGCCGTCACTAAAATGTAATTTTCCAAAAAGTTATTTTTGGTAAATTCTGGGAAAACTATTTTAGTGATTACTTTTCAACTTAATACCAAACAAATGATGTTCTCTGTCAACTTACTACAAATTGACTTGATAAGTGCTTCAAAAAAACTATTAACTTTCTTTGTTTGGTATCAAGCTGGGAAGTAGTCACCAAAAGATAAATTCCTCACCTTTTTTTTTTTTTTTGGTATTACTTGCTCTTTCTCACGCGATGGATGTAAGTTGACACTTGATGTTCACTGTATATTTCTTTGTTTTTATGTGAGAGGATTAGAAAACCCACACTATAGAATGTTCAACTCAAACTTAATAGACTGTACTATATTTTTCTGTTTTCTTTATGCCTATTCATTTCCCCTCCTAAAAATTAAACGTATGAAATTATAAATAGTCATAATTAAAAAAAGAGACAAACAGAGGAAAGGATGATTAAAAAAGAAAACACAATCTGCCAGAATCTTCAGATTCTCCCGATTTGCTTCCGAGACGAATTAATAAAAAATAAAATAAATCTATTTTAATCAAAATTCTTCCGTATGGTTAATTATATAAAGTTGAAGAGATTTCTATTTTCTCTTATTTTCTTCTCCTATTGGCTTTTCCCCTATTCTCTTTCTCATACTAGACTTTTCTCTTATCTTTTTATGCTCTAATCTCAAACATATTTCTGATATTTTTCCCCATGGTTTTTCACTGTCTGTGAAATCCACTCAAAACCTGATGAAAGTCCAAAATTCATCATTGTTATGCGTTTTACAATCTCCACCGTTGGATTTCGAGACATCGTCAACGGCTATACTTGCTTTGGTATATACCAACATGTTAAAACCATAATTGTGGGATGGGTTAGGTTCTAGAGAATTTTAATATTTTTCCAACAAATATCATAACGTATCATTTCTTTCATTTTTTACAAATTTCCACCATTAAATTAATTGTTTTTCAAAATAATTTATCTTTTTCGGGAGTATAATTAAATTTTGTGTGATACATTATGCTAACATTACACCAAAGTTTATTTTGATTGAACTATTTTATTTATTTTTGTCTATATCTTTTCAATTTAATTGACATATTATATTAACAAATATATTTTACTATTTTAGAGAATAAGTATTCTGTTAAAATTTTAATTTGCTAATATTATTATTTTTTATAAATTAATCTGTGTGTCGCACGGGTTCTAAAGCTAGTTTAGCCTATAAAGGGGGTCTAGTACTCGTGGAAAAATTGTTTGGGTTCAAAATCAATGGATTCTAGTGGCCTTGCGAACAAAATTTCTACCTTTGCCTTTCCATTTTCACAAGTCAAGCTAAAATTCCATTAATAGGTTGCAGCGGGTCTTCGCGGGCCGGCTACAAAGTTATCTTTTCCTTGGTCTTAGTTTACCAGAAAAAAAAAATTTATTTTTTCATTTGTGGAGCTCTTTGTTTAGTAAACATGACGATGGAGGAGAAGGAAAATAAATAATCATATTATTTTACTAAATTACCCCTACAAAGAATAGAAAAGTTAAAAAGGAAATAAAAGAGAACTGTTGTGTAATAAAAGAGGATAAGAATTTTAAGACTAAAAAATTAAATAGAGATGAGCTTCTCATCCGTGTCTCATTCATCCAACCAAAGCCTCTTTATATAGGCTTACATCCATAAAGAACAGAATTAAACCGATGCATTCAATTGGAAATTAAGGAATGCCGGTTTAAAGAAAGTGGTGGCATCCACCATTAACTCCTTCATTTACAACACTCTCCCTTGGATGTCCACCACGCTAAGATAATGTGCCTCGTTAAAACCTAAGTAGAAAAACCCAGTGGGAAAAAAAACTAGTGAAGGAAAAAGAGTACAACATTTTTGTAAATCTTAGAATGGTGTTAGACGCACTAAAGAAACTGCCTCATTAAAACCTTACCAGGAAAACCCAGTGGGACAAAACCTAGGCGAAGGAAAAAGAGTACAGTGTGCATATGTCCAAAAATGAATACTCCCCCTGATAAGAAGATAAGTATCAACTTAACTGATCGCAAACCCAACGCATTCCAATGCCATATACCAATTTCTTGAATGTTGATGATGGTAAGGCCTTGGTGAATAAATCTGCAAGATTATCACTGAAACGTATTTGCTTCACATCAATTTCATGCCTCTGCTGGAGTTCATGAGTGTAGAAGAACTTTGGTGAAATGTGTTTGGTTCTATCACCTTTGATGTACCCTCCTTGAATTTGTGCAATACATGCAGTATTATCTTCATAAATTGTTGTTGGCATACTTTTAATCAGATATAACCCACATGTGTCTCGGATGTGATGGACTACAGATCTTGACCATACACATTCACGACTTGTTTCATGGAGTGCAAGTATCTCAGAGTGATTAGAAGATGTAGCAATTAATCTGCTTTGTAGATCGCCAAGAGATCGCTGTATTGCCACATGTAAATACATACCCTGTTTGTGAGCGAGCTTTGTGAGGATCAGAAAGGTATCCAGAATCTGCATATCCTTTTAAACAAGGACCATGGGCTGATTCCTTTGAGTAAAACAAACCCATATTTGTAGTTCCACGAAGATAGCGTAAAATATGTTTAATACCATTCCAGTGTCGTCGAGTTGGAGTAGAGCTGAATCTTGCTAACAAGTTGACTGAAAATGCAATATCAGGCCTAGTGCATTGTGCTAAATATAACAAAGCACCTATTGCACTAAGATATGGTACTTCAGGACCAAGTAGCATTTCATTATCTTCTTTGGGACGAAATAGATCTTTCTTAATATCAAGAGATCGAACCACCATGGGAGAACTTAGTGGATGCGCTTTATTCATATTAAAACGTTTCAATACCTTTTCGGTATAAGCTGATTGATGGATAAGAATTCCATTTGATTTATGCTCGATCTGCAGGCCGAGACAATATTTTGTTCTCCCTAAATCTTTCATCTCAAATTCTTTTTTCAAATATTCAGCAGCTTTCATGAGCTCTTCAGGAGTCCCAATTAAATTTATATCATCAACATAGACTGCAATGATGGCGAATCCAGATTCTGATTTCTTTATAAATACACAAGGGCATATAGGATTATTAATATATCCTTCTTTAACTAAGTACTCACTGAGACGATTATACCATATTCTTCCATATTGTTTTAATCCATACAAGGATCGTCTCAGTTTAATTGAGTACATATTTCGTGGTTGTGATGTATTTGCTTCAGGCAATTTGAATCCTTCAGGGATCTTCATATATATATCTGCATCTAACTTTCCATATAAATATGCAGTAACTACGTCCATAAGACGCATGTCAAGTCCTTCTGAGACTGACAGACTAATTAAATATCGAAATGTAATGGCATCCATTACAGGTGAATATGTTTCTTCATAATCAATCCCAGGTCTCTGCAGGAAACCTTGTGCTACTAAACGAGCTTTATATCTGACGATCTCATTTTTATCATTACGCTTTCTTACAAACACCCATTTGTAACCCACGGGTTTCACATCATTGGGTATTAGGACTACAGGTCCAAATACTTTGCGTTTTTCTAGCGAATCCAATTCTGCTTTGATTGCTTCTTTCCACTTTAACCAATTAGGTCTACTGTGACATTCGTCTACAGTGCGTGGTTCGAGATCATTATCATATTTCGAAATTTCAGTAGCTACTGCGAAAGAAAATACATCATTAACTACCACGTCTGTGCGATCCCACAATTCTCTTGTACATGTATAGTTTATGGAAATTTCTTCATTTCCATGTACATATGCCTCTTTATTGTTTTCTGTCTCTTTAAGGACATTTTCCTCTTCAGGAGTTATTATATCAGAATTTGTGGGAATATTTATTTCTTGTTCAATAGCCTCTTCTGGAGTGCTATTTTCTATATTTTGTTGCCCTTTTATTTTCCTCTTCTAGGGAACTAAATCTTTTGAACCCAAGGGTCTACCACGCTTCAGGCGTGTAGTAGATAATTCATTTGCTGCAATAATAATAGACTTACCAATTGGTACATTGATCTTTGCTGGTGTGTTTGCAGCTGGTATATAAGATTTAGTTATTTTTGTTGCGTCTGTAAATGCATCAGGCATTTGATTAGCAATCTTCTGAAGATGAGTGATCCTCTATACTTCAGTTTCACATTAAGCAGTGCGCAGATCAAGATGGGACAAAGATGGTACATTCCAAGAAAGTTCACATTGTTCCTCTATCAGTGGATTTCCTCCCCCTGACGATGGGAACTGTGTTTCATCAAAATGACAATCTGCAAATCTTGTTGTAAAAACATCACCTGTCAATGGTTCAAGAAATCTGATGATGGAAGGTGAATCAAACCCAATATATATTCCCAATCGACGTTGAGGACCCATTTTAGTGCGTTGTGGGATTGGAATCGGAACTTGTACAGCACAACCAAAAGTTCGTAGATGGGAAATATTCGGTGGTTGACCAAGTACAAGTTGTAATGGTGATTGTTGCTGATAAGCAGTAGGGCGAATACAAACCAATGCTACCGCATGTAAGATGGCATGTCCCCAGGCAGAAATAGGTAATTTGGTCTTCATAAGTAAAGGTCGAGCAATTAACTGAAGACGTTTTGATAAAAGCTTCTGCCAACCCATTCTGAGTATAGATATGAGCAACTGGATGTTCAATATCAATCCCAACTGACATGCAAAAGTCATCAAATGTTTGAGATGTAAATTCACTGGCATTATCTAGGCGGATCTTCTTGATCGGATGATCTAGAAATTGTGCTTGTAACCTGATTATTTAGGCAAGGAGCCTAGCAAATGCAACATTGCGAGTAGATAGCAAACAAACATGTGACCATCGTGTTGAGGCATCTATCAAAACCATAAAATAGCGAAATGGTCCACATGGTGGAGAAATAGGTCCACATATATCCCCTTGAATTCGTTCCAAAAATTTTGGAGATTCAACAATAACTTTTGTACGAGATGGTTTAGTAACCAATTTTCCTTGGGAGCAAGCAGTACATGGATAATCACTGGACAAGAGAATCTTCTGGCCCTTTAATGGATGTCCATGTGAATTGTTAAGGATTCGACGCATCATTGTTGATCCTAGGTGACCAAGTCGGTCATGCCAAAGCAAAAAAGTTTTTGAATCAGAGGACTTCAGGCCTATCACCACATTTGATTCAATTGTTCTTGTAGTTGTATAATACAACCCCGAAGAGAAAGTAGGAAGTTTCTCTAATACAAGCTTCTGGCCTGAAATAATTGAAGTAATGCAAAGATATTCTACATTACGTTCACATACAGTTTCAATATGATATCCATTACGACGTATATCTTTAAAACTTAGCAGATTTCTTCTGGATCTGATTGAATATAAAGCGTCGTTGATATGTAAGTTTGTTCCACCAGGTAACATGATTGTGGCTCTTCCGGAGCCATCAATCAGGTTCGCAGGACCTGATATTGTATTGACATTAATTTCATTTAATATAATGTCGAAAAAATATCTTTTATCTCGAAGGATAGTGTGCGTTGTGGCACTGTCTGCTAGACATATATCTCCACCAGTCATCTCAGAATTGAATAATTCATTATCAAGATCCATACCTTTTCATGAAAATATATAAATTTAAGTCTAAAAATAAATAGACAAATAGATAAAATATGAAAATAAAATGCATATGAAATAACATTCTTATTGATAATAAGAAAATAGAAAAAGGTAATAACGTTAATTGATGTGGACATTTCCATCACCAATTAAATGGTCAATTTTTTCATTAGGCTCTTCAAAGAAGTCTGAAACATCTAAATGAGTTATATCCACGGGGTCATTGTGATCAATAAAATTTGTTTCTACTTTCTTACCCTTCTCCTTGATTGAGGCTTGGTAAAGTTTGACCAAATGATCAGGCGTACGACAGGTACGCGACCAATGCCCTTTCATACCACAACTAAAGCAAATATCTTCATACTGCTCAGGCCTTTGATTTTTCTCTCTTTCTTGTTTGGCCTCATTGGTGGACCACTTCTGGTGGTATGATGTGGTTTTATTGTGGCGACCACCTGAATAATTATTATAACCACCACGTTGTGAATAATTATTTCGCCCACGATCGCGACCACACCCACGACTATGGCCACATCCGCGACCTCGTCCACGACCACGAGACGATGTTGCATTCACTTTAGGGAATGCTACAGAACCGATTGGACGGGATTGGTGATTTTTCAGTAAAAGCTCGTTGTTTTGTTCAGCAATGAGAAGACATGATATCAATTCATAATATTTTGAAAATCTACGCTCTCGATATTGCTGCTGCAGGAGCACATTCGAGGCATGAAATGTAGAATACGTTTTTTCTAACATGTCTTCTTCTGTTACTTTTTCTCCACACAATTTCAATTGGGAGCTGATTTTGAATAATGCTGAGTTATACTTAGCAATTGTTTTGAAATCTTGCAACCTCAGGTGCATCCAATCATAACGAGCTTTTGGAAGAATGACAGTTTTCTGGTGGTCATATCTATCTTTCAAGTCATTCTATAGGGCAAGAGGGTCCTTTACTGTGAGATATTCTGTTTTTAACCCCTCATCAAGGTGATGGAGAAGAAAAATCAATGCCTTGGCGCGATCCTGCAGGGACGCTTGATTTTCTTGCTGAATTGTATTACCCAAATTCATTGCAGTAAGATGGATTTCAGCATCAAGAATCCAAGACAAATAATTATTTCCCAAAATATCAAGGGCGGCAAACTCAAGTTTCGTAAGGTTTGACATTGTCGGAGTGCTATAATTATATGTCAAAATAAAATGATATTTTGTTAATATATGAATAAATCAAAACATATAAGGAAGTACGTAAATTTTATAAATGCTAAATTCCTTATGATTTATCATGAGATCATTAGTAAAATATAAAGTATGCATATTTCAATACAAAGGGGTACAAAACATATTTAATTGAAAGTCATTATTAATCGTTACTTTAAACAATTGGATTAAATTGAGACATTATTCAAAATTTCTAAAACTTCAGGTTTTCAAATTTGTCTCTTACTTCAGGAAGAGAACAGATGAATAATAACTTTTCTTATAGAAAACTTCTGGTTTTCAGATATTTCTCTTACTTCAGGAAGAGAAGATGAATTGTTATCCTTTTTCCTTTTTAATTATAAAACTTCAGGTTTTATTTTAAATCTTCTCTTGCTTCAGGAAGAGAAGATGGACATTCCTCCATTTGAGATATAGAATTTAGATTGAAATATTAACAATAAGCAAAACTTATAACATAGCAATAAAGATTAATGCAAATATAATTTTTACGTTGGATTAGTAACATGGATGTAAAATCAACCTTGTTAAATAAAATTTATCACTATGAAATCAATATGCTAATAATAATCAAAATAAATGATTTACTATAAAAATAAGGTAAGTATGGAAGATGAATATATATGTATGTAACTCACCGCAACCAAATTGGTTAAGAAAGGAAATGGCAATCGTATGATATTGCTCACAAAATTCTTGAGCAATTAGTGCTGATAACGTGTTGTGTAATAAAAGACGATAAGAATTTTAAGACTAAAAATTGAATAGAGATGAGCTTCTCATCCGTGTCTCATTCATCCAACCAAAGCCTCTTTATATAGGCTTACATCCATAAAGAACGAGAATTAAACCGATGCATTCAATTGGAAATTAAGGAATGCCGGTTTAAAGAAAGTGGTGGCATCCACCATTAACTCCTTCATTTACAACAAGAACGACATTTTTGTCACAGGCACAGCATCATGGATGAAGGAACCTTGAAGTAAGATGCTACCCAATCTCTCATTTTTTGAAATATGGTTTATCAAATTTAAATGGCCTATGAATTTTTTTTCAAATTTTTTCACCTCAAAATATTAAGATAAAATAAAATTTTGCATGAAAGAATCTTCAATTTTTTGAATTAGGATAAAGTATTAACAACCAATTAAATTTTAGCTACCTTGAACTAAATTTTTGGCTTCATCCCTATATAACATGTAACAGTTGCCCTTTCCTTTCACTTTTTGGAGCAAAGATTTTAGTGGGTTAGAAAGAAAGTTCATTCCGGCCTCCACACTTCCCTTTCCTCTCTTTTTCCTTCATAACAGAACAAGGGATTCACGTTTCCTTCCTTCGCTTTCCTTTATTCCACTTTTCCTCTTTGCCAAACAAGCTTTTAAAGGAGGCAATTTTGTTGACCCGTTCTAATGCTTGTTTCTCTCATATTTAGTGGGCATTTGGCACACTGATTGAGAGGCCTCGAAAAGCCTTTTTTGAAGGGTAAAAGTCATTTCATTATTTTACAAGCATTTGGTGAGCCACTCAAACTACCTTTTAGAAAAAGTCATTAATTAGAGGTAGCTTTCCAAAATGACATTTGCGGAAAAGCAATAAAATGTAAGTGATAAAACTAAAAAATTTTGATGTTTAGCCATTTTTTACACTAGAGGACTTTTAAAATATATGTTCACCAAACATCCATTTTCTTCAAAATGCCTTTTCTAAAAATGATGTTTTGAAAATGCATTTTTCTAAATTAAAAGACCTTTTTATTTTGAAACGATACGCCAAGAGAACACTTGGCCTTGTTAGTTATTCCCTGTAACAGAGAGACTTTTTCTAAATTAAAAGGCCTTTTTATTTTAAAACGATACGCCAAGAAAACACTTATGCCCTGTAACAGAGAGAGAGAGAGAGAGAGCACTTTATGATTGGTCCACGCTAAAAGTTGTATTATTTATTATGATTTGGTTTAAAGTGGAAAGTTCATTGATAAAAGAACAAGAAGATACAGCCCAATCCAAACTCATCAAAGAAAACAAAGAACAACAGCAGTCAAAAAGGGAATTCTAACAGTACTAGCAAGGAAAACACCAACACTAGCAAAACTTCGAAATAAACAACTCCAAGTCCACATTGATACTAAAACTGTTCATTTCTTTTGCAAGTTGGATACCCACAGCTTCGACCTTAATTATTGCCTCGCATATGGACATAGACACATCTTATTAACTCATATCTAGAGCAATAATCATTTTATTATACTCCGTATTTTTTTTTTCTTTCATCAGCAAAAGGTGTGAAATATTATTAACAAAAAGAACTATCTCTGACAACATGATTAATTTCTCATTAGGATTTTCCCCTTCCCCTTCCCCTTCCCCTTCTTACCCTCAGCAAAAAAAAAATAAAATAAAATAAAATAAAATAAATAAAAAATAAAAAATAAAAAAGGGGATTAATTTCTCATTAGCAAAAAGCTCTATTTTATTGACAATAATCTATTTCAAAAGGAAAAATTTGCAAAAGGCTATTTCTGTCACTTAACCTACTCCAATAAAGCCAATATGGTCGATGTAATTATAAAAAAACATATATATATATATATATATATATATATATATATGGAGGATGATCAGGTAAGCACGTGCTGATATATCTTATATCAAAACTTGTATTGGGAGTTGTACCTTGTGCATTAGTGAGATGTGAGGTGCATTGAATCAATGCAAGGGGTACAACCCCCAATGCATAGTGTTGATGTAACTTACATCAACACGTGCTGATGGGATCACCTCTATATATATATATATATATATATATATATATCTTTATCCATATATATTCCGTGCACTTGTATATTGCACTCAACACTTGTTGAGCCCAGTACATCATTTGTGATTGTTAGTGTTTGCACTTCGCTTGGCATATAAAATAATTTCTAAAAATTAATAAGAGTAACAGCGTATTTTCCCAAGTAAGGTAAAGCATGTTTGTTTGTTTCGGTGTAATGTGCTAGCTTTACGCTGCACGTTCCCCGCTAGCAGCACACACGTGATAGGTAAACAAAAATTATATCTTCGTTTCCCACGAGGGAAGTTTTTGTTTCATTGGCCACGGATATCTTAGCAAAAAAATGATATTCTTTGGAGGTATAAGGTCCATATTGACTAGCCAAGGTTTGTCTTAGGAGTTTATACGGTTCTATCTCTCCTTTAAGAATTAAGCTCTTTTAGAGGTTGAGTGTGGGTTAACTTTATGAACTCTTGAACTATCCTTTAATCTATGTTACATATGTGGACTTTCACATTTGTATGTTTCCTATGTGTGTTTGGCAAAAAAGGAAGTTCGTCCCCAACAAGTAAAGAAACCAATGACAATCGCCTCGTGCTCTCTTATGCTCCAAATCAATTCAAAATTTCCCACTGGAAGTTCGACTTTTCTCTCTCCCTCTCTCTCTCTCTCTATAGTCTTGTCATTATCAGGTGATGTAATTTTGTATTAAATGTACTCCAAATCTCTTTTGTACAACTCATATTTGACCAAACCAACCGTTGGAATAAATTTGATTCATATATAGGTCGTGTATGCCAAAAATCAAGTTGATCTAAAATTAAGAGCTGTTTCATTCGAAATATCCATAAATGAGCGATTGTTATTGATTAAAAAATGTATGTTTTTAGATTAATAGCAATCAATCTCAAATCAACTTGATTTTTTGCATGGAACGCCTACATGCCAAAAATCACTAGATAGATTTTTGAAGTGCACTTGATATTAACCAATATAAGATGCACCTAATAATAAAAGGACTATATATAAATATATATGTATATACACTGTTTTTCTTTTCGTTTCCACAAAAAATTCTCTCTTTCGCTCTTTTTATATGTATAATTGTCTGCAAATGGAAGGGGGATGATGGTTAGAGATGGCAATTTGGACCCGCCCCATAGGAGCCCCGCCCCGCCCCGCCCTCATAGGGGCGGGTTTTTTGAAAATTTTTTATTCTCGGTTCGGGTATGGATTTTTTTTTAAAATTTTCATCGGGTTCGGTTCGGGATGGTATTTACAAGTCCCGACCCGCCGAACCGACCCGCACCATAGACCCGCCCCGCCCCGCATGTGCTTTTACATTTTTACCCTTATATATATATATATAACCTTATGTGTGGTTGTTGCCTTGTTAGAGCTTGTAATATTTGAAATCTATGGTTGTTGCTTTCCTAGAGCTAGTGTTTTTACATTTTTTTTTTTTTTCCTATGTTTATTTGATATTCTTATATTTGTAAAAATTATGCTGGAAATTTTTTTTTTTTGCTTGGGCGGGGCGGGGCGGGTTTTCCCAGGAAACCATAGGGTCGGGGATGGGTTTTAGTTTCTAAAACCCGTCGGGTTTAGGGGCGGGTTTGGTACTACAGTTTTAATGTTAGGGTCGGGATGGTATATGATCGACCCGCCCCCGACCCGCCCCATTGCCATTCCTAATGATGGTGTAAAAGAGGAAGATTTTCGAAGTGGAAAATCCGAGTGAAATAGTTGAATTTAACTTGAGTGATTGGGGTTTTTAAATAATGAAGAATCCAAGAGTTAAAATTTCAGTTTTTTTTTTTTTTTTTATTTGCTGGCCTTGTTTCTTGGAGACCATGCAAACTGAGGGTTAGGTGTCTTCCATCTGGTATAGGATCATTGCATTTTTACTGTAATTTAATCGCATATCACATGAGGAAGTGATAACACAGACTCAAAAGATTATATTTCTACTGGGCTGGTGTCGAGCCTATGGAATATGGATGATAGGCATCAGATATCCAGATGGCTTGTACTGAGGCACTTGGGCCTACTGTGGAGGATAAGGATGTATTCGGGCCTTCAAGTGGAGGGTAGCCTGTTAGCTAATTCATGCAAAGTAAAATGGTTCAAATGAAGTTGACCATGTGGTCAAGATGCCATTGTCCTCGGCTCACATTTCTATTCTTGGGTCAGTGCAGATGGGGTACATGGTCTACATAGATGCCGATAGGCCGTGGTTGATACTGTTAACTTTTCAATTTAAAAACCTTAACTATTAGGTGAAGGGTTCAAAACAAATATATGACCATACTTTTCTAGCAATTATTAGGAAGTAAAATTAAAGCGTCTTAGTGTGGTTATAGAAGTGGAAAGATGAAGACTTATGGACCCATAAATGCCTCGGAGAAAAGTGGCTTTGGAACCTGTGGTGTTTTGAAAAGGTTCTAAGTTGAAGGAAAAGGAGGATTTAGTTGGGGTAATGTTGCTCCTTGTTGCTTTTGGCAGTTGTTCTTGGTTCTCTATATTAGCTCCTCGTTGGGTGTATGTTTTCCTAGTTTTTGATCGATGAAGCTAGTTCTTCCTTTGTATGGAAAAAAAAAAAAAAAAAAAAAAAAAAAAGGAAGTGATGATTTTATTAGTTTTTAGTTTTTACTCATTCTTCTAATTTAATAAATGACTATGACGAAGGGAAATCACTGAGTGCCAAGACATGCTTGGCCCGGCCTTCAACCGTAACTAATTCACATGCATGCCATCTATGCATAAGCAAAAGGACTAATGAGTTAAAGATATTAAACCAAAAAATTACAAGACAATTGCTTCACAGAAAAGCTTAAATTAAACAAACTATAAAAAATAAATAAATAAAAGGGAAATCAGAAGGCAGCATCACATAAAGATGCATCCTTGAGAGAGAGAGGGCCACACACCACATACCCAAAACAATCATCGCCCATCATCAAATGCCAATGTTGCTTGCTTGCTTATGCTATCAAACCCTACCATATTACTGCTAGTAGCACCACTATTAGTGTGAGATGCTTCACCAATTAAGCAACAACTCAGTCTCTTCTGAATTTATTTCACCTCCAAACCGTCGATGCAGAAGCATCACTCTTAATCCCTCTAATTCGATCGCTACTTCCTTCATAGTAGGCCTTTTCTCCCCTTTTACTCTTAAGCAACTCATCTCTAACTTAGCAACTTCCTTAAGCTACTCAACATTTCCCTCATTCAGAACTCGATTGTCAATAACGTCAAACAAGCGATCCTCTTTCACTGAAGAAATGAAATACATAGCTAAATTTCTCTCTTCTTCGGGCCTCTTAAAAGAAAGTGCCATCTTTTCTGTTAGTAACTCCACAAGGACTACCCCAAAACTATAAACATCACTCTTTTCGGTCAATTGGCTAGTATGGAAGTATTCAGGATCCAAATATCCAAGTGTCCCTTGCACCAGTGTGGTTAATTGAACCTTATCTAAGGGAACCAACCTTGATGATCCAAAATCAGATACTTTTGCAGTGTAATTATCATCCAAGAGTATGTTAGTAGTCTTAACATCTCTATGAATGATTGGAGGAGATGCAGCAAAGTGCAAATACGACAGAGTTCTAGCTGTTTCTGTAGCTATCCTTAATCGAGTTTCCCATGAAATCGAAGATTCATGGCCTACATTGTGTATATGGTCAAAAAGGGTACCATTGGTCACGAATTCATATACTAATAATGGAACTTCAGTCTCTAGACAACACCCCAACAATTTTACCACATTCCTAGGATTGATTTGGGAGAGAACAATCACTTCATTAATAAATTGTTGAACTTGACTCTGATCTACTATTTTGGACTTCTTAATGGCAACGATTTTGTTATCCGATAATATTCCTTTATAAACTGTTCCTTGACCACCTTGTCCAAGGACTCTAGCTACTTTCATGGTAGTTGTTTGTGGCCTTTTTGAGGTCTTCTGTAGTAAATATTTTAATAGTTTCAACAAATCCTTCATGGTTGGAAAGTTGTTGTTGTAACATAAGGCCGCCATTTTGCAGAAAGAATTTTTCTTTGAGTTTGTTGAGCTTTCTTTGCCAAAGTCCCCAATATAAGAATGAACTTCCTAGTAGTAAAACTAAGAGGCTTATGCTAACACCTACATAGAAAAATGAAAAATAAAAAGGGTTAAGACATCTCCACTGAGCTGGTAAAAAGGTTTCAAAATTGGTTTTTCTTACAAATCTTGTCAAAGTGGAAACATTAATTTTATATTTAAGCAAGAAAATTAATTAGGTATTGTTTGAGGTGTTATATTTGAGTTTCAGAACATAACGATAAACAATGAGCAATAATAACTTATTTTTTCATAAAATTTCAAAAAGAAAATTTATGTAATACATATAAGGTCAAACTAAACTTCTCTGATTAAAATGTCAAATTGATATATAAAAGTTACACACGTGAGGAATACCTCCATACTCAATGAATTAGAAAGAACAATTAATTAGGATTGTCATTCAAGTAGTCTTGATTTAATATATACTATGTGTACTCTAGGATGACTAGATATTCAATCTTTTTACATCGTCAACTAGATTATTAGCTCATTTAAAGAATAATTTGATTAAGTGATGCTAACATATCTTTTTCTAAAAAAATTCATAAAACTGTCTAAAATTTAAGCAGAAAAAAAAAAAAAGAAAAAAAAAAGAGGAAAAACTACTAAAAACTTGGAACAAGTATTTAAAATTTATAAATTTATAAATATTTCATTAATTTTAATTTGCAGAAATAAATATTTAAATTCCATTAAACATAATTCAAAAGGAACCCCTTTATAATGAAATTTATCACTAAATACTAAGTGGGCTCCGATATTTAAAATCTATTATAAAAATTGTGAATCCTTTAGCTACATTAAATTTAAACACAATTTCATTTCTTTTGTTTTTTAGAACGACAAGTCGACAACCCTTAATTAATAATCAAATTGCATTCAACTTGCATATCTAATTCAATTTTAAAGAAAAAGCAAAAGCAAAAGTTCTTGCAATAAATAAAATCATACCACGAAAATATGTCGGCCAAAGTATCATTTTTTTATTTAAATTTTCTCTACGAATAAATGTAACAATGCTAAGAAAAATGTAATGAATCTACATAAAAGAGTATGTATCACTTTTTATATTTTATCATTGGAAAGTGTCCGACTGCAATGCATGTGTACCATAGTTAGTATATATTCCCTCCATTCCTAATTGATTCTCTCTTTTGAAAAAAAACACGTTTTTTTAGGAAATCATATTAAATGATTTCACATCAACAAATATGTTTTAACATTCCAATTTTACCCTTAAGTGTACAAAACATTGTAAGAAAAGAGAATACCCTTTCAAAGATATTTTAGGAAGTCAAATAAGAAAAATCATTGACTTTTTGAATGTGACAATAATTTTGAAATATCCCCCCCCCCCAAAAAAAAAAGAGTAGTTCACTTAAATAGGAATGGAGGGAGTAGAAAAGACCATCTACAGACATGATGGGCCTCATAGTTTCTAAGTCGTGACGACGAATTTGATTTCTTTTTTTTTTTCTTTCAGCCCAACTAATCCTGCTCCCCACGCGGGGCCATCGCCCCATGAGGTCATTTAACACCTTAGTTGGTGGCTAGCTAAGAGAAATTAGCTGGTTTCAAACCTAGGATATCTGAGTTTACAGCTCACCCCTTTGCTACCAGACTAACCCACGATGAATTTGATTTGACTTGCATAATTTTAAAGCCTTTGGCCAAAGTCCTTATAGTCTTATAGGACCTCTTTTTTTCTTTTTTTTGTATGGGGTGCGCCAACCCGTGACCTCATAAAAATGTAAGAAATGTTATGTATGTTATGTACGGCATCTTATGTGTATTACCAAAATACAACATCTTATGTAGTATTATGTACCAAAATTCCCTCAATTTATTTTACATATCTCTAGGTTTTTTTTTTTTTTTTTTGCTGATGTACATGGGCTTGGTGCTACACAAGGTGTTGTATGAAAGATGCTTCGTATAGCACTACCCTAAAATATAACATGCATTTGAATGCGACTTTCAAATGATTGACTTCGATCTAATGCGACTACAGTTTTAAGAGTAAATTATTTAGAGAATTTAGCAAGTAATAGAACAATCCAACGTTTTCGATCTTGTGGCAACAAGCCGAGTATCTAAACCTTCGCATGCACCATTAGTGTCGTAAACACAAGTAAGGCCACCCCCACTCCCCTTCAATAAATGCTTAGGATAAATCTTGCCCAAGATGGAATATATGGGAAAGTCGAATGTAAAACCTTCCTTTAGGGGAAGAACCACAAATTCAACCTACTATATATAGCTTCAACAATCACCATCACTGCCCATCTAAGCACGTCTTTTAATTTTTGGTAAAAAAAAAAATCAAAAAACGAGCATAATAAATGGGTCCCCCTCCCCCACCAACCCGTATTCCACCTCCTCTCTTTCCAGAAAAGTTGAAGAGCAGACGTTAAGAAGAGCTAGATGCCATCTATTAATTAGAAATTCAATGAAATTAAAATACTTACCCAAGGCAACGTTAACCAAGGCAAAGTGATTGTTGGGGATGGAAATAAGAGTGCAGCCTGTTCCATCTTTTCTCCCGTCGCCATCGTACCCCTCCGGACAAGCACACTTAAAAGTGCCAGGCAAATTTATGCATGTGCCATTGCAAGGGCTAAAAATCTTGCACTCATCAATATCTGAAAAACGCACACACCATCACAGATAAGAACTATCCATTGTCAATTGATTTAGTATGTCTTTTCTTTTTTACTTTCAATGATTAGGATATCCCTAGCTTTGCTCTCGCGGGGCTTTGAGGGTGTTCTCTAGAGATCATCGTCTCTATTCTTCACAGTTTCTATGTGTGCGACATCTCACATGAGATGCCAAACCTTACTCGTATATACTGAGATTTGAGTCTAAACTAATCCCTTAACAATACATGTGAGATGCACTCATACCCTTGCAAGTAAGTAAACAATGACCTCTACAAACACTTCTATTTAGGACCTAACCAGTTGACCAATTCAATTGACTTACTACCTTACAATGGTAATATAAAAGGCTATTAACTGGTCACGCAAGTGAACAATGGTAATATGATAAAAGTTACCTTTGCAGCCATCGTTGAGGTAAGGATTCCCTTGATAACCCACAGAGCAATTGCATCCATATCCAGGACCATTGTCTGGGTCATAGCAGGAGCTATTCCCCTTGCACATGTAGCTCGTTTGATTCGTCTTGGCCTCACGGCATGTTTGATTCCCAATCGTCCAATCCAGAACAGCCGGAAATTGTGTGACATTCCGTAAATTGGCAAGATCTAAAGAGGAGAAGTTGTAATAACCTTCCTCCACAACAAACGCATAGCTGCAAGGATTGAAACCCAATACACTGCTGTGGTTGTTATAACTACCAACACTGATATCAGAACCCCTTACTCCTCTAGGAATCGAGGTCTGGCAACAGCCGATACCCGAGCAAGACCCGTTGCTCACGCTATCCATGTTGTCACAAAGCGACAAACAACCCGTCTCGTAGTTCTTTCCCAAGCTCCCTTGGATGACAGCGTTGGTGTCGCAGCCAACGGCCGTGAACGTGTTTTGGGTATTGGAAATGAGGAATTTGGACAAGGTGAGGGAGGGGTAACTGTAGGTTCGATAAGTAAGGTTGTAACAATCATAGGCCACCCAGAGAAAGATGCGTAACTGACCTTGGAGTGATATGTCGATGACTTCTATGTTGCTTTTGGTTAAGAAGGCTTTGGGAGGGTTGAAAGTGGTGTTACATGTGATGAGGAAGTTTTCAGCTATGTAACAGCCATCGGATGTACCAAAGGGGTATGGGATAGTGATGTTGCCACAGCTGGTTTGGCAGCCTGCTTGGGGTGGAGCTGATACTGGTCGTGGTGTTGTTGCTGCCAATATCAACCCAAGCATTAGCATTACCATTACCATTACCACTACCATTGCCTTTTTTTTCTTTAGCATATGGGATGGATTTCTGGGCAGTGAACCTTCAACATGTGTAAGTCGTTTTATACATGGGACCCTCCAATGGGCGGAAGTCCTCTGTAGTATTAAAAAGGTATTGGAAATAGTCGTGAAAGGTATAGTACTAAATTAAAAAATACCAAACCCGAACTATCAAAGAGGGGGAAAAAATGGAAAAATAAAAAAATAAAAGAAAATAATAGGCCAGCATTTACTAGGTCAATTCCAGGGGTCAGTTTATCACTTTATCTAGATGAAATTTTACTTGTCTATTTGTTTCAGCGTAAGGTGTTTTATAGTGTAAAAGATTTTTCATGTAATTCAATTATAAGTTAATTTTGGATTTCTAAATACTTTTCTATTGTTTTGCTTGCCTTCTAAAATTACTTGTAATTACTCTTCTATAGTCGGCTACTTGCAATTACTTGTAGATCATATTCTTTTACACTCTGTTGTAAAATGATATACGGAAAATAAATAAATAAATATGGCATATCATTTTTCATTCTTTTATTCCACGTGTAAAATTAATAAGGATAATACTTGACTCCTCACATTAGAAGAACAGTTGCTCCTCCACACCGATGTGGCATAATATAGAACCGCCACATTTCCCAAGTTTTAAAGAAATATCATGCTGCTAGTGACCATTATAATGCTACTCTTAATATTTTTTTATTCGGACCAAAATACCCCTCCACTCCCATTTACATTCTCAATTCAAACGTTTCTTTTCTCTGCTTCTCTCTCTTCTCCGATGTAGTTCGCCGACGGGTGCTGAGACTTCCATTTTCGACGAGACTCAACCCCATTCTCTTTCATCATTATCGATCGATTTATCGCCAATGATGCCACAAGTTTCCAACACTACCTCATTCCCCCCGCGTCTGTGTGCCTCCATCCGGCAAACTCGATCCCATGCCACCACTGCATCATTATCACTGGCTACAGGATTTATTTTGCATATATGCAGCTCCACCATTTCCGGCCAAATTTTTTTTCCTTCATTTCCCATTTTCACACCAAATTTTTTAGGAATTTGCCAATACTTTAAACCATTGGATTTATTTTGCATCTTTTTAGTTTGTAGCAATGAAGATTTACAAGTATTGATAGGTGTCAGCTATGATTTGGAGTATTTGGGTTTCTGCTTGAGATGCTTATGATGTAGGGAGTTCAGTAGTTCACTGGTATGCTCTATGAGGACGAAGGAGAGAAGTTCATTCATGTGGTATTTTGGTCATAATGGAAAGAAAGAAAGAGGGCATTACAATAATCAGATGGGTGGCATACTTTCTTTATAGTTGTGGGACATGTGGCGGTCATACAATATGCCATGTCGGTGTAGAGGAGCAATTGCTCCTCCACTGTGAGGAGCCAAGTATTGTCCAATGAAGAGATTATATCTTTTTCATTTTCCAAGTGTAAGCAAACATTGTAAATTACTATTTTTACACGTAATTGATTTTCCTTATCTTATTTTACGTTGAAAAAAAGAAAAAAAATACCCAACTGTAATTGGGTTTATTCAAAAACAAATACTCCGTAACACTAAGGCTATGTTTGTTTGGTTGGAATGGAATGGATGGAATGAAATCCCATTTCAATTCATTCCAAACAACATGTGTGGACGAGGTAATTAAATGAGAATGGAATCAAACAGTAGTAATGAATTCTAATGATATTCATTTCGCAATGTTTATTTCAATTTTATTCCATTCCAAACTATTTTGAGCATGGAATCAGGTTCCATTCACACCCATTTCATTCCAATCAAAAAAACATGGCCTAAGGAGTAAATCAAGCCTGATTAAGTTTTTAAAATTTCTAAACAATCCCTTGACATTAATTAGGATAGTCCTTGACTGAGTTGACTCCACCAATTTGCTTTAACATTTTTAGAACATGCTGATACAATTAAGTGGCCAAATTTGATTTTGAGACACATCAATAGAAAAAAAAATTGAAAAAAACCGTGTGGAACTTTGAGAATAGCACAAATTACAAAGGATCATGTTTAATGAACGGTAGGTCCCAATTTTTAATTTGAATTTTTGCTCTCTCATTATTGAAGTGTGGTCATGGTGGTATGTGCATCACGGGAGAACTAGCCTAAACACAAATACCAATAAAAATTGGCATGATCGAGATACCCCTCATTTGAAGAAAAAAAAAAAAACCCCCGAAGCAAAGGTCGAGTGAAAATCATTTGATTTGAGCTCATTAAATTCCATTACAACTTCAGAACCAGCGTGTCCTCTTTTTCATTCTCCTTCAATTCACTTCGATTCCACTTATATTTTCTTCTTAAAACTTCTTGAAAAGAACCTCCATTTTTTTTTTCCCCTACTTCATTTTCCCGTGAAATTTTCTTCTTAGAACTTTTCAAAACAGAACGCAATGTATTATTAACTTGAATAAAAATAAAAATAATGACTTCTTCAGTACTCCGTATAATATACATTCTTGGACAAATTAAATAAAATTACAAAGATAATGACTTCTTTAGTAAAATAGATAGCATAATTCACAGTCATGGACAACTTGTACTCAATGACTGCGATAACCTTCGAACTTCAAAGCAGGCTAAGTCAGCAGATCGTGATTGAACCGTTTTCAAGAATTAATGGACTGTGACTAGAGTTGACAAAGGGCTGTTTCCACACCCTCATGGCAAGTTGAGGATCAAATTGATAGAATCATCCATCAAGTTGAGGACATATCAAATTGGTGGAACCATATATTAAGGACCTGACTAATGTAAATACCTTTGCGTATAGTTACTTACTTTGTGTGTATATATATATATAAATTTTGGTCGTTTTCAAAAGAAAATAAAAAACGACCTAGTCTTGGGAGCACTATGGATACTTGGCTCCTCACAATGGAGGAGCAACTCTTCCTCCCTGCCATGTACTCATATTATGCCACGTGTCAAAATTAATTTTAAAAAATATGGACACAAGGATACAGACGCGTGGACACGTAAGTACAAATATATGGACACATATTCAAATTCATTTAAACACATAAATATATATATATATATATATATATATGGACACGTAGACACATGTCTATAATAACATAACATAAGGATATATGTACATAATTAATTATCATTTGTTTTGTTAGACACATAGCATAATATGAGTGGGAGAAAGGAGGAGTTGCTTTTCCATTGTGAGGAGTCAAGTATTATCCCTAAAAGAAATGTATAAATATTTTTAGAAAATGAACATACTTCTTTTTTTCTATATATTTTCACTTTGTGAATCACATACAAGAATTGAATCCATGCAATTATAGTGTGTGTGTATATACATCCAACCATATATGCCTATCTGAGTGTCCAATTTGAAATTAAACAATTCAAATGAATTTTACATAGTATTAAAGGTATAAATCCATCACTTTGATTGACAATTTTATGAAAGTGATGATCATCATCACAAAAAGGAAAAAAAAAAAAAAAGGTAAAATTCAAAATAGTGCCTTTCATGAATTTCTAAGAATTAATCTTATAACATTAATTATAGTAATGATTCCAACTTTTAAAAATATTTTAATTCAAAGTTGTTTGTGTTAATTTCTAGAGAGAGAATGCAAAAGACTGAAGCCTATCTTAGAGGATGTTGATCTTATCTCTAAGGGTTCAGTGAAGCCTAAGTATAGAAATGGTCATTTCCTGCAAATCTCACACCAGTATAGCACTTGTCAAAGAGCTTCTAACAGTCAAGTTAGTAAGAGAAATAGAAAACAAGTGTTTTGTTTTTTTTCCTCTAGGAAATACTAGTTAGTCCCACACTTTGCCCTATAAATCTTGCTTTACTATGTGGATTTAGTTTTGTTTCAATTTTTAAGATTTAACAATATCAATCTAATTCTCTCAATAGGGCAAGATTTAGAGGACTAGCATTTCCCTTTTTTCTTTTTTTCACCCTTTTTCTTTTTGTGAATAGCATATGTTACCTCAAATCAAAATCTGAGGATCCCTATTCAATATTTTCGCGCACAACATGTAATCTGTTTTAAACGCTCTCTAAGAGCAGTGATTCGACTACCTGAGTTTCACCAACTCCGCTAACCGTACACACGTGGCAGGTAAACAGAGAGTAACCGTCTCTCCGTTACCCACGAGTGAAGCTTTTTGTCTCATTGGCCGTGGATATGAAGTTCGTCCCCAACGGGTAAGAAACCAGTAACAGCCGTTTCGCGCTCTCTCCACTGTCCATTAATATAATTTTTAATTAATTTAATTAATCAATCAATTCAATACGCTCCAATTCAAAATTTCCCTCTGTAAAAACTTTACCTTTTTCTTTTTCTTCTTCATCTTTCAATCCCCCTCTCTCTCTCTCTCTCTCTCTCTCTCTATATATATATATAGATACATATACATATATATATACATACTGTTTTTCTTTTCGTTTCCACGAAAAATCTCTCTTTGTCTCTCTCTATATGTATAATTGTCTGCAAATGGAAGGGGGTGATAGTGAGAAGAGGAAGAATTTCGAAGTGGAAAAGCTTCGACTGATCGATATCTCGTCGGAGGATGATTTTCTTATTGCTTCTCCCTCTGATGATGCTTTTGAAGGATTTCGACTTTCAGGTTCTTCTTCTCTCTTATACGATTGAATTTGGCGCTTTAATTTGATTCGTTGCCTCTGTTTGGTTGCCGAGAAAAAACTGAAGGAAAAGAGAAGAAAATAGACTTTTGTTCTAGAAACGATAAAACTTGCCTAAATTGGGTGAAATAGTTTAATTTGACTTGATTCATTGCGGTATTTAAATAATGAAGGATCTAAGAGTCGAAATTTAGTTTCTTTTTTCTTTTCTGGCCTTGTTTCTTGGCGACCAAACAGTGGGTTATGGTTCTTTTTTCTGGTCGTTGAATCATGGTATTTTAATTGTAATTTATTAGCAGACCCTGCTAATTGTAAATGCTATTGTACTCCCTGTTTGTGTTCTGAAATGGGGTTTTGTCCTTATGTTAAAGTAACTACATGATTCAGTTCTTGGTTTTGTTGAAAGATTATTCCTAGTAGTTGCAGGAATAGTAATTCACGGATTTAATTCACGGATTTCTTTATGTAATGTGGTAATGATTATTGCTCTGAATTATGATTTCTACACAAGAAATAGCCTAGTAGTTGCAGGAATAGTAATTCACGGATTTCTTTTTGTAATGTGGTAATGATTATTGCTCTGAATTATGATTTCTACACAAGAAATAGCCTAGAGTAAATACTGGAACAACCAACTTTTGTGAATATATAAACCTAATGGAATAAATTTCTGAAATCAAAGCCAAATTTTTTCCAATCCAATTTTACCCAATTTCTATTTAAGGTGCCTGTTTGTTGGGGTAAATAATGAGATGGGCCATTTGCCAAACAATGGAGTGGACAATAATCTACTGAAGGAATGTTATTCCAAATTTCCAATGGGAATTCAGATGCCATAATGTGTTTGATAGAATTTTTGTTAGAACCTAATTGGTGCATGAATTTTTTCAGAACCTCGCGTA
The DNA here is from genome assembly GCA_039720395.1 of Liquidambar formosana. Classification (NCBI taxonomy): domain Eukaryota; kingdom Viridiplantae; phylum Streptophyta; class Magnoliopsida; order Saxifragales; family Altingiaceae; genus Liquidambar; species Liquidambar formosana. Next base: position 34,580,653 of record CM077825.1, read on the forward strand.
TGCTTTTTTGTATTCTTCATATTTATTGTACCTTCTATAGTTTCATAATGAAAAACACTACATATTAGTTGTTTTCCCCATAGGCTGATTTTCTTATGTTGATGTGTACATGTTGAGTTGTATTTGTGTGCCACGTCTGTGTTTCTGTCCATGCAATGTAGGTGTTAGAATTGGGTTCAACAGAGCCTAGTTTCAGGCATTTATTGAACTTTAGAATGTGGTAGTTATTTTTGCAATTTACACTTTTTTTTCTGCATGACTCTTTGTCCTTATATTGGTTTCTAAATTAACTTTTTTCTTGTCCTCTTTGACAGTTGTTTTTGAGAACAGAAGAGAGCATGATGGTTTTGAGCTGTCTGACACTGGGAACCCTCTGGAGGTGGAGAACGCAGCTGATATACCCTGGCAAAGCAAACAGGGATTTTTACCATTTAATTCCTTGGAACCAGATAGACCAAGTAGAATCGAAAAGTGTAATTTGCGCAAAAGTCTAGCTTGGGATAGTGCCTTTTTCACTAGTGCAGGTGTGGTTTTGTGCTTTTAATACCCCTATATTAAGTTTCTTCTATCTTTATCAACTAATTGCATATATCTTGTAATTAGAAATTGATAGCCCTGAATTTATTTTTTATATGCTCAGGAGTTCTAGATCCTGAGGAGTTGTTTATGATAAATAAAGGATTCAAGAAGGCTGAAACACATCCACATCCTGGGATTGAAGAAGATGTTTGGAGATCTGCCGAGTCAAACTCTACAGTAGATACTGATGGTTTCTCTTTGGAAAGCCTTGAGACTGATCTGTTTGAAGATATAAGAGCGTCCATCCAGAAATCGAGAAAAGCTTCCCATGTGGCTAGCTCAGGATGTGTTTCAGGAAAAGGAGCGCGTATGCAAAATATCCACTGTAAGTTCACTGCTATTTTAAGTATTTGCCCCTTGAGTGTATGGAAAGAGGCAATTGTGCCAACCTATTTGTACATAACTTATGTTATGACCACAAGCGAGTCTCCACCAAGGAGTTTTTATAGGAAAAAGTAAGTCCCTCTAGAATAATTGAAGCAGGAAATCTTAAAATTCCTTTGAATGGTTGGGCTCATTTTTGTGCATCCTGGACGTTAAATGGCATGTTAGTCTCAGTGAGGCAGAATTTACAAATTTAGATAATATTGACCAGTGGTAACTAAATATTGTATTGTTGAATATATTTGTCTTTTTTTTTTTTTTTACAAATAAATAAATCAATAAATCTTTACTTTCATGTGCCTCTGTTCTTCCATTTTTGGGAAACCTATGCTTAATATGCTGCTCCTCCTTTTCAGCCTTGAAGAAATCAGACATCAACTTTAAAACTTTGGTAAGATCTTGTCTGGCAGTTATATTGCAACTCTTTTTATGTTTTCTGTAATATGAAATTCTCTTACTTTGAAAATTCCAGATGAAGTCCATGCCAGCTCCTAGAAGGCAAAGCATTAACACGAAAGGATCAGAGAGAAATACTAAGGAGATTTCTGTTCATTTACGAGCTGTACAGGCATGTATTAAACCAAGTAGAATGAAAAGATGGTTTTATTTATACTACTGCATTCACTACTCACCTATGTATCATCCGGTCTGTTCAGATTGAAATGGGATATAGGAGGCTGTTAACAATGGGTTTTTAGTTGCAGCAAGGCATCAAAGAGTGCTGCAGCTGCTGCCTCCTATAACAGTCCTGCTTGATGCATAGGTAGGTACAGGGTGGTCGTTGGAAATAGAAACAAAATTGGTTGTTTATGAGTCTTAACTGACATTACTTTAATGCTGGTTAAATAAAGTGTGCCGCTGGAAGTGGAGAACCTACTCCATTTTCTTTCAAGCCACCCAAGATATCAGGTCGGGCTAAGTCCATTTCAACAGCACCAGCCAAAAGGGCTTCGTCAGGTGCAAATCATGCCAAAATGGAACAAAAGACTGCAACAGCTGCATCTGGTAAAGAAGAATTTCAATGAATGTAGATTTTGTATCACATCCACTGAGAATTTCACACATTGTCTGTTAACTGGAATTTGTTTGAAACTAAATGTGACTGTTACAGGGCTACATTTGATGGGGTCCAAGAAACCTTCTTTGGGAAATTCATGCAGTGTTATCCCTAGCTCTAAATCCCCCAACTCATCTTACTCTAGTTCTCCCACTGCCACCAGCAAAACGGTTTCTTGCTTTTCATATAACAGCTCTGGTAGTGCTTCTTCTGATACCACGAGTAAATCTCCCTTGAACTCTTTGAGAAGAAAAATTGACTCTGGAAATCCTCATCTGGCAGCCTCTGGTTCAAACTTTAAAACTCCTCGTAGATTCTCAGTGAGAAATAAAAATGATTTGGGAAGTTCTAGTCTCTCTTTTTACACTCCCAAACCAACTTCTTGCAAATCACCTGCTAGCTCCATGGATGGATGGTCCTCGGCATCATCATCAGCTTCTTCTAACATCAGCCAAAGATCTAATACCTTGAAGACAAGTTTGGATACAACTTGCAGAGGGGTTTTGTTTGACAGTCATGCCACCCAAGCATCAGGCCATGCACATGATCAGTCCTCTGTTGAACAAGAAAGTAAGGGAACAAGATTACCAAACCAATGTGTCAAGACAGCTTCAATGGGCACCAGTCCTGTTTCTGCAGGTCTTTCAAGAAATTTCAAACCTTCAGGTCTTCGAGTGCCATCGCCAAAAATTGGGTTTTTTGATGTGGTCATTACTTCTCTTTAGTTCTTTTTTTTTTTTTTTTTTTTTTTAGATCTATGGTTTTGTGAGGAGTAAATTTTGTTTTGAGTTTCACATTGGATCTGGATTTTTTTTTTAATTATTATTTTCAGGAAAAATCCATGGTGCCAATGCTAAGTGGAGCTATGCAGTTTCATTCTGGAGGGGAAAGCACTCCGCCAAAAATTGGAACTGGAATCAGTCATCTCAATGCGGCTGCAAATAGAACAAGGCATGGTAAGCTTCAATCAGCTAGAACTACTCCGAATATGAAGTTTGCTTCTCATCAAATTGGAGTCTCATTTTCCAATTCAGGCAGAAAATTAGAAAATACTTCCCTAAAAGTGCCTGACATGTCGGTAGCCATGACAAGTTGCCTCACTGCAAGTTTAAAGGCTCAGAAAAATATATCTGCTGAAATGAGCAGAGAAGATTGCTTGAAACATGGGCAAGTGGGAGCTGGGAGGCATGATGCTTCACAACTTGGCCTGGGATTTAGTTCAAAGGCAGAAGACAAGGGGACTTGGGGAGTTTTGAAGAATGTAAAGGGTACAAAGAGCAAGGGACAAGTTCGCCTTAGGGCCAACAAGAGTAGAAGCAACAAAGATAGATCTGATCACTCTCCTGAAAATATAAACCAATCTAAGAGGGGGCATGAGGAGGTGGATAGGCTCTGTCTTGAAAATAAACTCCATTTACGTCAAATGAATGAAAAGGAAAATTTATTTGATTTTCAGGATCAAGTTGATGGTTTGAGCAGACATGTTGGATCCATTGATATCAGTGGGGATATGATGATAGAGCTTAAAGGGAAGAAGGGTCCCTCACATACCCATCCCAGGGGTGATAATTTTGAAAATTATGGTGCATCAATACTTTTGCCCAACAATGAGCACCTTCGTGGACCAAAGGAGGATTCTTGGCGAATCTTGACAAAGTGTAGTCCACTTTCTCTTCCCCCTACTGAAGAGATTATACCCAACACAAGGACTCCTTTGGCTGTCAAAGATTCTATCTATAATAGAAGTGGGTTGTTTGGGTATCCAGCAGAATTGACAATAGAAAATGTGGCACAGAAGGCACCAAACTTTCCATTTCCCAAAGGCATTGAGAAAGAGAATAATTGAGACTTTGCAGCTCAACATTTAGTGCAATAGTACTTCTAAAAAGGTATGTTTGTTTGCACCAAGATTTGAAAGATATATGAAGCGTCTAGCAATAGAAAAGTATGCTTCCAAAATATAAAAGCGTTTTCTTTCATGTATTTATCTGTAATGGTTTGACTTTCGACTAAGCTTGTTATTCTTTGTTGTGCTGCAGGCAGTTTAGGATTGTACATCATAGCACTTGTTGAGGAAAATCAACTTGTTTGAATCCAATAAAATACACACTATTTTATTCAGGACTTTTGAACTGAAGTGGAGAGATTAGATGCTAATCTTGTTGGCAATCCTCTCATATGGAAGCTCAAGAGTCTGATGTCTCAGTTTCATGTGTAATTAATTGTGCACAATGCGCAAAGATTACTACCAAAGAAATTTTTTTTTTTAAATTATGGTGTTTTTGAAAGAGTGCATGTTCTTGCAATCTCAGTAAGTTGTCTTTGGCTTTTAGAGAGGGAGAGTTTACAACACAATTGCTCAAAATATATTCCTGCCAAGTCATCTATCAAGTCTGATATATTTATTTTAGGTATTGTGAATTGTGTTAAAATGATATCATGGATAATTCTTTTGAATGTTTTTCCTGCTACCAAAAACTTTATAATGACAAGAGCTCAGGTAGGCCAAGGGCATCCCAGTTTAATCAAGTTGCCAAAGATGATGCCAATGGAGGGGCTATCTGAGATTTGCCATGCTTTATTATATTCTCTTCTAGCCAGTTATTCACTGGAAGAGCTACTCATTGCAGTTGCATGAGCCAAACTCACACTGTTCCCGAAGCAGTAAATTCAATTCCTCCAGCTTCTGCTTGGCTGGAGTTGAACATGGCACTCCTCTTACTGTATTTATCATTCTTAACAACAAAGTGTGGCCATCAACGTGTAATTCTTTTGTGGCCTCAAATGGGGTGATTAGGACAGGATCAGATGTGTTCTTGATATTTCTCTTTTACCACATGGAGTTTTAGAGTAACAATGTCAAATGTGGAAGGTGCCATGCACTTTCTTTCAGCGTTGAAGCCAAGGTAGTACCCATTCTGTACAACAGGTCGTTAGCCAAAAACCAAAGGTGGACTGATGGGTTGATGATAGCTGTGCACTGCGATGTAAACATATTAACAAAATCCAAATTGCTTTGATTGGATTTGAGGGATGAAACTATATTTAAAAATCTAATATTGAAGACAGTGCCTGTAATGGATTTTCTTCTCTACAAATTCAAACATAGAAATACAATTGAATTAGTCCCACAATGAGAATTGAACCCAACCCTGTGGTACTATGGGAGAGTTCTTGAAAGACCGACGAACTCTCCCATTGTGAAGTGAAGATTGAAAACCCAGTAAGGTAGCTCAAATGGTCAAGGATCACGGCTCATCCACTAGAGGTCTCAAGATCGAATCTTGGCACCCTGACTACTGAATGAATGGAAACTGAGTGATCTCCTCCATCCTTAGGGATTAGTCTCGCTCAAACCTCAATGGAAGTCTTCGTTCCATTTATACTCGGCTTACACGCTACTGCTACATCTCTGACCTTTTGCCACTGCAATTGCTATTGGCAAACTAACCACATTTCCTTCTTCCGCGGCTGATCTTACGCCCCCCATTTCTAGATTTCCCTGCTGGCTGTAAAAAATAGGGAAGAATGTGCAGCAATAGAAATTAATATTTGGGAAATTGAAAGTGCAAATCTCCCTCAAAATCTGAGTTCTCATATTGAAAGAAACAACGATCCCTGGCAATCGCAGATACATGGTCTGTGAATCTTCAAAGTAAGCGCAAGGAGATATGAAGTACGGCTTCCATTCTGAAAAGCAGTTGTTGTTCTGACCCAGACGGACAAAGATCTCTGGACTCTGTGACATCAAGGTCTGGTGCCTAATGGTGTATGCTAACTGCCATTTGAATTTATCACGGTCATACGTGTAGTTGTAGGAATAGCGGTCATGATCTTGATCCTTGAGGAGAACCCATGAATGAATTCCTTCAAAATCACTGTAACAGTAATGCACACGGCCTCCAGATTCCCACAAGCACTCCCCAAAAGCCATTGAGTGCCAGGACCATTTCCCAGAAGAGTTTGGCAGCTCAATGAGTTTGCAGTGGCCATTGTCGATACAATAGATGAGCAAGTATCCACCCAGTTCCCAGTGAATGGCACCGTTTGAGAAGAGAGGGGGTGTGCTGAGCTTGGGAAGCTCAGGTGGTAGACGAACCATGGGGCATTGTCGACTCCATTTGCCTGTTTCAGATGAGAAGATCTCCATCGCTACAAGACCGCCATCACCACCACCACCAGCAGAAGACTCTGCCATACTTGCTTCCTCTCCTTCCATGTTGAAAACCAGTACTACTTGGTAGTGGTGGCCATCAAAAGCCAAACCAGATCTAATAATCCGCCGTGTAATCTGAGGTTGGGAAACCGGTACACACTGCTGGGAAGACAGATTGAAGACATGGTATTGGAGCAGATTCTCTCTAATGCAGGACAACAGCAGCAAGCAACCACAGGAAGCGCATATATGCACATTTGTTTCTGTGCTGAAGCTGAGGGATTGGTTCACAGTAGCAGCTCCTTCATCCTTCACGTCAAGGAAAATGCACTGGACTGCGCCATCGCCAAAAAGATAATGGCATAGAAGACCAGCAGTATGATTTTCTTTTTCACCACTCCACCTCTCCATTATGTTTGGTCGGACAGATTTTCACACCACCCTCTATCATCTTAGTCACAACAAATATAGGACCTTTTTTAACCCTTCTTTTCCTTTGGAAATTGTGAATTACAGAAGTCCAGACTAGCCATTCGTTGTATTAATTGAAGAATCCGTAGAAATATTTGTATGATTACTTGAGACGGTTATTCCCAGGAAACCATGTAACCTACAAAATTCAATCACGTAGATGCCCTGTGGCTTATGACAGAGAAATGGTCGAAGATAAACAAGAGGATAAATCCAGTGAGCCTGTCTTTTTGGGGAATGGACTATGGCTAAATGGGTTCTACATCTAGACAGAATATTAACAATTTTTAGGTAAGAAACATGATATTGGTGCGCTGTAAACTAATCGACCGTCCAAATATTTTAAACTCATTTCTAGAGCAATAATTGATCAATTTTAAATTCATATGAAAGGGACATAATTTTGGATTCTCCCAATAATGTGGTACCCTTGGCATTTCTTCAAGCCACAAGTCCCTGCTATACAAGTCCCAAACAATAAGCATGTTCGCTATTTTTTTTCACAAGGCCCTGTTATGGGTGTAACTACGGGCACTGCTCCTCGCTTCATAGTCCATATACAGACCAACAATTGGAAGTTTTCATTTCTCCAAATCTTACAAATCGTGCCCACATATCCTGGAGTACCATTCCCTAAATTTGTCATCAAGCCCACATATCGTGCCCACTTCCAAAAGTTGGAAATTGCTTCCCCTCAAGTGCCTGACAGGTCAGGGGCCATGAAAAGTTGCCTTGTCATAGCTTTAAAGGCTCACAAAGATATATCCCCTGAAATGAGATTTGAAGATTGCTTGAAGCACAGGGAATGGGAGCTGGGAAGCATCACAACTTGGCCTGGGATTTAGTTAAAAGGCAGTGGACAAAAGGACTCGGGATTTTTAAAGGATATATATAAAGGGCACAACGAGCATGGGGCAAGTCCGCCTCAGGGCAAACAAGAGTAGAATCAACAAAGATGGGTCTGATCATGCTCGTGAAAATGTAAGACGATCTAAGAAAGAGCATGAAGAGGGGGGTAGGCACTGCCTTGAAATTTAACATATCTGATTTTGAGGATCAAGTTGATGGTTTAAGCAGACTTACTGGATATACTGATATCGATGGGGACATGGTGATAGAGCTTAAAGGGAAGAAAGGTTCCTCACATACCCAGCCCAGCTTCAATAATTTTGAAAATCATGGTGCATCAGTACTTTCGTCCTTCGGTGAGCACCTTCATGGACCAAAGGAGGATTCTTAGAGAATTTTGTGAAAGCTTAGCCCACTCTCTTTTCCTCCTACTGTAGAAATTATACCCCCAAACACAAGGATTCCTTTGGCTATCAGAGATTCTATCTTCAATAGAATTGGATCGTTTGAGTTGCCATCAGAATCAACAATAGAATATGTGGTAGAGAAGGCATCAAACTTTCATTCCCCAAAGGCACGGAGAAAGGGAATATCTGAGCCTTTGCAACTCAACAGTAGTACAATAGGATTACTTCAAAGCCTCAAAGGTATCAGCACTCTCAGGCTGTACTAGATGATGTTTACTAGCACCAAGATTTCAAAAATACATGAAGCATCTAACAACAGAAAAGTATGCTTTAGAACTATATGAAGCATTTTTTGATGTATCTACTCCATATTGTTTCGACTTCCTATTTAGTCATTCTACCTATGTGATGATGCGGGGAGCCACAGCCTTACTGGATTGTATATCACAGTACGTGCCTTGTTGAGGAAAAGCAGCTTGCGGTGATCTAATAAATACTCCTAAACTGTCTTATTCCGGAGTTTTGAGATGAAACTGGGAATTAAGACCCTAATCGTGTTGGCAATCCTCTAATATGGAAGCTCAACAGAGTTCAATGTCTCAGCTTCATGTGTATATGCGCACAATAAGCATAGGTTACCATCTTAGCAAAAAAATATACTCCCTCTGTGACTCTATCCCACAAAGATGGGCCATTTTTGTTATTTTTTGTGTCCCAAAATGTTTGTCCATTTTGAAGAGTCAAATCTTAATTTTTTTAACTTTCCTATATTACCCTTCATTATTTTATTATTTACTCTCAACACAAAATCTAATGCCAAATAAGAGAGGGTATTTTTGGGAAAGATGAAGTCTAACAAATGACAACTCAACGTAATGATTGCTTTTCTTAAACTGCGTGATTTGTCAAACTTCGTCTATCTTTGTGGGACGGAGGAAGTGTATATATATATATATATATATATAAATAATGCAGAGGTTACCACAAAAGACTTTTCAAACTGTGTTTAGATGAGGAATTTGGAAGGAAAAAGAAAAAAAAAACTCTGAGGAATATTTTTGTCTATATTTTTCATGCATTTTTTAGTCATTTTCATATAATTTAGCTAGTGGATGAGCTATGTTTTGAGTATTTTTGGGCAAAGCCTTAAATGCACGCAAGGTTTCTTAGAGGATCATTGTATCTTGTGAGTAGAGTGTACATCATTCAATCCAGTATAGTAGAGGACGTTTCTTCTCTGAGGAGAGCATCTTTTAGTGCACCTCATTCCATGAAACAAGATATTTCTAAAGTTTATTTTCCGAATATACTATTGTCTTTGATTTTTGTTATTTTATTATTGCCATGTTAACTAAATAAATGGAAATTCCTGACATTATTTCCAAAATATATCACCTAATTGGATGCAAAAAGACTAGCTGTAGTTGATAATTAAAATTATATGGAATAGGTTGTTATAAATTTGTTAGATTTTAGTTTTTTTGCGTTCTAGTAATGTAGAAATGACAAGGAGGAAGGTGTTGTGTTACTGCAAGAAATCACTGAAAGTGCCAAGACATAGCTTGACCATTCAAACCACAACTAATTTATCCTTGCCATCTGTATATAAACTAAAGGACTAACAAAAATTTGCATTAACTACCAACAAGATGACAATATGAAATACTTAGAGCATCTCCAGTGGTGTGAATTATATTACTTGTGTTATTACTATTTTAGCACATGCTACAGTGTCAAATACTATAATTTGGTACAATGTGCTCTGATGGTGCAAATGACATAATAAGTAATTTTTTGGCACAACCCCCATCTCCTTCTGTTTTTTTAACCAACTTTGTGTTATTTTAGCTCAAGACTGTGCTATATATATCACAAGGGTGAGTTATTGCTATTTTTTAGCATACCATTAATTGGAGCACCAATAAGGTTTACTATTACTAAAATATAGCAATAACCCACCTTTTAGCACACCATTGGAGATGCTCTTAAGCAGCATGAACAGGAGATATTAAACTAGAAAATTAAGAGGGAGGCTATTGCCACCACAAAAATTCCTAAGCACCCCTCCTACTAACTTTAAAATTTTTAAGGTTTTATGAAAATATAAAAGATTTTCATGAAAAATGGCCACTTTTTTTTTTTTTTTTTTGGGTCTTTGACCCAATGTATCCCCAAAGCTGGCAACCAAGAGACTAATCACTATCGCAACGGGTGGGCAACAGTAAATCGCTGGCCCAGGGATCTTTTTCAAAGTACTGGGACTCAAATTCGAAATCTTTCACCTCCAGACAGCCATTTTGGGGCCAAGTACCCAACCACTAGACCAACCCATTGGGTTATAAATAAAAAAATAAAAAAAAATGGCCACTTTAACCACTAGAAAACATCATTTTGAACAACTTTGTAGAAAAAAGTTTTTTCCAAAATCTAGTATTTAAATAAAATTTTTGGCCATATATTTACAGACTTTGTTTCATTTTTACAAAAAAATTCATCAAAAAGTCAAAAAATCAACTTAAATGACAGATTTTAAAAAAAGATTTTTCTACAAAGTTGTTCAAAATAATGTTGTTTAATGGACAACGTGTCTGATTTTCATGAGAACTTTTAATATTCTTCATAGAACTTTGAAAAGTTTAAAATACGTGAGGGGAGGAGTGTAAGAATTTTTGTGATGGCAGTAGCCCAAAAGTTAATTACAATAAGAACACTTCTTAACGAATTTTAAATTAAAACAAATCACAGTGCACCAGCTCATTAAGATGCATCCTTCACACAAGCAAACCCAACCACACATACACACATAGAAGGCCACAACACACCCAAAACAATCATCGCCCAAGCGACAACGTCTCAGCCTCTTCTGAGTTTATCTCACCTTCTAAGCATTGATGCGCCTCTTCTGAATTTGTCTCACCTTCTAAACATTGATGCTTCTCCATCACTCTCAATCCCTCTAATTTGATTGCTACTTCCTTCATAGTAGGTCTTTCTTCCCCTTTTACTCTTAAGCAGCTCCTTGCTAACATAGCAACTTCCTCAAGCTGCTCAACATTCCCCTCATTTAGCACTTGATTGTCAAGAACTTCAAACAAGCGATTTTCTCTCATGAAAGAAATGAAATACATGGCTAAATTTCTCTGCTCTTCAGGCCTCTCAAAAGATAATGCTATCTTCCCAGTTAACAACTCCACAAGGACAACCCCAAAGCTATAAACATCACTTTTTTCAGTTAATTGGCTTGTACGGAAGTATTCAGGGTCCAAATATCCAAATGTCCCTTGCACTAATGTGGTTAATTGAGCCTTATCTAGAGGGATCAACCTGGAAGATCCAAAATCAGATACTTTTGCAGTGTAATTATCATCTAAGAGTATGTTAGTAGTCTTAACATCTCTATGAATGATTGGAGTAGAAGCAGCAGAATGCAAATATGAAAGAGTTCCTGCAGTTTCTGTTGCTATCCTTAATCGAGTTTTCCATGAAAGTGAAGATGCCTTGTCTACGTTGTGTATATGGTCAAAGAGGGTGCCATTAGTCACAAATTCGTACACCAATAAAGGAACTTGAATCTCTAAACAACATCCCAACAACTTTACCACGTTCCTATGGTTGATTTGAGAGAGAACAATCAATTCATTAATAAATTGCTGAACGTGACCATGATTTGCTATTTTGGACTTCTTAATGGCCACTATTTTGTTGTCTGGTAATATTCCTTTGTAAACTGTTCCTTGGCCTCCTTGTCCTAGGACTCTACTTTCATGGTAGTTATTTGTGGCCTTCTTAAGGTCTTCTGTAGTAAATATTTTAATTGAAACAGATCCTTCATGTTTAGAAAGTTGTCGTTGTAACATAAGACCACCATTTTGCTGAAAGAATTTTTCTTTGAGTTGGTTGAGCTTACTTTGCTTGAGTACCCAATATAACCACGAACTCCCAAGTAAAAGAACTAAGATGCTTATGCTAATACCTACACACACAAACAGAAAACAAAAAGGAAAAGAAAAAATAACAGTTAATTCAAAATTTTGGGTGAAAAAAATTAGCATTAATTGTTTCTTCTTTTAAACTTCTTTTTTAATTGAAAATTTTGGGGTGAGCAGGTGTTAACATGAGCTAGATGGCATCTAATAATGAGGAATTGAATTAAGAATACTTACCCAGAGCAATGTTAACAAAGGGAAATTGATTACTGCGGATGGAATTGGGTTTGCAACCTGTTCCATCTTTTCTCCCATCCCCTTCGTACCCCTTAGGACAAGAACAATTAAAACTGCCAGGTGAATTATGGCATATTCCATTGCAAGGGCTTAAAGTCTCGCACTCATTTATATCTGGAAAAATGCGCAGCCCATCAGAAATAAGAACAATCTAGCTACTTTCAGAAAATAATAATAATAATATTCCCTCCGTCCCATAAAGATATATACAAATCCATCAACTAAAATGAAAAAATTCAAGAAAATAATGTTTATCATCACAAATAGTGGCATTTCATGAATCTCTAAATTAATAGTACGCACATAAATTAAATTGTGGCGTTTCATGTTGATTAAACAATTGGTCATATAAAATAGTGGTATTTCATTAATTATAGTGATGACTCCAACTTTATTAAACTCTCAAAATCATAACAAAATATTAGTTAATTATTTAATTTCCATTTGGTCACCCAAAATGGCCCTTAGCATGAGCATGTAAAATACCCCTAATAATGCTGCAATAGCTAATTAATGTGTCTCATTTAGTAGATCAAACATGACTTCAAAAGGTTATTGATTGGTAATCTGACACTCCCTTCCTCCCACTTTGTTTGATCATATTTTTATTTTGGAATGTCCCAAAATGTTTGTTCACGGTCAAAAATCACAGCAAATTATTATGTTACTCTCCCAAAATACCCTCTACTATATTTGAAACTATTGGACACCCCTTAACAAACGTGCAACATGATGTGTCATGAAAATAGAGATGGATTAGTACGTGGAGCCCAATAATACTAGCTTGTACCAATCACTTTTCATAACACATCACGAGGGACTATTGAAGGGGTCTAATTCCATTTTCTTTGAAATTATAGTTATTATTAGGGGTGCACAATTCGGGACCTCAAAAATTGAATAGGAGCTGGACTGAAAGTTGTATTGGACCGGACCCAAAAAAATGGTCCGGTTCTCGTTTTTTTTTTTTTTTTTTTTTTTTTTTTGTAAAAGGTAATAACTTTATTGAAAGTATTATTATTTATTCAATAACACTTATATATGGAGTATAATATATTAATATAAACATATAATTATATATATAATCATTTTTTTTTCCCTTAATTTAGGAATTCAGTCCTGACCGGTTCTAAAACCTCCTAACCGTGGATCAGACCGAATTTATCAGTTCTTAAAAATTTGTCCCGAAAATTGGTTACTATTTGGACCGGACCAGACCAGACCAGACTGAATTGCATAGAACGGTCCGATTCTCGGGTCTACCTGAATCATTTTGCACCCCTAGTTATCATATCAAATAACATTATTTCATGAAAAATGTTTACATAACAGATAATCATTGAACAATGACAATCACATCATGACTTTGAAAATTATAGACTACTATTTTTATACGATCATGATTCAACAGACACACTGCCCTAGTTGCTATACTCTTCTTTCATTGGAGAGTAAAATTGATGGAAAAGCTATTTTGTGACATGGCAAGGCATTAAATACATATCTTAATAGGTGTGTTTGGTCAAGGTGCTCCAAAAAACAAATAAATAAAATAACTCGTACATACCTTGGCAACCATTGGGGAGATAAGGATTCCCTTGGAAACCCTCGGAGCAATCGCACCGATACCCAGGAATATTGTCTGCGTCGTAGCAGTCGCTGTTGTCCTTGCATGCGTAACTTGTTTGATTCTTCTTGGCTTCATGGCATGTTTCACCCCCGATCACCCAATCGAAAACCACCGGAAATTTTGATTTGTTCCGTAAACCGTCAAGATCCACGGAGGAAAAGTTGTAAGCACCGTCCTGGACGAGAAACGCATAGCTACAAGGATTGAAATCTTTCACATTGTTGGGGTTGACGAAACTACTCACATTGATCTTGAAATTACGTACTCCTCTAGGAATGGAGGTTTGGCAACAGCCGATGCCGGAGCAAGACCCATTGATTACATCCTCAATTTTGCTACACAGTGACATGCACCCTGTCACGTAACTTCGTCCCTCTTTCCCTTCAATCATAGCAATGGTGTCGCAACCCACGGCGGTGACCTTGTTTTGGGTGGTGGAAATGGCATATGGGGACATCTCGAGATCGAGCCCCTGGGGCACCCCTTGATGGAGACAATTAGTGATCTTTTTCAGCAAGATGCGAAACTGACCCTGCAGCGATACGTCGATGACTGGGATATTACCTCGCTGTAAAAATGCTTTGGGAGGGTCGAAAGTGTGGTTACAAGTGATGAGGAAGTTCAAAGCCATGGAACAGTCATCGGTTGTACCAAAGGGATATGGGATGGAAATGTTGCCACAGCTGCTTTGGCAGCCAGGTTTGGCTTGAGGTGCCACTGCCGTTGCCGTTGCCATTGCTACTGCCAATGTCAACCCCATTAGCAACGTGAGTTGCATCACAATTCCATGTGAGTCCATTACCTTTTTTTCTGATGAATTTGGGTGTGCAGTGAATTTCCAACGTTTGTAAAGTCGGTTTATAAATAGGACTCTCCAATCGGAAGTCAAAGGTTCTCTCCAGCGTAAAATTGGACAAATTCTAACCCGTACTGCCAAACGATTGGTTGGTCATGACGAGGCCAGGTCATTACTTCTATCGTCCGTCTACTATAAAAATAATAACAAGAAGAAGAAAAAAGGAATAAACCATAAAAATTCCAACCCCAAACAATCAACCCCAAAAAAATAATATAAAAAATATTACTCTAATAAAAGCAACATTCCTTTTGGGACGTATCTCTCCTTCAGCACCCTTGTACATGCCCCATTTTTATTAATTATTTTATTTTATTTATGTGTAAACTACAAAGAACCTTCCTAATGTTTTATCTTCTTTTTTTTACTTTATTTCACTGCAGCTACTGTAGTTTGACTATTATTTTTTCCACAGAAAATATATTTTAATAATTATTACAATATTCAACAGCTAAGGCATCCACTGTCATAAACAAAAGAAAATATCTAATCTGCTGGTGGCTACCTCGGATTTGTTTATCACTTTTTCAACTGCTGTGCTCTCTTGTGGTTAAGTGGTGGGTTCTTTTTAGCCTGTGCATAGTTTGGAGGCTGCTGTTGTGCTTCAGCATTTTTGTTTTTGGCTTGTTCGTTATTGGGATTTTGGCTTCTAGAGGAGTAGCTTGAGCTGGAGTTTTGGTTTGAACTTAATTTGTGTCCAGGTTTAGCAATTGGAGTTTTTAGCTCACCAGAGATTTTTGGGGGTTGTTTTCTTCTGTTTGAGGTTGGTGGTTTGTCCTTGATCTGGTGGAGCTCTTATGTGTTTGCTTTCTGGGTGCTTTTTATTGGCATTAGTAGTTTTGTTTTGGGTGTTTTCTTTTGTATGTTTGTGTTGAGTGTGAGGGGTGCCTCCTTAGCAGGGGTGTCTTTGTTTTTGGGGGAAATTAGCTATTAGTCCACTTTTTGGTAAAATATTGGCAATTAATCAAGTAACAGTTTTTCTAAGTCAATTAATCAAGGAGACTAAACTTATTTATCAACTAGTCACACATTTTTTGAAAATGCCTGGTTTACCCTTATTATTACTAAGAGTACTCCTTTTTTGTTATTAAGGGCACCTTATGTAACTACCTTAGCCTTTTAGTATTATAATTTTTTAAAGCTTATAACTTACAATATACATATCCGTTTAAAAATATATATATATTTTTGAAATCTACTCGTCGACATTTTCGAAAAAAGATCCATATTGATTAGGTAATTATTAAAAAAAATTAAAATCGTAAAATTTTACTACTTGACATAGTCTAACGTAATACTTCATAAAACAGTAAAATTTTACTACTTTACGAAGTAGTAAAATTTTACTACTTTATATACGAAATAAATTTTACAGCAAATTTTACTACTTCGAAAATTGGGCATGTAGGTGTACGACAAGGGTCTAGTTAGTTTCTTACAAAGATGAAATTACATATTCAAAATAAAAACATTTTGTTTCTTAAACCACAAAAAGTCTTCAATTAAAAATGTCAAAAACATCATCTTTCATGTAAAAAACTGATCCTGATTAGCAAAATTTTGTTCGAATGTAGAAATTAAACATAAACGCCAGAAGCAAGTAGCAAGTAGCAAGAACATGGATCCAAAATCCAAGAAGTGCCACTACTCTTGTTGTGAGCTCTTTGGCTAAACTGCAGTTTCACCGAGTAACCTCAAATTGATCCTAATTAGCAAAATTTTGTCCGAATGTAGAAATTAAACATAAATGCCAGAAGCAAGTAGCAAGAACATGGATTCAAAACCCAAGAAGTGCCACTACTCATGTTGTGAGCTCTTTGGCTAAGCTGTGGTTTCGCCGAGAAGAGGTTACTCATTTGCCTCATAGATGAAGAATGAAGTGATGACGATGAGCCCGATTGTAAGCATGAGAACAAATAGGGTTGGGTACCAACCATTAGGGACAGGGCTTGATATAGGTTTTACTTGCTTCATAGACTGCAAAAGGTTGTTGTTTTTTAGCAGAATGCCGTTGTTTGGATTGATTGAAGAGTTGAGTTTCATCTTTCCCATGGAAATGGTTTTTGAGCTCTATACGTGGTTGAGACTTGAGATAAGAGAGATCGGAGAAGAAGGGAGAAAGAGATGAGGGTGAGGGTATTTTGATCAATAACAACTTAAATGGACTAAATGAGTTTAAAAAAACATCCCTTGACTAATTGCTAAATAAGTACTATTTGCTTTACTATTCGCCAAACCCCCCTTGTTTTTGTTTTTGGTGTATTTTTGGGGTTTTTCTTGATGTTTGGGCAATATTGTTTCCATCTTAATATAATTAATTTTTGTGGATCAAAAAAAAATGTTTTATCATTTTTCACTTAATCTCTTAAAGAGAAAATGGTTACATCGTTCTTTAAAATATAAAAATTTTAAATTTAAAATAAATAAATAAATAAATAAAGAAAGATTACGTATACCTAAAACGTTGTTGGAAATATAGTAATCAAGCGTGCAATATAAAGAAAGCTTCGTTACCTTCTTTTGCTTCTGGTAATGGGTCAACCCAAAACAACTAGTTAGAGTAATTATTATATGAAAAATAGTAAATATCTAAAATATTACCCAATAAGTTAATTACTTTATATATTTGAAAACTTCATTGATTATATGTATTTGAAATAAATGAAGTGAGCATTATAGTATCTACATCTAGCTAGTTTCATAAAATAATAATAATAATAATAATCATAATACTCCCTCCGTCCCATAAAGACATACAAATCCATCAACTAAAATGAAAAAATTCAAGAAAATGATGTTTATCATCACTAATAGTGGCATTTCATGAATTTCTAAATATTGATCATATGAAATACACTTTCTAACCCTTAGTACGCACGTAAATTAAATTGTGGCATTTCATGTTGATTAAACAATTGATCATATAAAGTAGTGGTATTTCATTAATTATAGTGATGACTCCAACTTTATTAAACTCTCAAAATTATAACAAAATATAATTTAACTATTTAATTTCCATTGGTCACCCAAAATGGCCCTTAGCATGAGCATGTAAAATTTACCCCTAATTATGCTGCAATAGCTAATTAATGTGTCTCATTTAGTAGATCAAACATGACTTCAAATGGTTATTGGATTGGTAATCTGACATTCCCTTCCTCCCACTTTGTTTGATCACATTTTCATTTTAGAATGTCCCAAAATGTTTGTTCACGGTAAAAAATCAAAGCAAATTATTATGTTACTCTCCCTAAATACCCTCTATTATATTTAAAATTCAGTACCGCTATTAGACCCCTCTTAACAAACGTGCCCCATGATATGTCATGAAAACAGAGATGGATTAGTGGAGCCCTATAATACTAGCTTGTACCAATTTGTTTTCATAACACATCACGAGGGAATATTGAAGAGGTCTGATCGCATTTTCTTTGAAATTACAGTTATTATATCAACTATCATATCAAGGTTTGTAAAGTCGGTTTATAAATAGGATTCTCCAATCGGCCGCACTAACGGAGCCAGGGGGCCTTTGGGGGCACGTGCCTCCACTGGCTCAACCAAGTTTTTTTTTTTTTTTTTTTTGGGAGAGATATTACCATGTGGTGACTATTTCTCACCATAATGCTAAAACGAGGAAGATAGTAGTCATTTTAAAGAATATTTACAGTCAATTTGTAATAAGATGACAAAAATATCCTTTTTTTGGTATTAAATTGGACAATGATTACTAAAAAGTAATATTTTTAAAAAATGCTTTCAAGAGCTTTAGTTTCCAATTCCCACTTTACAGAATCATAACACAGTGCCCCCATTAGAAATAAATCCCGTCTCCATCCCTATCGGCCGCCAAAGATCCTTCCTAGCATAAAATTGGCCAATTGTACCCCGTACTGCCAAACGATGGGTTGGTCATGAAGAGGGTCACTACTTCTATGATCTATCGTCCATCTACTATACAAATTAGGGGTGTTCATGGTTTTGGTTAAAACCGAAAACCAAACCGAACCAATCCAAATCGGTCAGTTTGGTTTGGTTTTTTTGTCATTAGATTTGATTTTGGTTCCAATTTTAGAAAACCGAATTAAATTGGTTTGGTTTTGGTTTTCATGTTTAAAAAACCAAACCAAACCGAAAAAACCGAAAAACATATTATATATATAATTTTATATATTACATATTAAACTTAGTTTGTAAATTTTATATTCTAATAAGGG
Organism: Liquidambar formosana; assembly: GCA_039720395.1. Classification (NCBI taxonomy): domain Eukaryota; kingdom Viridiplantae; phylum Streptophyta; class Magnoliopsida; order Saxifragales; family Altingiaceae; genus Liquidambar; species Liquidambar formosana. Next base: position 34,599,482 of record CM077825.1, read on the forward strand.
AAAAATAGGTAATAGATTCAAAATAAATTTAATTTGTAAATTTTCTATTCTAATAAGGGCAGAATAAGTAATAGATTCAAAATAGTAGTACACTACCGGAAGAAAGACATTTGGAATGGACTTGTTTTTGTAAATTTTAACTTTCTTATTGTTTTTTCTTTATTAGATTGGTATGTATTAAACTAGCTGTTAATGTTGTGTGAGATATTGGTATGTAGTAGATTCGAGATTTGAATTTGGATTGACATAAGTCAATACTTTTCCATTTTAATATAATGTTTAATGTTTTTTAGTTGCTAATGTAATGATTTTATTAAAAATATTTTTATTTGAAGTTTTGCTTGTCATTTTTTCCATTTTCAATTATTTGTTGCTACTTGATAGGATAAAACTAAAACCGAATCGAATCAAACCGAAATTTTATGGTTTGGTTTGGTTTGGTTTTTTTAAAGTATGGTTTGGTTTTGGTTTGGGAAGCAAAAAACCAAAATATAATGGTTTGATTTAAAATCTACCTTAAAACCGAACCAAACCAAACCAGGAACACCCCTAATACAAATAACATCTAAAAGATAACAAACCATAACCAAAAAAAATAATAAAAATTAGTAATAAAACAAACGTTCTTTTCGGAACGTACCTCTCCTTTAGGCACCTCGTATATGCCACCTTTTTATTAATTATTTTATTTTATTTTATTTATATGTAAACTACAAAGAACATGCCAAATCTTTTTTCACGTAATCTTTTAAAAAATAAAATGGTTACATTGTTCCCGACAGGTTTCTTTAAAAACAATTATTCCCTTTGCAAGAAACAACACGAGCATTTTTAAAAAATTTAAAAAAATTAAATTTAAAAAATAAATAAATAAAGAAGGATTACGTATATCTAAAACATTGTTAGAAATCAAGCGTGCAATGAAAAGAAAGCTTCATTACCCCTTTTGTTTTTTTTTTTTTTTTTTTTTTTTATTATAGACTAAGGGAATTCCTTTGCCGTGAATTTTTCCCTCAGTCTCAAGAAAAATAAAAATAAAAAAAATCGCCTCGGGTAACCCCAAAACAACTTGTTAGAGTAATTTTTATATAAAAAATAGTAAATATCTAAAATATTACCCAATAAGTTAATTACTTTATATATCTGAAAATTTCATTGATTATATGTATATGAAATAAATCAAGTGAGCATTATAGTATCTACATCTTTTTCTTTTTTTTGGGGGGTAAGTGTATCATACCCACAAAAATAAAATTAAAAAAAAAAAAAAGGAAGGGTGCGCATCATACAAAGATGAGGAAGGAACGATTTGACACAACATAAAATTTTAGTGAATTATTTGTTCATAGCTAGTTCAGAAGCTATAAATTTTCTTGTAAAATTAGCTGCATATTAAAAATAATAATTTAGTAAATTATCTGTTCATAGTCTAGAAGCTTTAAATTTTCTAATAAAATTAGCTGCATATTTATAAGTTTATAACTAAACATGATTGTTAATAAAGAAGTCTGGTAATCTTGTACATTCCTTGATTCCAAAATGGGGGCACCCCTCTTATAAACGTCTCACAAGCCCCAAACAATATTTGATACTTCTTAAACTACAGAAAAATGAGTAGGCAGATAGCAAAAATATCCCACATCAATGATTCCCATCAGGTCAGATGTAATAGGAAAACCAAATCCAGGAAATGGCCCTGGAAAACTGGCTCATTCTTTTGCAGCACAAAGATAATGGAATAACACAGCACAGCACAACAGAGATAAATGCTTTGTTAACATTTTGAACGTGCTACTCAACCAAAATTTCATTTCATTTTTTTGAGAAAAACAGAGCCAGAATTTAATTAACTGAAATAATGATGCAAACTTGTCCACAAAATCCTTTTCACTAAACTGCAATAACTATCATCAAAATAGTAAAGCAAGTGAAGGGGAGGGGAAGAGCTCTCCAAGTAAACCTAAGACCTTGGCTTCTCCTTTTTCTCTTTGAAAAGAGCCAAAAGGGACACACCAGAAACCTTGACAACCTTGAATCTGACTCCAGGAATATCTCCCACAGCATGCCCCTTCCGTCCAAATCCAGCAATCAACACTTCATCCTATAGAAACCACATGAAGCATTAGTTAAGTTGAGCATACATACAATGGAAAAAAAGAAATCAATGACATGCAAACTAAATCCTAACAAGCTAGCACAGGCTTTTTTATTTTTTATTTTTTATTTTTTCTATTTTAATGGTAAATATGGTCTCACATACCCTAATTATGTTCTTAAAACCTTGACTGGCTTGATACTAAAATTCTGTTTTAAGTGGTCAAGGTAATATTAGTAGCAGACTTCCACTGGGTCCATAAAAAAAAACCACTAACACAAAGTTGCCTCACCAAATAATGTTTTGAATTATGTATGTATGAGTGTGTGTGTGCGTGGGTGTAGAGAGAGAAGAGAGAAGACAGAGACCCACAATTTGTTTATTACAACTATCTTGGTGATTATTGGTGGTAAACTCGAAAATGAACAATATACTTGTGATTATTTGTACTTGGTAATTATGCAATTTTGAACTTAAACTTAAACGAGTATTGGTGTTTTCATGGCCAAAAGTGTATTAACAGCCAAAAATTCTGCATTTTTTTGAATCTGTCCCCTTCTATTTCTAGGAGACTTACATTTTCTTCAATGTAGTTCAGACAACCATCATTGGGTACGAATGCAGCAATCTTCTTTCCATTTTTGATCAGCTGAACACGAGCACATTTTCTGATAGCAGAGTTTGGCTGCTTAGCCTCAATCCCACTGCATTAACCAATCAAACATGTCTTAGGTCCCAAATCCAAACAGATGACATTACTATGGACTCTATTTCTTGCAACAAGAAAGAAAATATCCTGTCTTACATCTTTTCTAGAACAATGCCTTTTGCATGGGATGACCCGGCAAATGGCTTTTTCCATTCATTTCCAAGGTGGGACTTCTTGTAAGCCTTGTCCGCCCACCTTTGCCTTCTGCGGTGGGACTTCAGCTTACGACCAGCTCCCATTCCCCGAGTCTTCCTGCATAGCACTCACATTTATTAGGTCAAAATCCATTTGAACATCACAGAATAGAAGACATCAGCAAATGCAAATCCATAATTTTTTTTTTTTTGCTGAAGAAGTAAATGCAAATCCATAATTCAAACCTGTATAAGAATTAACATTTGACAAACGAAAATATAGTACAAGTTTAGGATAATGTGAATGAATCAGTTGTAATCCCAACAATCTCTTCCAACTCCCTCCCTCCCTCCCTCCCTCCCTCCCTCCCTCTTGGATACACACAAGCTGCCCTAAGTATTGGAATGTTCAACCTCAAAATTGTTGAACTTGGGTATGCTCCAGAAGATCTTGACCTTGACTAGAGGTCCACTACCCTGTTTAAGCTTGTTTCATCTATATTTGGCCCAGCTTTAGCTTATTCATTAGTTTTTTCATAATCATACATTCATATCCATGTCAAAATCCAGCACTCAAATGTTTAGCAAATGTAAATTAGTGTATATGCTCCAAATTAAGGTTTTTAAAGGCATCAGGGTCAATATAATCAGGATTTGCACTTGGCTCCCCTAAGAAACCCACTAAGGTTGATTGCAATCTTGAGTGAAAAATGCAAAACTCCAACACACACACCCCCCCCCCCCCAAAAAAAAAAAATTATATAAATAAATAAACTTGGATGCAGTAGGAGAGGACTTTTTTCTGTAAAATAATTTATGAAAAATAGCTCTGCAATTTGCTTTCACCTAAATCAATACATATACATTTCATGCCAAAAAAAATGTTTTCAGCTCTTCACCAAACACATGAAAATGCTAAACAATGTCACAGAAAAAACAACTTATGGCGAAACAAACAGAGCCCACACTGAAAAATAATAAAAATAAAAATCTTATTAAATGGGATCCGACAGAACAGGTAACACCCAGTTGTTATGATACAGTTATTAGCCTCATTGAGGTCAGTTCTTGCATTTTTATTTTCTTCTTTTGAAAACCCAGAAACGACGTAAATCAAAATATCCCAAATCTTTATTTTCTTCAATTTTCCAAGTTTTCTTAGCAACCAAACGGAAAGCTAGCTCAGATGATTATGCCCTCACATTTTGAATCCAATAGTTCAAGTAAAAAACAGATCTCAATGAATGAAACCTCAAACACAGATCAACAAGAATATTAACACCGAAATTACTAATTTAAAAAAAAAATTAAACCACAAAAACAACAACAGCAATACAGAGAAACAAAGAAATAGCAGAGAGAATATAAATAAATAAAAAAACAGTGTGAAATTAATGGAAAATCAGAGGATCTTACCCCATGGTTACTGGAAGAAGAGGTTCGCTAACTGTAACAGAGAGAGAGAGAGAGAGAGAGAAAGCCGCCTGATGAAACCCTAACACTATATATGTAGTGCTTGTTTTTCTGTTTGTCAGTACATAATAGGGATAATTAATTTTTCCTCCCCTAAATTTTTTGAAAATTACATAAGTCACCTCCTAGATGTTGCATTTGCCTCCTCAAACGTTTTGACAACTAGATAGCTCTCCCCCAAAAGTTTAAAAATTACACTAACTTGTAATTTTCTGTTTTTGGACACCATCATAAATCCAATCATTTTCCTAAAAGGTGGACTTGTTGCAACTTGCTTGGTGACCTTAATCTTACTATTGGTTCATCAACGAGTTATATTTAATTCTAACCATTCAAACAAATGAATGGTGAAATTGAGAGGTCACTTGATGTAATGTGTACTTCATAATAAAATGATTAATCATAAGTTAGTGCATATTTATTGATTTGTGCACTATGATAATATGATTGAAATGACCCTTACACCCTAAATTGGTTGGGATTGTGTTTTCTCCATGTGAAAATTTTGATAATTTATGATACCAAATTCAAAAATGCTCTTCAATCAAAAATTAAAACTCTCTCTTTCTCAAAATAAACCAAAGTCATTAGAAAACGCTTCTATAGCAGTAATTACGTGACATACAAGTATGTGACTGAAGTAGAAAATATGAGACTTGCTTAGCAAACACATGCTTACATGTTAAGTGCTTATGTTTTTATCCGTTTTTTCTATTGGATACACTCCTATTTTTAAAGTTAAAAGCAAAAAGAGTTCAAAAAATTTGACAGATCAATGATGGATGAAAATCGGTGAAAAAAAATCCAACATCCTCAGTATTTTCCTTTAGGCTCTATTTGGTTCGTGAATTTTATCGAGGAAAAAAAATAAAATATAAGGAATTATACTTTTCTTTATTTGGTTGCAATGGAAAATTGGAAAAAGAATAAGAATTAAAATAATGTTGGCTTGATATGATTTTATCTTTTCCCTTCATTTTCTTTCCTCCTCAATTTTTTTCCTTTCCTTTTTTTTTTCCTTGGTAGAATACATAAACCAAATAGAGGGTTAAAAAAAAAAAAAAAAAATTGACAAACTCTCATGCTAACCGTATTCTGTGTCTTAGTGCGTGTATGTTTATTTGAATTAAAATATATTTGTCTTTTTAGTACAAGAGTCCCTTTGAAATAAAACTTGATCAATTTTATTTTTAGTTGCCAAGTTTGACAGTCAAGTGTTGGAACTTGGAGTGTCAGGCTCATGGTTGGGCTCAGATGGTCACGAGGGAGCATATTTGAATTGTGTATATGATGAATCCATGACTCAACTAATTTTCAAAGACACTTGAAAATCATCACACTTTGCATTGATTAATATTTGAAAAGAACTTGATTAATATTTGAAACTCGACCATAGATTGGTCCTATAAAAAGAATCACAACTCAAAAACTTTGCACTTTTTGAAACACAACGTTGAGTTTTTATCTATAACTTTATTTTAAAAAATAACTTAAACAATTACCTCATAAGAATCTGAATACAAATCCATTACCCACTATGCACATTTCTCTCTAATATGATGGGTATATTTAAGATGTTGTGCGAGCACTTCTAGTTATCTTTAACATCGGCTTCAAGTTGATTTAAAGTTGTAGAGTTTTGAGGGAAAAAATATCTAAATCCATTTAAAGAAACACAAAAATGTGCATCAAAAGCTAGGCCCTTTCGAAAAGATTGGCCTTGAAAATTTATTAGGTTCTACTTCTCCTTAATCAACTATATGGGATCGTTTAGATGTTTTGGTTTTGTCCATGCTTTTATGGACTTCTTTATTGTGTGTGTTGGATGCGTGTTGTTTATGTATGTTTAACTGAAACAATAAATAAATAAATAAATCATTTTAGAAGGGGGAGAAGCAATGGATAGGGCATCGAAAGAGGAAAAGAAAGTGACAACTTCTCAACCAATGCACAACATTTTCCTTCCATTTCCCCTTTTATTGACCTTTTTCCTTGAGATCCAAACAAAGGCACAAGATCTGAGGAATTATTCGGCATGTTGGTATTGTGGTGGGAAAGTAGAGGGATGGGGGTAGCATTACCAACATACCCAAGCTCAAAAATAAATATTGGGTGAAAGGATGACATAATATTATTATATTAACATCTATTGCTTCGCCTTTATTTAGTCTCATCGCCTTCATTCAGTCATGTTAATGTATAAAAAAAATTTTAAAAACAAACGACCCCTTAAATATATTCCAAATCAAATTTCAGAGACAACAATCATTTATTTTATTTTTTATTTTGGTAAAATGACCACAATCTAATTGGCTAGGAAAGCCAAAAAAAAAAAAAAAAAGCCATATGTTGCTACACTTTAAACTTTCAATTAATGCATCACTAACTCATCTATCATCCAACTAACAGATATATTGCGTATATAATTCCCGGAATATATCCCAATACTGTCAGCAACAGATCTATCCAGAACTCTACCTGCACTTTCAATTAATTAAAAACCAAACAAAACAGAAACCCATATTAAAAATAAATAAATAAAAAAGAAGTACAAAAAAAAAAAAAAAAATTTAAATGGTATAGGTCTAAAGAATTACTGCACAGCCATAACGAAGGAAGACCCCAACTGGTGGTAGGAGAATTGCCAGTAATACTTCTAGAAAGGTCTCTGAACCCATGATGATGTTTTGCTGCCAAATTTGGAGGAAGGTGATGAAGTTATGGAGGGTGAAATGGATTTGGATTGTGCATATGGAGAGGAGGAGAAAAGACGTTATGGTTGTGGACAGATGTCAGCCACTGAGGTGCCCAAGGCCACGTGGGTAAGTGTCTGACACGTGGGGGAACTTTGGAAGTGAGAGCACGTGTAGCCTTTGACTCGCATGAAAGACTATTTTCAGTTCAGTTCCTGCCCTGAAGATCTATCACGAGTCACGACCGGAGATTGCGATGCCATAGATAGGACCTGTGAATTGCCTACAGTATTGTCCAGTGACCAATTGCCTCATGCTAATAGATTTAGGGTCTTTTAATTTATTTATTTATTTTTTGGGTAAATAATTTAGGAAGTGTAACATTTTACTAATTAAAACTTGCGGGATCAAGATGATACCAGCACCGGCCTCCACTCCGAAGGTAGAGATGACCACACTTTGTTTTTTTTTTTTTTAATGAAAGGTGGAGATGACTTTTTGGTTCACTCCTCGTTTTGGCCTAAGACTTGGTTCACTTCAACCCATGACACCAGCCAACTTAAACGATGGTTTGGTTCCATGTAGGCATATTTGACCCAATCATGCATCTTTCCATACTTAGTTTCAAATGGATTTAGGCTCTTTTACAACCTAGTCTCCAAATGGATTGAGGGTCTATTTTAAAACCTCTTTCTTTTTTTGCCAAATCTATTTTAGAACCACTTGGTATGGAAAGAAGCCGCGCATCCAGCCATTCATTTTCCGGTGGGAAAGAAGATACTGTTCAGATCACAATCTTCATCACCTAAAAATTTGTTCAGACTACCCAAGAACTTTTGACTACAAACAATTTTGAAACACATCAAATACGCATCAAATGAAATTTTAAAGATTCAAAAGCTTCATATACTAATTTCCTTCTGGCTTTTTATTTGGTTCCCTTTTTTTTTTTTTTTTTTTTTTTTTTTTTTTTTTTGGGTATAAACATTTTTGGGTTCATTCATACGCTGAATTTCTTGCTTACACAGCTGCTTGTGATTGGGCTCTCCAAAAGTAATGGTAACAATGTAACTTTTCAAACAACAAAGTTCTTACGCTGATATTCTTTCCCCACCCCCAACAAACAAAACCAAACCAACACAAACCAACCCCCAACCCCCCCCCCCCCTTTTTTTTTTTTTTTGTTTTTTCTATCCTTGTTTTTTATGTGGGCAAAAAGGGGAAAAAAAGATATTTCCATTCTCTCTTCATGCCTAGGTGACTTGTGTGATTAAGCTTTCCTTAAATTTTGTTTAAGAACATTATTTTTAAGAATCAACAGACTTCATGGAACTCAACCTAATTTCTTCCCATCTTGTTAATACCAACATTATAACCGGAAACCAAAGAAGCTGAATGATATTGGTCTTGTCAATAAAGCAAAAAAACCATGCTCACTTTCCCCAAAATGTAATAGCTCAAAACAGGCCTTTTCTTCATATGTAATCTCTTCTAAAGTTCATGCATATTCCTGTTGTCTTCCCAAATGAAATTTCTAGTTTTAATTCAATTGGAATTTTCACAACTACGACAGATGATCAAATGCTCTCTTGATCCCCATCGCACCTTCATAAATTTATCGATATTGTATTCTAAGCTTATTCCCCAGATCGAGCTCCTCGCAACAAAAAACAAAAACCTTTGCCCGCTCTTAAAACATAATGGTTACAACTTCGTATCACATGATATGCATGAATTAATGCTGATAAAAAGCCCCAAAAGAATAGGATCCCATAGAAGACCCCACAACTCATTTGAACCAGGTAATTCAAACTATGAGAACCAAGAAACCTTGTAGGGGTGGCCCCGAGGGGTTTAGCAAGAGTCAAACTCATGCAAGACATTGTTTTTAACTTTATTGCACATAGGACTATAAATCAGGATGAGTGCATGCTATAGTCAGCAACAGGTCACAAAATAAAATATGATGACAATGTAAATCAAAATGAAACACTGTGAGGCCAATATAAGTAGGAAGGTAGCTGATGTACAAGTAAAATCTGAAACACAATATAAGTAGGAAGATAACTAATTTTCAAGAGAAACTTAAATTACCTATGAATTTTGCAAAGTTTGCCAACTAAATGGGGTCGGCTACTCGGCTACATAAATCCTTTTACACCATCTAGTTCTATCAAGGGCATATCTACCATTAAATCCTTAGCACTATAAATAAAACAAATGACAATATTAAATTTTGTAATAAGTTTATACCCATTTGAATTTCAAATACATCTATACTACCTATAAAAAGATAAATGTGAGAAAAACTTTTGATTGACTAATATAACCTTATTTTAATTTTTAAATACACAACTACCATTTTGCATATATAGGAAATATAGCAATATAAAACACATACCTTAATAAGAATTCTAAGGAAACTATAATTCGTGTAATAATTAAATAAAACCAAACCCATATAAAAATTCTAAAGAAATGGAAACTATAATTTGTATATCTATACTACCTATAAAAGTTTGTATCTTAAAAAAATGACAATATTACCATTATTCATTAATTAAAATATCTAGATTATTCCTAATTCTTTGCTATACATGTTTATAAAAAAAAATTTGGAAAACACGTTAGCATATATTTAGACACCTAATAATAATATACAACCAATCAACCATACGTCCCCCTTCTCCCTTCTACCCGTATGCTTCTCCTCTTTTCTCTTTTTATACATTTAGTCTTAATTTACATTCTCCACATATTATCCAGTGGATCTCACAAATAATCAACGATGGTGATTCTTGGCATATCCCTCCCTTCTCTTCTTTGTAGGCAGCATTTAAAACTATGAGCAAGTTTTGAGAACTAGATTTATTTTTTGTGGCTGTCTTTTATAGTATTTATTATTTATTATATAGGGGTTTTTCTTTTCTGTTTCTTGACTTTGTATTGAGTGGGCTTAAATATAGATAGTTAGCATTCAAAATTTTAAAATTAAATACCAGCGTGTTTAGTTTAATAATGCTTATTGAGTAATCGTCAACCGATGCATCAGCTTCATATTAATTCTTTTATCTCTTATAAATTGAGTATTTAATCTTTCTCTTTTTTTCTCTTTACAGACTCAAAAACCCGTCATAAAAAGATACCAATTTTTTTCCTTTTCTAGATTCTTTGTTTTGATATGCTCAATATGTCTGTAATATAATCTTAAAGATTAAAACTCCCTTCGTAAAAGATTAATTTACTTTATTTTTTGTACGTTACAATTTTTATATTTTATATAATATTTTAGGTTTTTTTTTTAGTGATTTGTTGAACAAAATATGTTTGTAAGAAATTGTCATTGTCATGGTTATAAGTTATTGTTCCCTATAAATTTCACTATTTTTTTTATATATCATTTATAGGATCAATTATAGTCAGTAATTTTGTTTCTTGAAATCTGTTATAGCAGACCAGTTGTATAGTGGTTTTTTATCTTCTAGATCAGTGAATTCTAAGTGCATCTTGATTTTTATTATTCTCTTAATTCAGTGATCATGGGCGTGCTTAAAATTGGATGATCAAAGGTGCATACAAATTTTAATTTAGTGGCCAGTTATTTATTTATTTATTATTTTCTCAATATTCTTAGAAAACTTCATTGTCTTAACAAAGGTTCTTCAAGTCTTTGTGTTATATCTTATAATATATATAGGCACATATAACGTTATGCAAGTTTATGAATCTTCTTATAGTTGTATAGCCGTCTTTCAAACCTCTTCTTTTTTCTTTTCTTTTTTCTTTGCTTAAGTTCATCCGGATGTTAGTTTCAATATTACATCTCGATCTTATTGAAATGAGAAATAAGCAAAATTAAAATAAATATTATTCTACCCAAACAGGAAAAGAAAAAAAAATTTGTTACATAAGTGAAAAAAATCACAATTTACAAATTTGAGTTATAGTGGGAGAAGGATAAAAGGCAATGCGTGGAAATTAAAATTTGAGGAATTCTATCTAGAAGAAAAAATTGTTACATGATTATAAAAAATTTGGTAGTTATATGAATTAGAGTTGTACTAAGAGATGAACAATGAGTGAGTATAGAAATTTAAATTTGATTTAAAAATTATTTTTTACAATGCAAATATCGTCATGTGCAACACACGTGCGCATCAACTAGTTTCTTTAAATTTATGGGGCATGTCCAAGACCATGGGAAAAAATCCAAAACTTTTCATTTATTGTTTTATGTGACTTTTCAAAATAAATTTTAAATCACAACAAGAGAAAATATAGAATAATATGAAGAAAGGAAGGAGAAAATTATGGGAATGAAAGCAAATTCACACCACATATCTAAATACCTTGGTTTTGTGATTTGCAAGCAATGAGGAACAACCCAACACAGAGAATTGCACGCCTTCATCCTATAGCTGATCTCATTCTCACTCTGGCCTCAGACTAATTTTGACTAGGCTGTGGATAAAACCTGCCTCCCACACCCTAGGTATTGAACATATTAACCAGTTTGGGAAGCACATACACAAGATGGGATTGGAAACGGAACCAGGAAATGTGCCTTCAAAATTATGGGACAAATTAGGTAATTAGTTGGGAAATGACTTTCCAGTGACAATCAAATGTCATGTCATATGAATAGGAAGGGTTCAAACAGACATTTAAAACAATCCTCAATGTGGCAATTCACTATGATGAAAATGTTGGTTAAAAAACTGTCTTAATGATAGGAAGTGTTAAGAAACATAAAATAAAGATAAAAAGGTCAAAATTGTACATCTCTATTTGAAAAGAAGGCTTCCTAATATTACATAAAAGGTTTCCATAAGATTCAAAAGAAGTAAACATGGGGGAGTCAGATTCACTCCAAGGAAGAGACTTATTATTAGTAACAAAGGTCATGAGAATTTCAAAGTGACCTGAAGTGATGAAGATTCATCTCCCCAGCAGAAGAAAAGGCTGTCGAAAATTCACTACATGAGCTCAATGTATACAGGGATGACAACTGGAAAAAAAAAAAAAAAAAAAAAAAAAAAAAAAAAAAAAAAAAAAACAAGATGCATTGTATCTGATCCTAGACGGCTCGGATTAGGGCTTAGTAGAGTTTCTTTTTCTTTTTTGAGAACAGGATTAGTAGAGTTCAGTGCCTATAAAATCTGAAAAAAAATGCAATGAATTCCTCTCTGGCAATTAATAGATCCTCCGGGTTTGAGATATTTACATCCATAGCCTCTACAAATATAATCTTGAAACTCAAGATACCTCTATGCTTAGAGATATTATGTGAATGTGAATTTTTGTCGAGCTTTTTCGGTCCCAAAGGGTACATATTGCCATGTTTAAATAGAATTTTCTATTTCAATTCTAGGGATTTCCTTTTGGAATGGCATTGGTGGTGAGCCTAAATATCATCTTGTAGATTGGTCCTCGGTTTACCTTCCCAAATGAAAGGTGGATTGGGTATTAGATCTTTTAACCGAATCTTGGGAAATGGATTTGGAGGATCGATGAGCAAGGCTCTTGGAGGGATGTAGTAACTTGGAAATATGGGGTCACTTTGGAGGGATGATGGCCTAGAGAAGTAAGGTGAACTCATGATTTGGGTCTTTGGAAAGCAATTATGCAAGGACTCAATGAGCTTATCAAAGAGATTTATTTTAAAGTTAAGTTGGTGATGGGAGTAGAGTGCGATTTTGGCTTGACTCTTGGTGCAATGATTGTTCTTTAAAGACCACTTTTCCTTCTTTGTTCAACATTGCTCAAAACAAAGAAGCTATGGTGGAGGATTATCTTGTTGGTGATAATGGGATTGTCAATTGGAATATTTCTTTCGCTCAAAACTTCAATGATTGGGAGTTAGAGAATGTATTGGACTTCTTCCAAAAGATTTATGATAGCAAGATTTGCTTGGGAGAGAATGATGCCATGGTGTGGCGCAAGGATGCTAAAGGGTCATTCTTGGTTAAATCTTACTACAATATTCTAACCCGCAATGATTCCTCCTCTCTTCCAAAAAAGTTGATTTGGATGCCTCGGTTCCATCCAAGGTGGCCTTCTTTACTTGGTTGGCGTGTAGAGGTAGATGCTTGACTATTGACCAATTGATGAGAAAAGGTTGGGACATGGTTAGGGATGTAAACGGGATAGGTTTTTCGGGCCTTGCCCCGTCCCGCTTCTAGTGGAAAGGGTTTAGGATATTATTTAATGGGGTAGGGGCAAGTTTGGGATTTTTTTAAGAACCCTTTAAGGTTTGGGGCGGGGTTGGGATTTTCATTAAAAACCCGTCCCGAACCCCCCCCCCCCCAAATTATCTACTCTCTTTTACTATTATACCTCTCTTAATACATAATAATACACTTATGCCATTTAATACATAAAGACCTCTAATTTGTTAGATTGCATTTTGCCTGTGTTAGGATCATGTTTCTTTTTTTTGTCTCTTTGTTCTATTCTGTTTTGTTGGGAGTGGTGACACTTTTATTAAAAGAAATTATTATTACATAACTCTTTTTAGTTGTTATGTTATGTTTTATTAATATTTCATATAGGAAAATTGAAAATAGTTTGATGAATTTAATGAATGAATTTTAAAAATTTCTTATAATAAATATGGTAAAATAAAACAATTATTTTTTTTTAAAACAAATTTATGCTATAGAACATAATCATTTTTTGTTTCATCCCTTCCCATCCTATCTTGTCCCACAAAGTATAAATGGGATGCGGTGGGAATGGGATTTTCAAATTTTAATGGGATAGGAATGAGAACTGGATGTTAAATTCAAAGTGGGTTTGGGATGGGAAAAATTGCAATGGATTGAGGTTGGGAGAGGGCTCCCCGTACCAAACCTGCCCCGTTGACATCCCTGGACATGGTCAATAGATGCATTCTTTGTAAACAAGTGGAGAAAACAGTGGAGCACCTTTTTATTCATTGTCATGTGGCTTGGAACGTATGGTCACTTATTTTTAATTTGTTTGGGGTTCATTGGGTTTTGCCTTCTTTTCCCCGCAACCTTCTTTTGGGATGGAGGACTAAGATGGTAAACAAGAATTCTAAGGCAGTGTGGAATATGGTTCCTCACACCATTTTTTGGTGCATTTGGAAGGAAAGAAATCAAAGGATGTTTGAAGGAAATGAAGCTTCTTTGATAGATTTAAAATCCACCTTTGTGAAAACCCTTTTTTGGTGGTCCCATGGTCATACTAATGTTCACAAACCCTCTTTTGTTTCCTTTTTAGACTCTCTCAAGATGTAGACATGGTTTCTTTGTTTTTTCTTCTTTTCCTTTTTTTGTTCTTCTCTTTTTCTTTGGCTAGTGCTTGTATATATCTTATGTACTTGGGCTACGCCCTTTTCTTCAATACAACAATTAATTCATCATATATATATTACTTCTGCAATTTTAGGTTTTTTATTGTATTTTCCCTTCACACTATTAGGATTATTGACCGAATGAGATTCTGACATTCACCCTTATCCAGTTCCATGAGTATTTCAACTAACTATATTTTACTTTAGCATTTGAAAACCGTTTCCTTTTTATCATATGTGAAACACCATTTAACTATGTGGGCTTTAACAAATCTAATATATTTACTTTTCTGATTTCTCTTCATGGGATTTCATGAAATTTATAGCACTCAAAATGAGCAAATGTATGAAACCAAACGATGGAATTGGTGTGAAAGGATGGTTTTCTACAGCCTACATACTTGTATTTGTGACCTGAAGGGGAAGAAGACATATCACATTGAAAAAGTAGGAACAAAGAAAAATACTTAAACGTAACCTTCATATTTTACTATTTCTTAAGTTGGAATATAAAAAAATAAAAATAAAAAAACTCAGCCGCATGGTTCCTCCACCATGGTTCAACACAGAGATTGATATATTACTTGACCCGTAGAACAATGAAGCATAAATAATGAAAAAGCAAGATGATCCCATAATTGAATCAAGAACTATGCCGTCATCAAGGATAGTAACTACGAAGGGTCAGCTAATATTGCTGTACATTGCACTAAGCAAAGCATGCAAGATTTCAAGACAGTAATACAAAAAGGAAGAACCCCGAGCAAAAGAAATAATGGATAACCAGATGAATAAACCGTCTGGTTACCTTCTTCAGCAGCGCAATCAGTTAAGCATGTGTCATACCTTCACTATCAGCATTCCCTCTGCTACTATTCTTTGCCATCTGCTCTCGCCTATAATATAAATTAATAATTGGATAAACAAATATCAGAAAACACGCAATGGAGTGAAAACTAGAAGAGAAAAATAAAGAAATCAAAGTCTGTCAAGTGCATGACAACAATGGCCTACAAAAGACATAGCAATATTTAAAGTTTGTTTGCCCAACATTCTCCATGCCCTGTGTTATAATAAAATCTAGAAAAAAAATGTCAATCTGGCCAAGTGCCTGTGCCTCAGCTCATGAAATTGTGGATCAAATCTTTGTCAATGTAGGAAAACATAGCACAATGCCGCAGTGAAACCGCAGTGGCTTAAACATTAAGCAAAATTCAGAAGTGATGCTGAGAGGCAGAACAAATGCTTGATAGTTCCCAAACAAACCCCCCCCCCCCCCCAAAAAAAAAAAAAACCCCTTTTCATAGCATTTAAAAGGTGTAATAATACCCACCATCATTTCAACCATTTTGGAATCAGTAACGCAAATCGTCATCCTCTGTTCATGTCTATCACAAGCCATGCCTTCGATCAAAGGCATGATGTATAGGTCTATCCAGCCCCCTTTTCAGACTCTCTCGAATCTCCACTATCTAAGAACTACTCGTATCGGCTAACATCCGACATTAAAAGAAAAAAAAAAGGACCAAATAAAATGTGCAGTCACACTGAAATAAAAATATTAGTCCAGATGCAAATAATTACCTGAAGCTTCCAAACCAGATATATTCCCAAAGTGGAGACATCAAGTTGCATCTTCCTGGTCTTGTGTTTTTGCATCTTCCTGGTCTTGTGTTATTGCATCTTCCTGGTCTTGTGTAATTGCACCTTCCATGTCTTGTGCTATTGCACCTTCCAGTTCTTGTGCTATTGCACCTTCCATGTCTTGTGCTATTGCACCTTCCATGTCTAGTCCTATTGCACCTTCCATGTCTTGTGTTATTGCACCTTCCATGTCTTGTGCTATTGCACATTCCATGTCTTGTCCTATTGCACCTTCCATCTCTAGTCCTATTGCACCTTCCATGTCCTGTGTTATTGCACCAACCATGTCTTGTGCTATTGCACCTTCCATGTCTTGTGCTATTGCACTTTCCATGTCTTGTGCTATTGCACTTTCCATGTCTCGTCCTATCGCACCTTCCATGTCTCGTGCCATTGCATCTTCCATGTCTCGTGTCATTGCACCTTCCATGCCTCGCGTCATTGCATCTTCCATGTCTCGCGTCATTGCATCTTCCATGTCTCGGGCCATTGCATCTTCCATGTCTCGGGCCATTGCATCTTCCATGTCTCGTGTTATTGCATCTTCTTGGTCTCGAGTCATTGCAATTGGCGAAGCTTTAAATGGTACCGAGGGAGAATAGCTGAGCTGGTAATTTACAAGCGTTGGTCCAAAAATATTGAACTTTGCAGCACTACTGAAAGCAACTTCTGCATCAGAACACCTCTTAAAGACCACTCTGGCACGGCTGGTCTCCCTATCAACTTCTGTTTCAGATTCCTTCAGCGGCCCAAAGCGCTTAAACATTTTATTCAGGCTTGTTTCTGACGGAACAGAATGCACCTCAGGAAAGTTCAGTATAAGTTCTGTCGGCGACAAATCTTGTTTCCTCTCATCCACATAGCTCGCTGATTTCTCTCCAGCAATTTCATGATTGCCATAATAAGATTTCTTCCTAGAGTATGACCTGGGACTCACTTGACCTTCCGGTCCAAGAGTGACAAGCTGATCTCTTTTGTTCCTATGCAATTGTTGCTCTTCAGAACCATTTTGGATAATCCTGTCTGTCCAATAAGAGTCTTTCATATCCTCAAATTCGAATGTTTCAGGAGACCCAATGACAAAACGAGATGCCTTTTTCTTTCTACCACCTCCTACTTTGTCCATTGATGAATTATCCCTCCTAGAACACTGGCTAGGAATTACTGAATTCCTGAAATCAGAGAAGAAACTAATAATGATATTCAAAAAACTATATCCTTTCATGGGATCTCGTGCTGCTAAATTAAGTTGCGATAGCATCTCATCCAGAGATGAGAATTCTGTTGGAATGATCATCTTTCCACTTTGGGAGTCCTCAGGAGTCGGGGAGGAAACATCAAAAGCAGACCCAGCAGATTTGTCAGTTCCACTACACTTCAAGATTGAAGAAGACCCAGTCAGTTGGCTTGCAACTCTACGGATGCATTCACCAATTTTAAAGGATTGCCTGGGACTTGGAGATGTGGTAGAAACATTTGCCGAGAAAATAGTTTTTCTCCTATCTTGCACCACTGAGTCATCATCAAAGGAATCACCAGACTTGCGTTTCTTTCCAGAAGATGATGAAACCAACTTACTGTTAGTTTTGCCATCTGACCCGGTTTCATCATCTGGTGTATCCCCACTCATTAATTCTGACAGGCTTCTTTCTTTTTTCCTAGGATACGCACTATCCTTCAAATTGTGTTTGCGTTTATGGGAAGAGTTGTTTTGGTTCTTCAATTTCCCCTTGATAGATAAAAGATGCTTACCATGCTCAAAAATAGGAGTCCCGTATTCAATCACTTCACTCAAGTGCTTTTTGTCCTCAGAGAGTGAAGTCTCAGCATCATTTTCCAACAACCCTCCACAAAACTGGAATTCAGGTAGACAACAACCACCCTTTTGACGATAGAAAGCCAATAATTGAGCCTTAGCTATCACAAGGTCCAGTCGATCAGCCCCACCAGTTGGTAACTGAGCTAATGCTTTTATATACTCGATAAATTTATCAGGTTCAAAAGAATTAGCACTTGCAGATTCATCTACACCATCTCTTCTACTTGATTCTTGCCGGATTCCAGTGTTTTCAACAATCTGGAACTTGATCTTGTCATAGGTATCTTTTGGTATGCAAGAACAAGCCAGCCCCAACTCTACCCGTCTCGAAACCTCTTCCAAAGCACAATTGACAGCATTAATGATGGCTTCCGAATTGTTCTGCTTCTCTATCATGGAAAAATGTGTCCGAAAGGGCTTTAACAGAGATGCTTCATTCCAGGCAAATGTTCGATCTCCAAAATATGCTACCAAAAAGCAGTCCTTTTTTTGATATTTCATTGCCTTCTCAGATGAATCTGAGGGATCAAAAATCTGCCCAGGCCACCACGGATGGCTCCTCACCTTACCCCAGACTAGATCAGACACAGAAAGCTCACCTTCATTTTCTGGTGGTAGCTGATAACTAGCTTGATGCACTCTTACTGAGCTTCCAGATTTCAGAATAGCCCGTTTTACAGCTCTCTCCTCGGTGGTTTTTGACTTTTCATTATCAGTAACCTGTTCTTCAGCTTCAATTTCCTGCCCTCCATGTAAACCGAACTGTTCAGCATCAGTAACTTGTTCTTCAGCTTCTATTTCGAGCCCCCCATGCAAACCAATCTGTTCAGCATCAGTAATTTGCTCTTTGACCGCTATCTCTTGCCCTTCATTTGAAATAAGCTGAGTATGATCCGAAGCTGCCCTCTCCTCCATACACTCTGACACTGGAAAACCTGCTTTTCCTCCAGTTCCTCGAACCCCACCTCCATCATGGTGAGAGTCATCTGATAAAGAAATACTTTGCTCGCAAACCTCACCTTGTGAATTTCCATCTTTACTTGGACAGGTTTCCAAACTAACAACAAGGCTGCCCACAATGGACACATTGTCCCTAAATTGGGAAACCTTTTGTTTGGGAAAATCAGTGTCCATTGCATGTTTCTTATCCACCTTGCACGATTCATCTTTTTCTCCTACAGCCTGATTCTCCACTTCATCAGAAATTACTGAATTAGATACACAAGTGCCCATGGTTTGATCTCCATCTGGTAGAGAATCATGATTGCCAATCACTTGAACCTTAGGATCTTGAATTGCACTAACACAAGTTCCCTGCTTAGATATCGCCTCAACAGTAAGCGAACTCATGCTCTGATCTCCATCTGCCTCGATAGTAAATATTTCAGTTGTCTGGACAACTGTCTGTGATTTCTCATCCTGCATAGACGTATTCTCTTTTAGAGTATTTCCTGAAACAGACTCAGTAAGATCCCCAATTGGATAAGACTCAACACCTGACAAAGGATCCACAAGAACACTACCGTCTTTCTTTGCACTCCCACCCACTGTCTCGACCTTCAACTCCTGATCGAGATTCCCATCTAAAACCTCTGCACTGTCCATCGCAGCAACTTCCCCCCCAACAACAACCTGAAATCCTTCAAACAAGGGTTCCAGATTTGTCTTCACATTTCCATCTATTTCTGTGCAGCCACCCTCCATGTCAATATTTAAGTTTTGATTGTTTGAGGAGGATGAATCACCATTCATGACAGTCTCATTGCCCATTTCGGCAACTTCGCCAACTACAATATCTCCAATGTGATCATCGGCAGATTTAGAGTCTGCAATTACAACATATTCTGAACAAGATAAAATACCATCTGAAGCATCAGTCTTTGGAACCTCATTCTTGGGATTTGAGACCTCCTTTGTGTACACTGCCAGAACATCACCCCCAACAGCAACTTGGGTTCGTTCAACAGGAAATTTCATATCAGCACATACAACAGATTTTTCAGTGGTCCCACCACCTATGTCAACTTTCAACTCCTGAACTTTTACTGCACAACATAAATTCTCATCCACAGCATCACTGCAAGGCATTTCAACTTCATCCAACGAATCCTTGACATCCATTGCTGCAACTTCCCCTCCATTAGCAACTCGGGCTTGTTCATCTGACACTTCTGAATCTGCAAGTACAATACCAACAGTTACAGCCCCTTCGCGTGTAGTTTCAATCATCAAGTTCTGATCATTTTCTGAACAAGATGAAGTCCCACCCAAAGAATCCGCATTTCGAACTTCAACTTGGGGATTTGAAACCTCCTTGTTGTGTATTTCTGCAACTCCACTGCCAATAACTTGGGTCGGTTCACCAGAAGATTCCAGATCTGCACATACTGGAACACCATTTTCATCACTCCTACCCACTGTCGCAACCTTCAAGTCTCGATCTCTTGCAGAACAACTTAAGTTCTTATCCAAAGCACCTCTCTCCAGCATGTCAACATCACAATTTAACACCTCATTTTTTGTCTCTAAAGCTTCCCCTCCGTCAGCAACTGGGGTTTGCCCATCTAAGGATTCCAAAACTACATCTACAATCCCATCTTTTGCTGAGCTTCCACATGCTGTCTCAACCTTCAACTTCTGATTATTTTCTGCGTAAGATACTATCTCATCCAAAGCATCAGTCTTAAGAACTTCAGCATCTTGAATCAAGACCCTGTCATTAATCACTACAGCATCACCTCCATCAACTTGGACTTGTTCAACTGAGGAAACTGCTTCAAGTTTTGACTGTCGCTCCTTCTCTGAATAACATATATTCCGGTCCAAAGCAGCAAGCTCCAGAACTTCAATTTTGGAATTCAAATCCTCCCCATTGTCCTTTGCAGCAATTTCCCCTCTGTCAGTGACTTGGTTATCACTTCCTGTACTCTCACACCCCAACTCAACATTTAGGTTCTGATCATTTTCAACACTCTTGGGGGCTTCAAAAATGGGACCATGCAAAACCTTGTTGCTCACAGCCGCAGCTTTACCTCCAACAACTACTTGAGTTGGCTCACAGGAGGATATTGAATCTGCACATACACCATCATGATTCTCACCTAACCTTCCCACTGTCTCAACCTTCAACTGCTGCAAAATACCACCATTCTTCTCTGCCCCTTGACAAACTGTCTCGAGTGATAAAATTTGATCTTTTTTTGAACAAGATGTAATCCCCTCCAAAGCACCATCAACAGGGACTTCATTTTTTTCATTTAAACCCTCCTCATTGAACATAACTGCAGCTTTCTCTGCAACAACTTGGGTTTTTTTACTCAAGGCTTCCACAATTGCTGTAGAACACACAACTGCAGTTTCAATTCCAGGATTCCATACTCCGCCATCCAAAATACCAACTTTTTGTGCTGTCAGATCATCACGTACACCACCCCCACCATCAACAGAGCCCATACCTCTCTCCATGCCCTCCTTGACCAATTGTCCCTCCACACCCTCCTCATTGACCATCTCCACAACTTCCTCCACAACAATAACTTGGGTTTCTCCACCCATGGATTCTGCAACCACCAAAGGACCCCCAACCCCACTTTCAATTTCAGGATTCCGAGCTTCATTATCCAAAACCCCTACTTCCCGTGGAGCCCCATCATCATTGAAATCGCCCCCACCATCAACCACTTCCCTACTTCTCTCTGCACCCTCCTCCACCAATTGTCCCTTCAAAACCTCATCATTCACCACTGCTACACCTTCCTCCACCACGACTCCAGTTCGTTCACCTGACAATTCCACAGTTCCCGAAGACCCTTCAACCCTGGTTTCACTACCGGGATTGCATGCATCCGCACCATCCCGTGACGGTAAGGCACCAACTCCACCCCCTCCTCCATCATCAAATTTCACTTCTCTCTTCAAACCCACCTCAACCGATCCACCACAACCCTCTTCCCCATTCGATTTCCCCTCATCCTCATGACTACAAACACCATCAACAAAAACATCAGAACCCAACACCTCCACCATTATATCCTCTCCATTACAAGCCCCAACTTCCTCCACTACCCCCTCAGATAAAGACTCACCCTCTTCAACCTTACCCTGAATACCCACCTTCTCAATTAGGGTTTCACCAGCTACATCTACACTCTCACTCACTTTAGCTTCTGAATCATTACCCACAGAAACATCCACATGCTCCTTCATAACCACAGTATCTGAGTTCATATACGGTTCATCAGAAACAACCAAAAATACACATACACATACACATACATATCTCTCTCTCTCTCTCTCTCTCTATATATATATATAATTTAAGATACGATAAACCCTAACTGTATAAAAGAAAAAACCTAAGCATGCAATCAATCAGGAAAAAGGTTAAATCAAATTACGCAAGTGCAAAAGAAACCCTAGATATTGAGTTTTAGAGAGAGGGAGAGAGAGAGTGAGTGAAAGATTCAAGCTTTACGTACCTGGTTAGATCTTCTGAGACGGAAGCTGAGGGGGATTTGGGGTTTTAGATAGAGAAAGAGGAGAGAGAGAGAAAAAAATGTGCAGTGACGGAAGGTTGGTGTCCTTTAAAAGAGAGAGATGAAAAGTAAGCAAAAGTCCGAATATAATGCGTTCTTGTCGTTTTCACTTTTCAGTGATTGGTCAGCACTTGGAGGGAAATGTTATGCAGTTTCGGGAAATGAATATGACAGCCAATAGAATTATCCCATGTTTCAGTGTGACGAAGGGCTGAGATAATTTGGTTTCTTTTTCCGTGACTTGGCATTTTTTGATTGGCCTTTTGGGAGTCTTCTTGAAATAGAGCTGTCATCGGTTATAATCTTTTTATTTTGGTGAATTTTCATGAACACCCCAGTGGGTCTATGAATCTTGACAAAAGATCATTAAACTTGCCATTGATAAATTAAAAAAAAAGTTTTTAATTATAATAAAAATTTTAAAAATTTTTTAATTTAAAAAATGTTAAAAAGGATGAGCAATTGAGCTCTGATTCAAATTGAAGTTCAAATGGCAAGAACGCAGGAGACAAGGTCTTTAAATATAAAAAAATAAAAAAAAGACAAAATGAATACCCTCAAGGAGAATAAGTGGGGATTATTTGACATTAATAGGCTGCATGGCTTATGGGCTATGGCTAATAACTTTGTTTTTATTTTTGGTATTAGGAAAGAACATCAAAAAGTGAGCTGACCACAAATAGTCCCTTCTTTTATTGGTTGGGAGAGCCCAATAGGCTAATCAATTTGGATATGCCAACTTTTATTTTTCTTCATTTCTGATTGCAAAGAGTTTTTAAATAGAGACTAGACTTGCTGCCTCACTAACATTTTTCATGAAAACAATTGATATATCAAATGAGGATGGTTATTATAACCCTTTAATTTTATTTGTATACCTCAATAATTTTAATTTCTCAATGTTTTTTACATTTTACGGAATATCTCATACGATCACAGTCGTCCATAAGCTACACCCGCATGCACGTGTCATCCATAGAAGATCATCATCGAATAGGATAGTTTGAGATATTCCATACTTAAATAGCCTTAAAAAACATCACTTTGAATAACTTTATTAGATAAAATTTTTAAAATTTTTTAATTTAAATGAATTTTTTTACTAAAATTGAAACAAAGATGGTAAATGACTAGAAAATCCACCTAAATGATATATTTTGAAAAAAATTATTTTATAAAATTATTTAAAATGATGTTTTCTAATGAATTACATGAGTTGGGCCTCCCTATATTTGGGTTGAATGTTCTTACCAAGCCACCTAAATGGGCATGGGGTCTACTTTTGATTGATTTGATGGGTGTCCCCCCTTAAGGGTTGGGATTTTTTTTTTTTAGACAAAATCAATAGAATTTATTCCTACTTATGACCTCCTACTATTAATAAATGAGTATCAATATTTCATACCTATATATTTCTTCATAATCTTGAACTTGATATTGCTCTTTGAACAAATAAGGAAAATGTCATGAGGCTATTATGTTATTGGTTCCCTAAAGCCTAGTTAAAAAGAAAACATCTTACTAAAAGCATGCTACTTGTCACGTAGGATGCCCGTTAGTAATATATAAAGTCTATGATGTGGATAACTAAAATAAAATTCTTGATATTAAAAAATAGAGAAAGAAGGAACACTATACGCTTGAGGCAACTCTAAGGGCATTAGTTATTTCTTAGTTACTTTAGATAGCAAAATGACACTTAATAATTTTTTTTTTTTTAAAAAGAAAAGAAAAAAATAGAAGCTAACTATTCAAGATTTCAATAAAGTAGTCCAAGCGTACGAGCAATTTTATAACTACTTAATATTTTTTATGGAGTATTTGGAAAATGATAGCATGACAGATTCTCATTGTCAAATCATAGCCATAAAAAATAATAAACCATGTATTTTTTTTATAAAGATTATCAAAAACTCATGCGTGGTCATGATTTGATCAATAATGCGACGCTAGCCTTTAAATCGAAAGCTTAAGTCGAATACTTCCCATGAAGGTTGTTAAATTTTTCACACGCACTAAAGCTTAGGGAGCATCATCACGCAAATGGTATTGAAAACGAAATTTGGGAACACTGCGTTGAAGTGAGGTGGAGTTTGCCATGCCCACAAACCTACAAAATCTATTGCCTTTTTCTAGCTAAATTGGAAGAGATCTCATCATTCCATCTGAGAAAGTACGCTTTTCACGCCTGCATTATCGAAACTCCACTAAAAAAAAAAACTAAAGGATAGAATCGGTGGAATTAATTTTAGAAATTGAATTGCATTACAAATTATAATTTTTCAAATTTTCAATTATTGTGCATTGATCCAAATGGGGAAGTGGTGGCCCATGTCCATCTATTTGACTTAAGGGAATGGCTATTGCAACCCTCCATTCTTATCACCCCACCCCCATCATTTAGGTTTTTAAGATTTTATACAAAATATAAAATGTTTTTATAAAAACTGGCCATGACGTTTACTAAAAAACATCATTTTGAATAACTTTGTAGTAGAAAGTTTTTCCTAAATCTATCGTTTAAACATACTTTTTAGCCATTTATAGCATTTATTTCATTTTTTGCCAAAAAGTATACCTAAACGATAAATTTTAGAAAAACTTTTTTCTGTAAAGTTGTTCAAAATGATGTTTTCTAGTAGATCATGAGACCGGTTTTTGCAAAAACCTTTTATATTTTTCATGAAATCTTAAAAACTAAAAAGAAAGGGGTGGAGTTAAAAGATTGGGGGGTTGCAATAGCCGTTTCCAGCATTGTGTTGATCCAGATTAGGTCAAGCCCATTGCTCCAGCCCAAGCTCAACATGACTCATGTTTCAAAATTCAAACCCAAACCTTCACAAGTAGCTTTGTAAAATTCAGTCTCATATCATATCTTAAAATATCTTACTTCCTTAGGTTCCATATTGAATTAGGGTGCTACTTCAGTCTTCATTTTTATGCAGCCCACATGGTGACCACAAAGCAATAGTGTTCACTCTTTAACATTTTAATTTTTTCACGCAATTCATAAGCTGTCAAATCCCAAAAGATCCAATGGCCTCCGGAAAAAAAAAAAAAACACGAAAGACATAAATGATTAATATATACTCTGTATTACATTGATATTAGATATTGCGTGATTTGACAGTTTGGGAATACTATAAGACTTGTGTACAACCCATGATCTTAACTTTTTCTAATCTATACTACTTATAAAAGGGTGAATGTCAGAAAAACTTTTGATTGATCTTTATACTCTCATTTTTAAACTAATTACTTTTTTAACCTTATCCTTAATAAAATCCATAAAGACAAAAGTCCTATTATTTAGCTATTTTCTTATTAAATTCTACGGAGTAATTAGGTTTTTAAACTGTTAATGGTCCTTTATCTTTTTCTTCTACTCCAACTCTCTTCATTTTTTCATTCCTATACATTTTTTCCCAATTTTTACATTCCAAGTTTTGATTAGCTTTTTAATATATATTGTTTATAAACTCTAATGATCATGAACTAGTTGTTAAAATTATAATATATCATTAATATTTAAATAAACCACTACGAAAAAAAAAACAAATAATATTTTATAAAAAATCACGTACCATAATCTTATATTCCTTATGAGTTTACATTTGTCACAATTACACAAAATACGTAAATAGTTGTTGATATTATTTTTAAACTATTCTCCTTTAATTTTACAAGGTGTACATTTGTCGTAGTTACTATGACGGTTGGCATGGCTGAGGAAAAGATAAATGAGACACAATAGTAGGTAGAGTTCAGATTTTGAATAGTAAAAGAAAAAGTGAGAAGGGGAGAAGATAAATGAGAGAGATAGAGAGTATAAAAGGAAATAATATCATGTGGAGCAAAACAATAAAAAATATAAAAAAAATAAGTATTAATTTAAAAATACTATTTTTCATTACCCGTTTAATATAACTTTTTATTTTAATTAATATTAATCTCTATCAATTTCTAATTGTTGCAATGTTTTCCAAAATTTTACTTGTTTATGGATTATTTATTTTTCTCTTTTTTTTATTTATTTATTTTGTGCGTGAGTTTTTCTTGAGAAATTGTATTTTCTTAAATTATTTTACATTCTATGAAATAAGCTGCAAAAATTATTATCATTTATGAAAACAACTACAAATCAAGATGGTCCACGTGCAAGGCACGTGTACATCAGCTAGTAGTAGTAAAAGAATGGTTTAGACATGTTTCAACCACTTTCATGTGAGAGGTGCCATATATTTCAGTTAAATATTAAAGGCTTAAGTAATTAATTCATTGACATAGGACCTTTTTTTTGTTTCTGCTAAGAGAACCAGGCTCAACCTTGAGTACTAGCTGGCCCATACAAAATGATTAAAGAGTATTGGTGAAAAACAGCAAAAACCTAACTTTCAACTTAATAGAGGGCAACTAATCAATATTAATGGCAGCCACATTCTTGAGGAGAATCACCTATCAAAGCACCTCTATTGTGTGCTGTAGAAAATTAAAAGCAATAAAAATCTACCCTGTTGATTTAAAGGATCAGAATCAAGCAGCACAATTAATTATTATATACCCCGTATGAATTTTTACACCATTTTTAAACCATCAAATCCATAAGATCCATCTTCTTCTTTGGTTTTTTTTTCTTTCCCAAATAAGCCAGACAAGACCAATCTCTACCCATTAGTCGGGCAAATTAGCTTGTGTCAAAAATTGTGTATAAAATTTGTATCCCTCAATCTTAAGTCACACCCGTTAGTATTAATGATTGCATCTATGCATAACAAGGTAGAATTCGTTTGGACAACATTAATTCAACGCACTTAATTGCATAACTGCCCTTTTTTCATTTTTCTTTTTTCATCTTCTCACATGTGAGGCAATTATTAATCCCATTAAGTAGAGGGTATTTAATTACCCTGGCCATCGCTAAACCAGCTTTTCTTTCATCTTCCCACATGTGAAGCAATTATTTCATTAATCAAGGGTATTTAATCACCTTCCAGTTTCCCACGAGTGTGTTACTCCCCCGCTTCCTGCTGCGGACCCAGTGAAAATCCTAATTATATAATATATATATATATATATATATATATAGAGAGAGAGAGAGAGAGAGAGAGAGAGAGAGAGAGAGGATTATTTGAAGGCATAGGCTTTATGCAGAGTAGAGTTCAATTAAGCCATCAAAAACATTCCATGAGATATGGGCTCACATACATGACTTCTGTTACATTTTTCATTTTTTTACTCAAATGGTTTGCAGGTAGCTCCATCTTACATGCAGGTTAGAGAGAGAATGAATGAATCATATCAAACACCTAAGAATAAGAATTAAAAATGAAAAAAATAAAATAAAATAAAAAAAGGGGAAAGAAGAGCCACCCCAGATCAGATAATAATGTTGTTCTGAGCAGCCACCGCCTTCCTTTAGTTATTTCCCACTAATTGCTCTTAATTAACCACCCTTTTTAAAGCCTTCACCTGCGCCCATTGCACCTATTCCACAGCCAAGCAAACTGTATGTGAAATATCAGTTTACATTTATACATAAGAGAACTTTTATATACTAATACTAATTTAAATAAACAAATATATAAATAAAAATAAAACTACTCTGATGCACACACAAAGGGCCAAGTCCATGACCCCCACCATGGGTTGTCAAGCGCTATGTGGTCTACATATGCTAGAATGAGAAGTGCTATGGTCAATCGCGACAGTCTATACATGCATTATGCACATATATAAATTCCACACCATGTGTCATGTGCAAACCAATCAAACTGTAAGAGTTGTTGAACCGTTGACCATAGCATCCTTTATGCTAGTTTTTCTCTCAAGCACCTTTACTACTGACCAAAGAGCATTCAGGCACCAATAATTATAATGCCCCCATTCAAATTATGCTTCGTTTAGGTCAAAAATCTTAAAGGAGATAAAATTCAAAAACTAACCTACATTTTATGAGCCATGGTCTTAGCCATCTTGTCTACCCTATATGAAATTTGAACCCTTCTTTGAACCAAACCCATATATGAAATTTTAAAAAACAAAAATGAAAACAAAATATGGAATTCTTGCATCTGAAGGGCATTTTAGTACTTTGGCGCACGTGAGATTGTAACCTTTTAAGACAGAGTCCCGGTTGGCAGTGGGCCCAACCAAATCACATTCTCACGTTCATTCGCGTTGCTTTTCAGACATTTTGACTAGAATCTTTGTAACATGTTACCATGTGAATCGAGTATACAACTAATAATTTGTATGTACCTGCATTCGGAGCCATTGATGTGGGCTTGGAGATGATAGTTGGAACTGAGGCCATTGGGCCAGCTGTCGTTGGTGGGAAGATGTGAGCAGGTAGGCCCATTGTCTGTGATTGATGGAGATGGTAAAGAGGGTACATCGGCATCAATCCGTTCGCACCCACCATATGTTGCCCCGGATATACCTGAGAGTAATGCCCATTCATGTAGGACCCGCCTGTGTAGCTTAGCTTCTTTGCACCCTCACAACACAAATGTAATTCTTAGCATTACCCAAAATATTTTTAGGAAAACGATCCTACAATTTCCAAATCTTTTTTTTTCTCAAAATTTCTCCGAATCTCTCCTTAGATGTGTACGTAAGTTCTATCTCATGTGAGAAATTTGAGAAAATTTAATTTTTTTTTCTTGGAAATTAGAGCATTTTTGCTACATTTTTCTATAAATAAAATAAAATAAAAAAAGAACCATAGTTTTGTTGATTAACCATTCCTTTCTAAACTCGTTTATCTTAGTTCAGATCTACTTACATGATTGTAACTAATATCAGTGGCAATGTAAGTTGGAGATGGGGAGTACCTGAAAATAAATAAATAAATAAAAATAAAAATTATAGTAGTGAAAGTGAACCATATTTAAAATAGTCTTGATCAAGTTACGTGGTGATATAAATTATATTAACATCACGTATTGAGAGTTGTACCCCGTACATTTACTCAATATATTGGGTAACCCACTAATACATGTGCTCACCTGATCATCCCCTTATTTAAAATATATAATATAACAAGAAATCAAGAAAAAAAAAAATGCCAAATACCCATAGAAAGGAACGGCCTGGTGGTGCTGATGATGATACGGCGAAGCAGCCGGTGTCCCCGCCGGGTAATACCACTGTACGGGCCCTGCCGGTGCTGTGGATCTCGTTCCACCGTTAGATCCTACACGATTGACATCATAAACTGTTGATTAATACCACAACCTTACACCTCCATGATGTTCTTATTTACAAAAATACCACCAACATTAGTTTCGTAATTAACAATTACACATACCTTGCTGAGGTGGCGTAGTCGATGCCGTCCTGGGGCGTCGTGCTCCGAGAGAAGCCAGATTGCAGTTGGCCCGGCGCCCGTTGATGACCGGCGTGGCGTCCTCGCACGCCTTCTTCGCCGCCTCAGGCTCCTTAAACGTCACCTACAAAACCCAAAACGGCAGAACCCACCAGCGCACATTAGCAAAAACACCACCACCAACAAAGAAACTACACCCTATGACGCGGATCCATGGCATGCAAATATGCAATACTTACGAAACCGTAGCCCTTGGATCTACCGGTGACCTTATCGGAGATGATGACGGCCTCCAAGATCTCGCCGTACTTCTCGAAATGCTCTCTCATGGCTTCCTTCGGAGTCTCCCATGCTAGCCCTCCGACGAACACTTTAGTCAACGTGGTATCGCCGAACTGCCCGACATTGTTGCTCATCGTCATGTCCAATGTCTTTAGAAAACACCCAGTACGTGGTATTTGCTGTTAGTTTTGCTACCAGAATGAGGTGTGTTGAGGAATAGGAAGAAGGCTAGAGTGAGGAGAGAGAAAGAGATTGGGAGGGATTTTGTGGGGAGAGAGGGAGAGGGGTATTATAAAGAGGGAAGGGGATGGTACAGGTTGGGGTGGGGAAATAAAATATGGGAGAAAAAACAGAGGGACAGAGAGGCGGACAGATAGACTTTGGCTTAGGCCATCAACGTGACCACCCTTTTCATCTTCTTCCTTTCTTCGAGCATTTTGTCTCTCTGAGTTTTGGGCTTTTATGTGTGGGTACTTTGCGTTTTTGCTAAC
This sequence comes from Liquidambar formosana, assembly GCA_039720395.1. Classification (NCBI taxonomy): domain Eukaryota; kingdom Viridiplantae; phylum Streptophyta; class Magnoliopsida; order Saxifragales; family Altingiaceae; genus Liquidambar; species Liquidambar formosana. The sequence goes on from CM077825.1 coordinate 34,630,002, forward strand.
TGGAACTGATTACTCCACGTGCTTAAACCCACGCGCCGATCCGTTTAACAATTTGAACCATTGTGACAAATTCGGGATTGGGAATTATAAGTTGTACCGTTATGGTTATTTGTTATTCCTATGGTTCATAATAGAACTATTCAAGGGTGAGATATTTTTGATGATCATGATCGTTCATAAATGATATGTGTGCACGTATATGACCCATAAACGACTATGATTGTATGAAATATCCCACAAATGATAGAAGATATAGTTTGCAATATCAGAGTTATTAAAAAAATATGAAGAAGAATTTTAAAAATTATGAAAAATTTATGAGTAAAAAATGGTAATACAATTTAAATTAATAAACAAGATGTATTGTTATACGTCAATTAACGCTAAATATGAACTTGATTAGTGGTTGATCTTAAAATGGGATACGTGAGAAATCAAATCCAAAACCTTCTACTTCTTAAAATATAAGTATCAAATATAAGTATCAGGAACTACTAGTCTACTTCTTGAAGTGGTTGTTGTTTTATAATTATTTACAATAATCTATGAGTTTCAAAAATAATTCAAGAATTGTTCATAATATTCAAGTTATTTGAGAATAATTTGACAACTATTGAAATATATGGGATAAATAAAAGTTTCATTTGGTTAATGAAAAATCCAAAATAAATTTAAGAAATTTGGAAATAATTCAGCATGTTGACACGTGCAATGGAAGCGCGTGGCATTGTTCATCAATTGTTTGTGTATAGTTTTCCGTTTATGGTGGGGCACAGATATGGGCGCTCTACTCCTTCCTCCTTATAGGCAGAAAGACTACAGCACCCTTCTTGAAGGTATGCAAAACACTAGGATAACCGGATAAGGATGGATGACCTTTGCCTAATAACGTGACCCTTTTTGTCATTTAAGAAGATGAGTGCTCCAATTATAAAAAAATAAAATAAAATATGGAGTGGACTAATCATTTAGTTAATTAAGCGCTTACTGTCAGTTTGGCAAGTATGTTACATTGCAACTGCAAGCTAAGGTTGTACCCACTCTAGTTTAAGATATTTTAAGCCAAGATTAGTGAAGACTTCCAAGACTTTGGATTCAACGTTCGATTCCCTCTTGGCATTAGTCATTACTCAATTTAACATTAGTTTTAACCGATATAGAGTGAGATGATCATTATATTTACGTTTAGCGACTAATTGGAAGATGATGTCTTATTAGGCCGAACGTCTAAAGACACCTATGGGTCCCCAAAAAGGAAAAAGAAAAAGAGTAAAATGTGGAATGGCCTTTTATCTCAGCCTTCAATCTACAAACACACAATTTTAGTTCTTACATTAATATCATGGTTGGAATAGTATGAGAACCCGTTTGATTGTCCAAATGATAGTTAAACAATTACTCTTATAATGTATTTTACAAGATACAAATTCATCGCATTAAATGAGACTATTTTTTAAAATTAAAAAAAAAAAAAAATTAGTGTCATCAGCACAATTGATGTAATAAAATTAATTTTGAAAAATTCAAGAAATCCCATTATTTTAACTGTTAACTCTAATTTGTGATGGTGATTATCATTCTCTTGAATATTTTCATTCAAGGTGATCGATTTATTCTTTCAATACTATGTCAAAAACCCAAGTCCCAATGAGAATTAACTTGCAATATACTTATATTTGGAGGGAGGGTCCCGGTGAGAATTAACTTGCAACATACCCATAATTGGAAAAAGGGGGGGGGGGACGGAATACGACAATTTTTTTTTAAAATTTTAATTTAAACACCCAAACTCACCCAATGCAAACACTACCCAAGGAATAATAACAATCACAATACTTGCTAAGGAAAAAAAAAAAAAAAAAAAACAGGAAAGGAGGAGGAGGAGGAGAAGGAGGAGAGAGAGAGATTAACATGGTTGGAATGCAATGATAGTGAGGTGAAACATCTATTTAGTGGACCGTCCTGATTGATGACTAGTACATGCAGCCAAATGATTTTAGAGGCATCTTTTATCCCCATAAAAAGATTATGTTACATTTTAAAGCTTTTAACAGTTTATATAATTCAATCAATTTCCCCACCAACCGAAGTGAAAGATTGTTGGTTTATCACTTTTATGAAGGGAGAGGAAAACCTATTTTTTTCAACAAAAAATTGCTTCATCACCAACTTTATTTCAAATCCATATGGAAACAGAGACACTGATGGCCCTGAAATTGACGAAAATCTTGGAGCCACTCACGGCTCAACCATAGGCATTTTCAACGACTCCCCACTTGCATAGACGAGGCAGAGGCAGAATCAGAATCTGATTTATATTTTATTCTTAAGCTAAGTGACCATTTCAATGGTGACGCTGATTAAGCACTTCATCCACCGCCGCCACGTGTAAGAAACCCAGAGCCCCATTCAAAATCAAGGTACATGCGACAGATGAGTCCACCTCACTATCTGTGTATTACACTAACGCACGGCCATGCCAACTAACTGCCCAGCAACAAGACACCTTATTCCTAACGCGTTTATTCTCAAAATCAATCCGGATGAGAAAAAAAAACCAATAAGACCGAAGCCAATTTGGTCCAATGAGCACTACGGGTGAATGCTCAAAGTCAATTTGGTCCAATGAGCACTACGGGTGAATGCTCAAAGTCAATTTTAGACTATTTCATTAACGACTGTGTGAGACGTTTTATATCCACATGGATGAACAATCTTTGTTAAAAGTTGTGATATTAACCTCCTGAGAGCTATATCTATGGTCTGACTGTTCGAACAACTTTATAGGAACATATATAATATATAAGTTGAATAAAGAAGGTTAGGCATTGGGCAAAGTTACTAGACCATTTGACAATTCCTTCGATGATTTATTACGAGCAAGGGTTCGGTGCTAAGGTGATCACCACATTAGATGAGGTGGTGGATGACTCATATTAAAATTTGAAAAAATTGTTGTTGAAATTATCAAAATAACCTTTTTTTTTTTTTTTTCTTTTTTGCCAAGCAACAAAGTATCCGAACTGTCAGAACCCGACTAAATTTAATAACTAAAATTTTAAACTTTTAATTCAAGCCTTCCACTACTCCATCCAACAGTGATGATCACCTTAATACAATACTGAATTTTAAGAACTCAAAACCGAATCTTTAACCATTTCATTAAAACGTGTTAATGGCATTCTATTCCGATGACATCTCTCTTTCGTAGGGAATGCCTTTTGGATTCCAACCACTTATCTCCCCTGTTAAATTTAACCCTTTCTTGCTTTCTCTCTTTATTTTTTCTTTCCTTTTTTTTTATATATTTTTTCTCTCATTTTGTTGATTTTATCTTGTTTAAAAAAAAAAATAAAAAGAGAGAAGAAGAATGGGGAACATGGATCCACGTGCTTCAAATGGCGCGTAACGAATCTGGAGAAAACAGAAATAAATTCAGAAGGGACAGCTAAACGCCGTACAAATAATAATAAGAGGTCCTACGGTAAACAAATTTTAACGTACGCGACGTGCAGTCCTATGCGAGGGGGCACTCGGCGTAAACGACAAGGACGGTCGTTTAAGACGACAAGGTCTCATGGTCTCAGGCGCACCGCTGCTTCTTTGCCGCCAGTGGTCCCGTCTTCCATCCTCCCGCGGAAATCAATCTCCCCATCGCACAGATTCATTGGTAATGGCCATAACTCATAAATCCATAGACCATGTTTGTTTGGTTGAAATGGAATAAGTGGGAATGAAATTTGATTCCATACTTAAAATAGTTTGGAATGGAATGAGATTGAAATAAACATTACGTAATGAATATCATTATAATTCATTACTATTGTTTGATTTCATTCCTATTTAATTACCTCATCCAAACATGTTGTTTGGAATGGATGGAATGGAATTTCATTCCAATTCATTCCATTCCATCCATTCCATTCCATCCATTCCATTCCCACCAAACAAACATGACCATAATGGTATCAACCATCAAGTAAGTATTTTTTTTTTTTTTTTTTGGACATTTAAGATTGGTGAATAAATGACATTATGACTTATGTTTTAAGAAGTAAAAAATCTTGAATTTGAATTTTTTTTATCTAATGAGGCTTGCTAACAATTAAATTTATCTTAGGCGTTAACAAGTTATTGTGAAAAACGTAATCACTTTATTTGTGTTTTTGGAGATTAGTTGAGTCAAAGTTTGAATACTCTTATTCGGAAAGGAATAAAAAAATATATCAGGGATGGAAAGTTTAAACAATTTTCAAATTTTGAGCAGCATATTGATCGAGTCATTAGTACTACTATATTATTATTTGTTATCAATAGTAACATTCAAACATTTGACCAGAATAAAACTTGATCATGAATAGGGTTATTATTCACTTTGCATCAACGAATATCTAAAGATTATCATTGATTTGATGACTCTAAAATTTTTTGGCTCTTGATCTGTAAGTTGTCCATCTCTCAAGGTTTATAAATAACGTACTTAATTGAGTGGTGTTATATGTAACTTGATCACCATTCACATGATAAATTTTGATTATCACTTATTATTGATTTCTAATTTTCCTATAAAATATATAGGCTTATATATCTTGCTAAATTAAAGGATAAATATTATTAAACGGACCGTCTTAGTGTCAACTTCTCTAAAAAAGGAGTGTGGAATATGAATAGAATTGACAAGGCATGAGACACAAATATACACGCATACATATATACGGAGCATATATAAAAGAAAATATACACAAATATACACACATACATATATACGGAGCATATATAAAAGAAAATATGTGAATCCCACCTCTTATGAGAAAAATCAATCATTTTGAATTTTCGATAATCCACCAATCACTTTCCTGTTTAAAAAATAAATAATGACATGGCATTTTCATACTAAAATTAACTAAAACTTATCTAGTTTAAAATTGAACCCCAGAGTTTGAACGAAGTATTTGACATTCGAACTCCCTTCGTAGTATCTTTTTTATTATTCAATGTATAAATGCGTATATTAAAAATCTTTAATTCCTAAAGCTGTGGTGTGGTGTGATGTGGTATGATTTTATTGGTGGTCACAGGCTTTAGGATTTGGGAAGGGTTATTTTGAATTGGTTCCTATGCCCTATTTGAAAAGGGTGAAAGCCATAAATCTGATCTGCATCAGCATCAGCATCAGCATCAATGCAACCCACCACAACTTGATCACGTGGACCTACCTTTTTGCCAGTATGGCAGGGTTCAGCTGGTAGGCCCCACTTTGTATGGGCACAGGTGCACAAGGAAGAAAAATGTAGGAGTACGAATTACGGAATTGAGGTGGCTTGATAAGTTATAAACAATGTCGGGTACTCGTGTCGTTTTGATTCCAACTTTTAGTATTAAATTTTTGTGAATTTTATAATATATTTTTATTAAATTTAATACGTAAACCAGTAAAAAATGTTAATATATATATATATATATAAAGAGGATTGATTATATGAAAGATATCTCGAAATATTCCATTCGATCACAGTCGTCTGTAAATATTGTTTTTTTTTTCCTTGACTAAACGAGAGGTATCCCAAATCTAGGATTTGGGTGTAGATTAATCCTTTATGATACACAGTCCATCTGTAAATCCATACATTCAATAAGTAAAACAATCTTCATAAAAAAAAATATAAATAAAAGAGTCCAACTTAAACCTAATACCCCTAATTTATAAACCATAATCTCTTACCATCTGTGCCATCTTCACCCTCCAACAGAGTATGTTTTGAAACTTATAATTTAAGGGACTTTCATGTTATCCACTCTATTGATAAGATAACATTTCCAAGCCCACGGTTTTAATTAAGAGGTGTCTTGCACTTTTGCATGATGTTTGATTTGATTGGTAGAATCCAAGGGATGTGATTGAATGCACGTCATTGTATTTTATTGTGAGAGAACAAGTATTTCTACTGGGAATGCTGCCCTACTGCTCTTCCATCCACCGATTTATTCACCAACTACTATGATCTATGGGCGGTTTCAAGAATTATTATTTTTTCTCTCTTGGTGTAAGTCTAGAAATATGACTATTGATCTCTTCTAGGGTTACATCTAGCACTACTCTTTTAATATTTTGTTAGACATCACAAAATAATTTATTATTATTATTTTTTTAATATAAGAAGGTTCTGAAATGCTTGTATATTTGACTAATCCTTGTAGGCACATATAGTCTCCTTATTTTACATGCATAGAGTAATTATAAGACAAAACTTATAGGGGTGGCCTTAAAGGAGAGTGGTGAATATTTAATCCAAAACTTTTTACTAAAGAGAAAATTCTTAAACCACTCTATCCACCCCTCAAAATTTATCCCAAAATAAATTAAAGGACTCATCTATAATAAGGTTGATATATTAAGTGAGAGTGTGAGACACCTATGATGATGGGTCCCCATTTTTCTTATTAATGGAATGATACTGACGTATCATAAAAATTTTATTGCATTTGGCATGTTGTATAGTTGTGAACTCAAAAAGTCTTTGATTTTGAAGCGCTAACATTAAGCATCATGTGATTTTAGCTTAGTTTGTGTTTGTTGATATGATTTAATCCCCTCAAGGGACCACAAATCCTTACCAATAAGTTGAGATTAATTATGAGATGATGATCTCTCTTCACATAAATCATTATTGAAGAAATAGGTCCCAAACTGCATTTTGTCAGACTCTGCAAAAAAGTCAAGAATGACCTAATTATATTTGGCAGCAGATGATATCTTTGGATGTTATACTGTCATTTTGCTATATCTAGAAGATTTTCAGTTTCATGAACAATATGTTAAACACTTTATGCACCTATCTCCCCCTAATTATTATTAATTATTTTTTTATCAGGCCCACTCTTATTATTATTATTATTAGTAGTCCCCCCCCCCCAAACTAAGCATAAGTGGTAATTTAAAATAAAAATAATAGGTATTTTTTTTTTTCTTTTTCAACACTCATTATAGAAAAGATTGTGAATACCGCATCTTAACTTGCGAGGGTGGGTAGATGTTATCAAGAATTGTAGGTTTCGAGTTCGAATCGTTCACTTATTATTGGATGCACGGTATACTGATGATTTGTACATCACGGGAGATTAAGTCTAGACTCAATGACCTGAAATACCCCTCATCGGGCTTAAAAAAAGATAAATTATATATGGAATACATAGCAGTTTTCTATCCTATCCTATTATTATTATTATTAGTAGTTAATTTTTTGAAAGATTTTTAGGGAGAGATCAACTATGGATTTTATCCCAAGTCAATTTTAAGGTGCTGTCCTCACTCAACCAAACATCTGTCGCTGTTCAGTTTGTAGGAGCAAACAGCTTCATGTCGGATTTCAAAAAAGGGCGACCAAAACGCCGGAAATTTAGGCAAACTTTGAATCCATTGTAGTTAGAGTACTTGAGTCTAACAAATTACTCAAAATTCCAGCTCAAATCAAAAAGATTATCTTTACTTGACTGAATTTTTTTGGACTTCCCACATAGTCCACAAACATGATTTTAGACTAGCATTGATAAGAAAAAATCATATTAAATTCATCTAATTTAGAGTTGTATAACCTAACTAGCAAGTCGATCTTCAAAAAGTTTAGATCAAGTGTTCAAAATTTTATGAAAACATTTGATCTTTTTATAAGCTATTTTAAAAACTTGATGAGTAAGATTTGAAAGCCCAGTAATTATCTAGTGCTTATGCCACGGAAGATTTTATGTGTCTGAGCGATTAATTAGGGTGCGAGGCTTTAAACACACCCTTAGACACGTTTGTTTTCCATAAAGTATAAAAAAAAAAAAAAAGGAAGAAAAAAAAAAGGCTCATCGAGAGCCCAGTAATTACCCAGTGCAAAGTGTGATGAGAGATTTTATGCATGTGAGTGATTAATCAGGGTGTGAAATCTTAGACATGGGCACCCTTGTTTTCCCCCCCAAAAAAAAAAAAAAAAAAATTAAAACAGAAAAGAAAAAATGAAAAAAGAAAAAAGAGAAAAGAGAAGAAAAGCGCATGTTTGCCACTTGTTTTAGGGCGCGTGACATGAGTGAAAAACGAGGGAATAGAAGAGTATGGCTTGGATGGATCTCTGGAACATAGGGCACGTGAGGATGGCCAGATGTAGTGAATGTGTTTCACTCTGTGTCTTCTGGATTGTAACGTGGCCAGCTGTATACCAAGAGGGGGTATACAGGTAATTTGGTAAAGGGTTGCTTCGACCGAGAAAGAATGAAGAATAGGGGTGTCTCAGTACGTGTGTGTCTTTCTTTCTTGGAGATGAATGCAGGGCTGTGGAGGGGGTTGGTGGTGGTGTGAGCTGGACCCCCTCAAGCTCGTCGTTGGCAAAAGTGGACTCACACTTGCCTCTCTATTAAAAAAACTACCCCATAAATGTTCAGGTACTTGAGGTATTGCTTCTGAATTTATTGATTTATACGGCTTCCACCACCTAAATACCATTGTATATGTATAGGGTGGTTGTTAAGTAAGAACGTGTTAATAACTTGATATAAGTTACATCAACATCCGTATTAGAGATTATATTTCGGATATTGGTGGGTTATGAATTACATATATGGGATCAATACACAGGATGTAAATTTTAATACATGGTACTGATATAATTTATAGAAGCATATTTTTATATATTAGACCGAAACTGTATATATATATATATATATAGAGGGTTGATTTTGTGCGGGATATCTCAGAGTAAAGCTATATATATATATATATATATATATATATATATATATATATATATATATATATATATATATATGAATAAAGGAGTAACTCCAACATTGAGGTAGCAAAGAAAATTTTTAATTTCGCCCAACAAATGAGATACTCCAATGATGTAGCGTTTGAGGAAAGCTAAATTTGACTTAGGATTTAGCTCCAAAGGAAATTTTAAATGGTGGCGATGATCTCCATGTGTATGATTTAGGATGGAGCAATAGCTCTCGCCATTAGAGCCAAAAAATTTGCTTTGCACCATTGAGATGATTGTAGAGGGCTAAAAATGACTGTCTCATCTAAGTAAACTCTCATCACTAGTTCTAGGCTTCTAACCCATTTAGAGGAGTCAAATCTACATTTTAGCTTACTACAATACCAAAAAGCAAAAATTTTACTGGAGTTCCAAACTTCCAACGGCACAAAAACCATTTTAGCTCTATCCAAACCGTGACTACACGTTAATTTGAATAAAAAATGTGGAATAACTTGGATAACACACTAATTTTGCTCTAGCCAATATAGGCTCAAGAAATGGCTAGAGTTTAATTATATAGATTCTCTGATAACTAAATATTTTAATTAGAGTACCATATTTTCACCCGAAGCTAAAATTTAGCTTTGACTAGCCATTTGACTAACCATTGGAGATCCTTTGTTTTTTGTTTGTTTGTTTGTTTACTATTATTTTTTGGGTTAGCTATGTCTTACACACTTTTTTTGGATCATGCATGCCGATGTGTGATCCTATAACTTTTTCCCTTTCAGATCTTACCCATAACAAAATTTTTGAAAAAAAAAAAAGAAGAAGAAAGAAAAGAAAAACGGAAAAAGGGAAAACACTATATTTGACATATAATACCATAATATGCATCACACCATCAATTTTGTCAGTTAAGACCATCTTAATAGTAAAAAATCAATAATAAATATGTTCTTATAGGTTCACATGTGCTAGTTAAGATTACTGGGAGATTTCGATTAGACATTGCAACAAGAGAATATCAAACTTTGATCAGTATGACTGAATAAATTGCACGACATTTAACCATAAAATTTCATATGCAAGATCTTTATAGAATTTTCAATCTTGCCCTAGAATCCATGTTTTGATGTAATGATATTTGCAAAACCTTAATCCATATGTCATGAGAGTTTGCCTATGTGTGTTCATGAATGTGTGTTTGGGAGGCCAGAAAAATGAGGTGAAACAAGGGGTGAGTGGGGTGAGCTGGCGAGCTCGTGCAGGCACGAAATGATGGAAACGTCGTGGAGGGGACAGATTAGAGAAACAGAGAAGGAGAAGAAGAAAAAGGGAGAAATTACAGCAGGTTCATGCGGGTGTGCACCTTTTTGGTTTCAAATTTGGGATTCTTTCGAGATTTGATAAAATGATTCCCCCACCCCACCCATGATCTTTTTTTTTTTTTTCTTCGTATTATCACTGCTCACGTGCACTCAGCGTTGTCACCTTCAATTTGACAGGTGAATCTCACGTGTTACTAACTACGCAGGCCTTGTGAGTGAGTTGTGAGCATAACAAAAAGCCAATCATTGTAGACCCAGTGTACATGGTGGCAAAGCATGGGGTGAACTTATTCCATGACACGTGGCTTTTCTTGCTGTAGTCTTGTCAGAGTGGGGGGGCACTGGGGATGGAGTCCTTGTGGATCACTTCAGTTGGAACCCTCTCTCAATTTGGCACTCGTGGGAATAATTGAACAGGTGGCATGCTTCTTAAAATGGATTAGGTGAATTATCTAGTGGGCTCCATTAAAATGTGCAATTATACAAGATTTAACAGAGTTGCACGAGTTAAAAAAAAAAAAAAAAAGTTTTTTTTTTTTTTTTTTTTTTTTGTGGAAATCAACTCAGTATAAATCTCTTCCCCCCCCCCCCCCCCCACGGGGTAATTGTCAAGAAGAATTAAATTACAAACCCTCCCTGCGTCCCTACCATTATAAATCCCTATATTGCTATGAAAGCCTTGTCACATCGAATATAATTAAATGGGGTGACCCCTTTTTTTTTTTGAAAAATAAAAATATATGCTGGAATGATGGATGGGAAAAGACATTTCTATTTGGGGAGCAAGATTTTTAAGAATAGAATGCTTCGTGCTACTCTCGTACTCCATTTGGACAAAATTGGGAAGGCTGTGCAAGTATCCAATTCTTATTTTGATTCCAGTGTCTGGTTTGGCCTAGTTTGATGCAAGAATAAAATAAAAATCAATACAATTTTTAAAAAATATCCGTTTGAGAGTAGTTAATCATCCAATTCATGAATCATTCATTATCTTCAGTTTAAAAATAAAAAATAAAATCCAGCTGGTTAGTGAAAATTAGATTGCTGGGGTAGTTGTGGATTGATAGTAATGGAAATTTAACTATAGTTAGGTAATAGTGGTAGTGTTTGTGTGTGTCATTTTCTGCAATAGAGAAAGGATCGAGATAAAAGGGACTACTGTAAAAATTCCAACTTAAGAACTTGTGACTGGCACCAGTAGTGGTGTCTGTCTGAGATCCTCCACGTTCATTGAATTAGAGATGTGTAGGAGAGATACACAAGTTGCTCTTATAGACAGTGAGTATCTCGTGAGGGAGCAGCAGTCTCCTTTTATGGCTGGGAGGTTACTTGCATGGGTGCACTTTGTAATGTGTGTCTATCTTAAATCTACCAATTACTTGACATGTTAAACCCTGGTTGATGCTCATTTGAAGGTTGAGGTGTGGGGTTGGCTAGTTAGCGTACAAGACCTCCATTAAATGTTTGTGTTGGGGGAGAATTTCTATTTTTACCTTTGGGTGTGCTAGAAAATTTTTATTGTGCGTTTTCTGCCTTTCATAGTGATGATGATGATATGACCAATAAATTGGTTGGTGACTTGGTGGTGCTTGCGTTTAGTGATGGTTATGGGTGTTCTCGGGTGGTGATGTTGATTATGGTGGGTGATGGGTTGTGTTAGTGGTGAAGATGGGAGGCTTGTGGTGATGAGTGGAGGTGATGGTTATTAGTGGGTGGTGGTTGTGATGATGATGGGTGGTGGTGGTGGTGGTGGTGATGATGACCGATGGGTGGTTGTGGTGGTAGTGATGGATGGGTTATGATTTGGTGGCTGTTTTGGAGGGGGCGGTGATTGTAGTGGTGAATGGTGATGAGTATTGGATGGTGGTAGTAGTGATAATGGTAATGGCCTAATGGGTAGGTTGGAGAGGAGAGGTAGTGGTAGTGGGGTGACGAGGATTATCTGGCTCAGGTTTTTGTTTATAATAATAATTCATAAAAACCAACCCGAACTTGGTTTTCAGACACCCACATTTAGTAGTATCTCGTTCCTACAAAGTCTCATTCCCCCATAAAGATTTCAAGTGAAATTACAAACCAAAGGCAGAAATAGGCTGCAATGAAAATGAGATTCTCGTTGCTGTCCGTCCTGCAAACCAAACACATCCTTTATGTTAAACCGGACTGGACCATGGTGCAGCCGACTCAAATCAGACTTGAGGAGCCATGCACTTCACTCACGGTTGTAAGGCAAGGGAAATAGGGTCATTTTAAATGGGATCCAGAAAAGAAGCCCATCTCCTGCAAATGCTTAAATTTATACAGCACTACAGAGACTACTGAGTCCCATATAAGCATTTCACATGATCAATTTGATATCAAAAAAGAGAAACAGGCATAAATCCTCCTCCACCATTACATACAAATTTTGCAATTATCATATGCAACATCCTATCTCCGACAGAGTCGCACACAAACATACAAGGAAAGACTATAGTCAGTACACACGATGACCAAACTGCTAATACACAAATTTTCCAAATCACAACAGTTCTTTGTGCAAATAAAATATCGAGTGAAACATATGCACATAAACTCAACTCAGTCGAAATCCAAACTTGAAGAAACAAAAGATAAATTGGTACGACCCTACAGGAAGGAAAGTGTAAGCAGTAAGAAAATTTATGATCCTCTTTTGCCAGAGTACTTTAATTACTGTAGTCGCAAGGGTGTCAGCATAGGTCAGATCTCCGTTCAATCAAACCTGAGATAGAGAGAGTTTCTTAATCATTCAAAAAGATAAAAACGATCCTCACATGCTATAGACAGCACAAGATGAAAGACAAGGTACGATACAACAGATCAAGCAGAAAAATTTCTTACTAAATCCATAACAAAAGAAATACAATAGCAGGTCCTCATGCCATACACAGCACAATATGATTTTATGAAAAACTAAGGTATGATATGCAAAGCCTTCATAGGTCCCAGTTTTTCTTCAAATGGTCACCCAAATTAGATTCAATACAGAGCCAAATTCAAAAAAACTTATGAGCCAAACTCAGATGCTTTGCTGATGAAAGAGCACCAACCCCACCCCAACAAAAAAGAAAAAGAAAAAAAGAATAACGTTTATTATTATTATTATTATTATTTATTTTATCTAGTTAGAAAAAATCCATATAAAAAGATGGCAAGATGCTACTAGCATTATTTGGAATCATGAAATTGATAAAAGAGAAGCTAGAACCCCTACTCAGTGCCTTGCATGGGAGGAGCAATTAGGTGCTGTGTCTGTGCCTGCAAGATTACAAGATGACAAGAAGTGAAGAAACCCATACAGTCAGAACCCAAACCTCTGAAGGAAGAAAAATGGAAAAAAGGAAAAAAGAAGAGGAAGAAACACAATCAAACCAAATTAACATTACAATTTCAACAAACCCAACCTCCCCTGCTCTTTTTTTTTTTTTTTTTTTTGTAAATTTTAAAAAAGACTATTTTCTGTATTCCTTCTTGTTCAAAGGCACAAATCAATCCTTCTAGAATGGAGTGAATTATGGAAACAAATGCTGTCAACACCAAAACCCATAATAAAAATGGAATAATTCCATTCCTATTTGGTGTCCAATTAATTGGTCCACAGATAGATAAAACTTCGTTGAATAGAGCTCACTTCTCAAAAATATGTTACCGCAAAAACAATCAGAAATACGAAGGCATTAAGGCATACAACTCTTTGAGCAACATATCTACAACTGCCAATTAGCTTTGACTATTGCACTACCATATGAACTCTCAGATGGCATTTAATTCTGATGGTCAATATGTTACCGCAGAAACAAGGCACATATCTACCAAAGGCACACAACCATCTGATGGTCAATATTGCACTACCAAAGGCACTCAACTCTTGCTTTACCAACTGCCAATTAGCTTTGACTATTGCACTACCATCGGAACTCTTAGATGGCATTTCGATTCTGATGGACACAAAAATACATATCTAGTGACAGGTAATTCAGCAACATGCAGCATATTTTTCTTCTAATACTATTGTACACAATTTCAGAAATAAGCATGCTTTGCTGTTATGTGATATGCTTTATATATAAAAAATCATGGTCTCTGGGCATAATAACCTTTTCAAAATCTCAACAGATCATGAAGACATAAGGGACAAAAAATACAAAAGCATTTAAACTAATTTAATGAATGACACAATGATCTCTTTTCCTTTTTTTAACCGCTGGAAGAGCAGGAAAAGCAGGGAACAATAGTATCAAAGTGGAAATTGGAACACTTCCATAGCTAGACTAATAATGTACATTTTTCAGAGAGTTTATAGCTTTGGGTGTTCGGATGTGTTGTCGTAATTCTTATTTATGACTCACTTGATTTCATTTTGGTTCTTATTTCTAGAACAAGAAGCATGGTTGTGGCAGAGTGGCGGTGGGTGATGGTGGTAGTGGAGACAGAGTTGGGGGCACGGATGGCGCCATGGCGGTGTTGCAGTGTTGGGGTAGTGCTATTGGCAAAGTGGTGGTGGTGGTGGCATTATCTGCATAGTGCTATTGAAGGTGATGACGGCTCAGCGGCACTAGTGGGGTGACAACATGTGTGGTAGGGGTCACAGTGGTGGTCATGAGGCAATGCTCAAGGACATGGTAGCATGGAGAACTTTGCAAACAAAATTTCTGGAAGCTTAAAATTTATGTCTCCACAAATTCCTAAAATTTTGGAAATTATTTTCAAAAACTATAAACAAAAAAAAGGGCTAATCAAAAGCATTTTTCAGAAAATTTTCATTTTAGTATTAAAAAAAAAGAAAAAGAAGAAAAAAAAGAGGATGACAACCAAACAAATCTTGAGAGAAGAAGAAAGCGGCCCCAGCTCGATTAATAGGAATGGTTCATGTTAAAACCAAGGTTCTCACTCTGCGCATATCTCGTGTGCCAACTTCAATATTTTCCATATTCAGTAAGTACGCTCTTGTGTAATCTAAGATAAGCTAAACTTCTACATATATCATAGAATAGGAAGATATATGCAACAAATTTAAAATAAATAAATAGAAACCAATACTAAGAGAATGAAAGAAAAAAGGTAAAGTAATTTCCAGGGAATATTTTCTTGCATCCACACAGTTTTGAAAACACTTTTGATGGATCATATTGTCCTTTTAAGTCAAAATGCACAATTTTTCTTGTACCGCCAGAGCTTTGGTTCCTTACTTCACTCTCTTCCCCCCTCTCTTCTCTCTTCTATATTTATTTCTCCCTATGTTTATTTATTTCTTCTAGAATATTTTTATTTCATTTTTCATTTCACTTGATCTAACGGTACATAAGATTGATTTAAGATGAATGATGGATGTTTCAAATAGGCTAGATAGCTTAGGGTGAGAGAAAGAAGGGGATGATGGGTCATGTTTAATGGAGGTCAGTTTTCTTTCTTTTTTTTTTTTTTTTTTTTTCCTTTGACAAATTGCTTCAAGCTTTGCATCTACAGAGAACCAGAGAGGCTTGTACCAACCAAATTCACCTCTAATCCTTAGTGGCATTTACAACGACTAAGGAAATTAATTGAGCCTGAAGAGTGAAGAAGTCTCCTCAAAACTTGTAAGTGGCCTTATCGTAACCTCAGCTACCCATTTTCCCCAATGCCATTATCTCACCCCTCTACAACTTTTTTTTTTGGTTGAATGAAAAGTTTAGGTGAGGGGAGGCTATCCCAGTCCACGCCAGTGCAAGTTGCAGGCCTCAACGAGGACTTACATTGGACTTAAAGATCGCCCACCGAGGAGGACTGCTAGCAGCAGGAGTCGAACCTAAGCCTTACAAGCGAAGAATTCGATCCTTACCAACTAAACCAACCCCCGTTGGCTCACCCCTCTACAACTTTGTGGGCTTTGGTGGTGAACCAACATACTTCACAAGGGAAACAAACGATATGTTGCTGCTGCTGTTGGTGATATGAAGTTCTAGCTATAAAAGGTATGTGCTGTCGTTGAAAATAGAAGTAGGCTTTGGATCTGAGATGGGGTTAGGCGATTGAGCCCTATATAACCCCCGTTGTTTAAGACCGAATAATAGGTCATGGCTCAAGAACCCTTTAAAAAGCATGAGCAACTTTCTAGGTCTGTGCAGAAGACTGAAGGAAAGGAAAAGAATTTGAATGAACAAAAAGAGGTAGAAGGAGGTCAATAATTAAAAAGATGGGGATTGTAGATAAACAGGGTATGAAGATAATTAGCAATTTAGAAACCTAGGAAATGTATTCTGACAGATTTTGACTTAAAGGGGCAATATGGTCCATCAAAAGCATATGGCGTGGAAGCAATGAAGGCTTCTCTGGCAATAATGCCACGCATAAAGAGGGAGGAAGGGGGGGGGGGGGGGGGGGGGGGCAACTGATATCATTTCCATGAAAATTGAAAACTTAGTGCTACCATCTAACATTGACAAATGTAAGAAGTTGTCTCGTGGTATATGCTATTTTTATAAAAATTCTTGACTGAGAATTACCCAAAAGCAATAAATTTCATTTTCAAAAATTAATTATTCATGAGGAAGAAAAGATTAAAGAGGATATGGACAATTGAATTAGAATATAGTGTAAAGTAAAAACAAGGTTAAACTGTATTGTGATTAAGGTGAACATATCATATTGAAAGCAAAATTACTTAAAAAAGCTGTAAGACTGTCATGTTATGATATAAATGACAATAAAAAAACAACATGCTCATAAAAATGAATGACAGTAAAGTAAGAAAAATATGGAAATGAATACATTTGTATGATGATATAGATAGCAAGAGCAAATATAGTTGGGTTGGCCGTGTTCAAAAATGAAAAATGTTTGCACCTGTTAAGAGTGATATGATTTGTGTCGAAGGCATTGCAAGAATAATGGAGAACCCAAAATGGACATGTTAAGGTAATATTAAAAGACATGTTGACCTACGAATCAAAGTATCAACTGATTTTATCTCAAAATGCAAAGGCCTATCATCAAAATGTATTGGTTTTGAGTTTTGACAGGGTCCATTCTAAATTCACTAGGAATGATAAGCCTCTTTAAACTCTGAATTGAAATCCAAGTATCAAGTGCACTAAGCATCTGCTCAGGATGATGAAATGCCAAAAAGGCTATTTGCCTCCAGAGGAAATCTCAAAAGTGGATACTCAAGAATGCTTTGAGAACTGGGGCAATAGAAATCAGACTACAAAATTGGAGTATCCCAATCCTATAAAAAATCTTGATTGGCAATTTATGCAGAGAGGAGAAGTAGAATGACATACTAATGAGGGTGGATCTGTTAAGGGTAATATTGGAACTGTTTCCCTAGCACATCAATTCCAAATCAAAATAAAGAGAATTCCATTTATTTTAATTTTGTTATGGACCTATTACTCTTTCCAATTTCTTTGCAATAGATCAATTATCATTATGAAAAGCGGAAGTTCTAATAAGCTCAAGGACCAAAATGAAGACCAGAATCTCAAGTCAAGAGGGTTCTAGGCTATTCACTAAGGTGTCTAGGTGAAGTTGACTACTTTATACAATTTAATTTGCAAACCAGAGCACCGTCCCTTGACAATGTTTAGCTAGTTCACAAGAAAACGCATGTTCATGAAAAAGTAAGTTCACAATAACTTTCTCATAAGGATTAAAGAATTTCCAGTTCTTTTTCTCCAAAGGCAGCAGAATATGTACAAGAAATATGCATTTCAACATCCTAAAAAATATAATATAATGCCCTAAAATGATCATTTCTAAGGCTAAGTTAGTGGCAGAATTTTCAATTTGTTAAAGACAAAAAACATATGTGAGAGAGAGAGAGAGAGAGAGAGAGAGAGAGAGAGAGAGAGAGAGAGAGAGAGAGCATTACCTGGGAATTCATATAGTTCATGGCTTGAGTAAATGAACCCTGATGAGTATACTGCCAAATTCATTCACCAGAAATGCAGATGAAGACAACACAGTAAGCTTACAAAGTGAAATTCAAATCACAATAGCTGAATGATGCTAAATTTCAAAGAATCTAAACCCAAATAAATTTTTCTACAGAAGACTCAATGCTATTGCACCTGTGCATTTGAATTAGATTGACCTGCAACTGTATCCTTTCTAGAAGATCCATCTCCACTTCTAGCAGAACCCTTGGTGTCACCCTGTTACATTAAAAAAATTTACCAAGGACACAAATAAAAAACTACGTAGATTGTAGATCACAGTCATATTTACTTGGTAAAACAAATGAACAATCGCTAAACGACACAAAGAAGAGGATTCAATTACCTCCAACTGTGAAACCATGAACATTCCCGTAAAATCAATCGAACGAAGGGGGAAAAGGAAAGGAAAAAAAAAAAGCAACTTGTTAGATGAAATTTATAACATTACTGAAAAATTAAAACATCTAATAAGCTTATAATTCGTTTGGTTATTGATAAAATGCAATAAAAAAAACGAAGAAGAAAAGCTAAAATTTTCAAAATCTTAGAACTTTCACTGTTCAACCTACACTAAATGGTACCTAATGCAATAAATTGGCTAAATTGAGTTGGATTTTCTTTTCATTTCGTCAGTTTTCCCGGCAACCAACCAGAGGATAAAATTACAAAAAATCTGCCTTTCTCAGATCAAACACTATAAATAAAAACAAACATAAAATGAGCAAATGATCGAAAAGCAAAAAAGAAATTACCTCTCTGTACCTATTTAGGTACGCTTTAAGCGGATCAATATACTCTTCAAATCCTAGAGTGGCCATTGCCCATAGTAAATCATCACCGTTGATTGTCTTCCTCTTCTCTTTCTGACACTTATCGCTCGCCCTACACAACAAAACCACACAGCATTTTCACAAAACGAATTAACGAAACCCTAATTTCCAGAAAATCAATCACCCAAATAAAATATATAAGTATATTCTGAGAATATAAATATCTGTCATACTCGCTAGTAATGAAACTGATGAACTCAGAAACGCATTCCTGGACGGTATCCTTCGCATCCTTCGCGATCTTCCCGTTGGCAGGCAACGCTTTCTTCATGATCCGACTGATGTTGGCGATCGGCAAGTACCGGTCCTGCTCGCGAACGTTGGCGCGAGGGCTCTGATCGCCGCCGCTCTCGTGGCTCCCGCCGGCAGGGCTTCCCGGAGCATCGGCCATGGTCGCCGGAATCCTAGATTAAGAAACAGACGATCGGAGAAGAAGCAAGTCATCGTCAGTAGCAAATACGAAAACCCTAACTCTGCCCGGCGGTCGTGTAGAGAGAGAAAAGTTCTAGAGAGAAAAAGCAATCATAGAGAGAGAGAAAGCTTACCTGAAGAGAGCAAGAGAGAAAGATTAAGGTGGTTTGTATTTGGCGCGAGACGAAGAGAGAGAGAGGGATTGATGAGAATTGTTTTTTTTTTTTTTTTGAGAGAGAGAGATCGGACGCTGGAGAAGAGGGAGAGAGAAGGAGGAGGGAGTGTGATGAGAAATGGAGTTTTTGGCTTTTGTAAATCTGCACCGTTCGTTGTTTGGGTTTTGGCCCTCTCCCTATTTATAATACAGTCCCGCACCACACACACGCTTGCTTGCTGTTCTTCTGACACGTGGGAACTGGCATATGCCCTGTTGTTTCGGCCAAGAGGGAGTAAAGTTGTGTCCAGTGATTTTCATTCTTCAGTAATCAAGCAAATTTAGCCGTGACAACATAGAAGAGGAGTGTGTCTTGCCCAATTTGGTTTGCGGATTTTATTAAGAAAAAAAATATATATATAAAGAATTGTATTTTTTTTTATTCCATTATAATGAAAAATTGAGAGAAAAAAATAATTTGAATAATTTTGGTTTGATATGATTTAATCTTTTTCTTTTATTTTCTTTCCTCTACATTTTTTTTCCCTTCCATTTTTTTTCTTTGGTAGAATTCATGAACCAAATAGAGGGTAAAAGTTAAAACCCAAAAATCTTAGGCCATGTTTGTTTAACTGGAATGGAATGGATGAGAATAGAATCTAATTCCATACTTAAAGTAGTATGGAATGAAAAGTGATTTGAAATGGCCTTATAAATACACAATTTGATTTTATTCCTATTCAAATTACCTTATCCAAACATGCTATTTGGAATAAATTGGAATGAGATTTCATTCCATCCATTCCATTTCAACTAAACAAACATAGCCTTAGGAGGAAAAAAACCTTAAACGAGTAGCAGCCTTATCATTAATGGTGGTGCTCCAATGGCTCTGAGTAATTTCTGAAAGAGTTTGGTAGTTAGTAGACCTTGAGTTTGAAGTTTATGACTTTCGTCGCTTTGGATTATTATTAAGTTACTGGTGCTCGTCTATATACAATTTGTTACAAAATTATCTAGTCTTCATTGGTTCTTTAATGGGGCGCTTACCTCAGATTGATTGATTTATTTACTATAAGCATAGAAGAGATTGAAACCCAAAGGAGTGATAATAATGGATTTTTCAATGAGGAACCTATTGTAAAATGCTTTCAACCATAGGATAATCCCCAACCAATTCAGTTTTAACATGAGGAATTAAATTTTAAATCCCTAATTCCTAGTAGAGTTATCTTCTTCTAATGTCAAAAGATAATTATTGTCCTATCGGATGGGACCATCAAAGGTGGCCAGCTTTAGGTTTAGACTCAGCTAATTTCCAACCCCACCCTCCAGCTCTAAGTCTAAGTTGGTTGAGCTTTAATTTCTCTAATGTCTTACATGTACTATATCACGTACAGTAGATGGTGAAAGTAACTATGGCAATGGGATGGATATAGGATGGAATCCTCCTATCCCAACCCCGATCTTATAAGAAAATCATAAATCCATGCCCTGCCCATACCCTACACAAGTAAGATGTTAAAATCTCATTCCCGTTTGCAAATGAGATATGCAAACCAATCCCCATCCCAGTTTCCCACCATATAAACTATTTAATAAATGAATACAACCTATTAAATATAATGAATGCATCTATCTCAATAGCAAAAAAGTTAGCAATGCACCCATGCTTATTATAATCCACAAAATGCCAAGTAACCCATGTGCCCACGTTACTTTATGTTTTATATCCCAATGTCTCGACTTTTTTTATTAAATATCTTATGGATTTTTTCGTAATTTTGAATTGATAGAAGACTACTTTGATAAAACAACATATAAAAATAATAACTGTGTATATAAAATTAGGCGGGACGGGACGAGATGGGACTATATATTAAACCCAAACCCACCCATAACCAAGTTGAGATTTTTTATAAAATGCCAATCCTGCCCATATCCTATTTGAAACAATCCCAAACCCATCCCAATAGGGACGGGTCGGGCTAGGATACGCTGTTAAGGTGACCCATTGCCATCCTTAGGTGAAACAACCTGTAAAAGGCTAGGACATGGCATGAAATGCACATTCAAAATCGGCAGCATCCACCAT